>LD350353.1:7883-20600 GCA_001465055.1 Ptychodera flava | reverse complement strand
AACAACGAGAAGCAGTCAAACAGGCGGGTACGAAAACACCGAAACTCAAGGTGCGTAGACCGAAGCTTTTAGGTAAATGTCACGCTTAATTCTCACTGTCCATTGCTCAAAAGCTTCTGTTATTGAATACTTTATTCGACAGACACAGTTTTTTACATCTTAATATGTCTAAACTTTTTTTTCAGATAGTGACGTATTTCCATGGAAGTACGCACTGTTTTTGATATTTGGTGCAGGGACGGTTTTAATTACGCTGATCTTGGTGTTTTTTCTTGCTGTGCAAAACGAAATGAGAACTGAACAAGTGCAGTACCTGGACAATTCTGCAAAAAATAGGATTAATGAGCTTGTGATGGTTAAAAGTGACGGTGGAACAAAATTTTGAAACAATCCGTTGGTGAAAACAGCTTTATTTTACTTTTTTCACCTTCTGTCGATGTTATCCGAATCACTATCACCGTTAGAGACGTGTCTCGTGTTCAGAAATGAAAGGCTCTTCACTGTCGTACTAACGTCAACAAAGAATGACAACACAGACCTCCAGATTCAATGACCCAATGCCAAGCCCCTATCCCACACTAACTGTCTTTACCTTGCCACGGGGAATTGCGTCTGATTTCATGGAATGCAGAGTTTAAAATTACAATTGGAGTAATAGGCCTAATTAAAGTTACATTATCGTCATCTGTAGCAATATGACGTAATCGGAACTTTTATGTATTTGACACTTCATAACATTTTTTTACCTGCGTGAGTGTGAATTGAAGTGAATTTAAAGTTGTGTCTATGAAATACTTAACAGATGATGTAGCTAGTGAAATTGGTTACGAAAAGACAAGATATGAACGGGGTATAAAACAGCTCACCAGATTATCTCACCGAATATAAATGATGTCATGAGTCACGCGTTGTGTCGTCTTAAATTTATTGACAGCCTTCTACAGGACAAGGATTCAAAGAAAATATAAAACTAGTATCAGCATTAATTCAAAATATGTTGGAGAGTGTTATGACGCAGAATAACGGTCTCTTTAAAGCAATTTGTTACATGAAACTTTTATGAATTAGCATCTGCAAACAATAAAATGTCACTTTTGATAATACACTTATCATTTTTGTTGTTTATCTAGTCCGTGTTCTTCTTGCACGCCCTACAACCTTCATCGTCTGAATTATCGAAACATTTTGCATTTTTGCAATTACACACACGCGTACGAGGCATAATTGACTCCCTGTTGTGTTAGTTTTGTTGAAGATGACTATTGTCGCCCATACTTGGATTGCATACATAGAGCTCGTTTTCGGTGTAGCAAATAAATGGATTTTTGAAGTTACTCAATCTAAGATATTGCTGAACGCCTTGAACTTTGTGGTACAAGTGCAAAAGCTATTTCGGTTAGAAATTCTATTTTGTTAGTGGGTTGTTTCATATTTTTAAAAGAAAGAACTCAAACTCTTTCACTCAATTACAAAGTTTAAAACGTATTTGTCTACAAGATGGAAAACTGTGTTGCAATGTCAAGAAAAACATTTTAAAAAGCTAGGTGCTTGTAATTTTGTAATGCATGCAGATGAACAGCTGTTGTCTGCCTTTGTTCTGTTCATTTTTCTTTTTTCCATAACAGCTAGAACTGCGAGTGCAGCAAGACGGTAAAATCAACAAGCTGACAAAAGGTGGGCTGTAAAGTGTAAATTCAAAATAAGTGGAAATGAAGCAAAAGACTAATGCATTAATTCTTAAAGTATTTCTCTACTAAATAGCTATATCCTCCGTGATTTATGCAATGTAACCACATTCTAATTAGGCCAAAGTAATTAAATTCTTTGTTTTGCGTCCCCACCCGCTTAGGTTTTTAAGGTTTTCATGGAAAACACACAGTGTATTTGAATAGGAAATTTTAGGATATAACCGCTTAGCTTTTCTGAACTAAATTTTTTTTACAATTTTTTATTTACTGCAATCAAATTGCATTGTGTTAATTTTCTTGTGTGTGTTTTTCAGCCGCTTAGACGCGTACCTTTTCCCATTTAGAGTGGACGCAAAACAAAGAATTTAATTACTTTGGCCTTACTGCACGTGGTGATTGTAAATTGCATTGTACATAGATTGAATTACATCGACAAGGGATGACTCGAGTCTTAAAATATATTGCTATTTTGGTCTCTTTTTCACACCGATACATTAAAGGGCGATTGCATACTTAGCGTGAATTTCAGTGATCAGAGGGTTCAGCAAAGGTAAATATTACATTTCAATGTCTCCTAAGAATTTAATGGCACATCACTTAAACATCAACGACAATAGCTTGCGGTATGAAACCTCTCATTTACCTTAGACATGATGTAAAAATTGCATGTTGATAAAATTTGACACTGTCATTTGATATTGACATGTGACTGTTTTCCGTCTGAGAAAAATTATATTGTTTTGTGGTCGGCATAACCCCGTATCTCCACCTGTAGTTTGATTTGATTACTAGCCATAATGGTTTAAATTGGTTCAGGACCTATTTGAAGTGTCAGAACACATATGTTCGTTTGCGTCATTGTGTTTATCGCCAAACAGCAGCTTTGTTTCAAGAGCTCTATTTTTTGTGTGTAATACCGTACAACACCAGCTTCTAGCGAAGTTAACAGAATTTAGGCTTTAGGAGAAACTGGGTGTGTAGCCGTTACAGTGTCGTAAGGAGAGACACCTGTTTTGCATGTTTAAACTGTCTTGTGCCATAAGTAGTCCCACTGTGAGAAGTCATATGTGAAAATACAGAAAATAGGCAAATGTTCTGCTGTTACAGTGAAGGTATGATTTCAGTAAAAAATAATTTCCAATCGTCACTTGCACCAGCCCTTGAGCTAAATTTTCATCGATCGGTCGGGTAAGGTCATCAGCTTACAGAAGAATTCGGCTTTGTTGTGTATTCTCTTATTCATTTAATTTTCATGTTTTCCAATTGTGCTCTACCGTGCACGGAAAATTGTATCAAGCATTACAATGTTTCAAAAATATGAACGTCGCGTCAACTGGTTGTTTTTCTTGTTAAATGTCGAAAGTACTTACAGTCTTTGTTGTGAGTCTTGTTTACGGTGGAAAATACATCCGTATGCATATTCAATAGTCCCATCTTTGATTACAATGGTAACTCTTTAATGTCCTATGCAAATATATTCTTAAAGGGGCAGTCTTCCATCAGTTTTATCTGTAAACAAGATGATTAAGTGAATATCATTACTTTCGAAGGAGAAAAAAAGGATTAAAATCATATAAAAGGTCAACTTTAACGTGTTCCCTGGCTGCAAGGTATCTGCCTTCAATTGAGTACTGCACTTTTCTTCTTCACAGGGTCCCGTCAACAAAATGACCAAAAACGGTCACAATCCTATACTTTACGACATCAAGAAAAGGTGGCTCTACAATTAGCTCGGAAATGCTGATAAATATTTTAATCATTGATTCACAAACACTTTTTTTCGTCGGTGAAATTATCACACTATCAGAATAGTTGTAGGGCACAAAACCACAATCGATGAAAACGAAGATATGTGATTAAATGTATGAGTACTGATTTATTTGGCTAGTGAAGAAAGAAGTTAAAGAATGCTTATAAAATTGACGAATTTGTTTCGACAAGTTAGATGTTAACAAAAGTTTGCCAAAGTTACTTTAACATATCAGGTAACAGGTTGCACGCACGTTAACTATTACGACAAAACTTTGTGACAGCGTTTCATTGACATGTTCTGACGACACCCATTTCTTTTCTGTCTGGCAATATCTGACTCATTTCAAGGTCACCAAATTAAATTATCGAAGTCATAGAGAAAGATAGATAGAGTGGCAACGGGTATTGTTTAAGGCGTGAAGCGGTTACGTAACCCATCCATGTTCGCCTCGTCTCAGGTTGCTCTCGCCTCTCTTTTCCGAAGAGTGCCGACCATGAATCCTTCGGTAATTTTCGGATTTTCGCCAATTGTTAAGCGAAAGTATGTTCGGCAAAGTTTGTGTTGTTGTTGTCGTGTGGTGCTGAGCAGAATTGACGTGCTGGCGAAAACGGGAGTGTTTTGAGCTTCAGGAAAATGAGTTTTACCGTTTTAAAAATTCCTCTCATATTTTTATGAATATATATTTGAACCAAATTTGAAAGTCTTTTATCGATACTGTCTGGTTTTACTCAATGGTTTACGGTCAGTCATACCCTCTTTTACACGTGCGTCAAGGAAGGACATGTTTATGAAACTGCTGCCGTGTTATGTTTTGATTGGCGTGAAGCAGTGTTTCTGACCTGAGAGCTCACAAAGTAACTATGGTTGCTACGCGACTGGCAGTACGAAGCCATCTCGTCGTATTTTTCGCATAATCTCGTGTAATCATCAACCACAAACAAAGCCTCCAAAAAGTTTAACCCCTTTGGAGCTCATTTTAATATGAAAAGCCAATAGTCTACCGAGACGACCATGGAACAAAAGGCATGCAAGCGTTGCCACTCTGTCAATGTTACTCTGTGTCGAAGTGTATTGTGTTCAGAAATAGCCTAGAATCCTATTCCGTCCGCTTGCCTCCGTACATTCAGGCAACACCACAATACCCATCTCAACGCTACCTTTGTTTCGCCAAACTTACATAAGTCGGGGATTGAAATCAATTAGATGGAATAAAGTCTTTAGAATTCGACCAATTTCGACACCTCTACATACAGAGAGGCCGACTTTGTCTCGGAGCCGAGTTGTTGCAGAGCGGAGAAGTTTGCCTACGGCCGTGTTCTCATTGTATTATCAAATTGTAAAGGACGGAGGTACGGAGGCAAGCGGACGGAATAGGATTCTAGGCTAGTTCAGAAACAGAGACAAAGTAAAGAAGCCGCGACCTTTAATATCACTGTGCATGCCTTTTATGACTCTCAGATAGATGGCAATATTATTTTCGAGACAAACACATTCACTCGAGGTATCTGCCATTATTTTATAATAATTTTACGTAATGTTCTTCGACGAACCTTTAAATCATTCTCTTTCATTGTCATGAATAAAAAAATTTGTCACCTTGTAAATTTTTGTACTACTGAAAGAAATATCTAACACTTATAGACATTTAAACTTCAAAATGGATGCCATCCCTACATGTATTCCAACTCCTTGCTAAAAAAAGATATTTTCAATTTTCAAGAAAAAATATATAAATAAAAATCAAACAAGCCAACGGTAAATATTCTATATTATATGTTCTACAAGCTTCATAATGGTCCACTGCCTTATCTCTATCAAGATGATTAACTAATATCTCTACTTTTAAACAAAAAAGTATTAAAATCAAATAAACGGTCAATGTTTAATTGTTCCTTCACCGCAAGATGTCTGCCTTCAAGTGAGTGCTGCACTGTTATCTTCTTCGCAGGGTCCCGTCAACAAAATGACCATTCCGATACTTTATGATATCAAGGAAAAGTGGCGCTACAATTAGCTAGGAAATGCTGAAAATATTTCATCAAGTATTCACAAACGCATCTGTCGTTGGTGAAATTATCAGTTCTAATAGAAAAGTTGTTTGGCATAAAATTGGCTGAAGTGGTGACGTCACACTTTTATGCTACTCAACTTGTATTAATAAATTCGAGAATTTTAAGTCTTGACCCTGTGCCAGCACAGCAATGTTCACAGCAGAATGAAGACTTGTTGTCAAATTATAAATTCATGACATTTCTGTGTGCATACTTGTACCGGTAATTGCTCAGACTTGATACATGTAGCTCTGATTCCGTGCATTATGGTGCAAGCTGATCTGCGACCTTTAGCACGTTTAATGCAAATTTAATATTGATGGATACTTGGTCTGTATATTTTAACCTTTAACCGATCCAACATTTCCGTTGAGTGGTTTGGATTAAACACTTTAAAATTTACCTACACAACGTTCCTTCACTAGCTAAGCATAAACACAAATACTGACATCATAACTGTTGTTGTTGTGAGAGTAGACTTTGGCAGCCTCGGGGTAGATTGCAAGAGAGGGACGCCTGGCCAAAGATCGAGTGTCTGTGAGAGAATTTACCGTGACGTATTTTACTTACAACAACACAAAACAAAATAAAAACAACAATTATTATTCAACGAACATATTCTAACACTACATATATACCTTAAGCAATACCTTATTTTATTTATTATTTTTTCTTGTTATAAGAAGAAAGGTTTAATCCTATTTTCCTTTAAAACCATAATTTGCCACAAAAATGCATCATCATTACATTTACTGTATCAGTTTATCAGATCTCACAACTGTGATGTTTCCAGGCGTTTCTTTTTCCTATGTGTCAAATGTTATTTCAAGTGCAGCCAGTCGGTAAATTCAGTCAATGTTACAAAATATTCACAAAACATGTTTTTGAAGCCCAAAGCTGCGAATCTAATGCACAATTTTCATGATTTTTTTTCAAACCAAAGTTGGTTCTTGAAAATGTGCTAACTGAAGGACATAGAAGTATCACTGCTTAACTTGCTCATTTACGCCATACCCACACGTTTGAACAGCCTGAATAATAAACGGATGCCGCACTCCTAAAATGGCGCCCTCACGGAAAAAACAAGCATGATGCCCTTTATTTGAATGCACACCACACGATGGCTAACATTTTGTTGTTTTAACCTTTATTTTCATATGATTAGTTTTTGAAAATGGCGGGAAATCTAGAATAATGTTTAAACGTTTGAGTTTACATGTCACTTTCGACACTTATAACGGTGTTACACACTTTTTCAATCTTTAATGGGTCTTATTCAAAGAAAACTCTTGGGAAACTGAGGATAATTTGCGATTGGTTTATTACACATTCACAGCCATTGGGGCTTTCAGCTTATATGTGCTCTGATAATGCTCTTTTTTATCTTGACCCTATAATTTGGAGGGAAAAGTCAAGCTGTTCGTAACTGCCCTACCAACAGCATATGAGGATACATGCCCTCCCAGTGAATAACAATGCCCTCCAGTATCTATGTTTTGCACTCTCCTCACTCCCTACAACAGTTCAAGCTCCCACTACCCTCTCCCAACCACTGACACCGTTTAATCTTCCCTAAAGTTCTATCAACCACAGCATTCCACTCCCTCTACCTATTGTCCGGTACCCACCGCCAGGAATTTTCTGTTTGTCTTTTTTAAAAACTGAAATTTATTACCTGCCCCGCAAATACTTAAAAGGAAACTATTACTGGTAACGTTAAAAAATGAATTTTTCCCCTTGCCCACCGATTATTTTGAAATTTGCCGGCCCGCTGAAAAAATGCGCACGAACACCTGTTTGCACTTACAGTAATTCGTTTGCTGCGTACCTATAAATCACACAGAAATTGAATAAAACAAATAATTCGCATATGAATAGAACACGTCCGTATGTCATACTGTCATAATTGTTGCATGAATCAAATTACAGTTGCGCATTTAGAAAATATAGAATGGTGGCCTGAGGTGGCAGGTGTCTATTTTAAGAAATGATTTTCCAATCGATATTCTGTCAAAAGTCCTACAGCGGAAATTGCAAGGTACACGATAAACCTGTGACCTCTGACACTTTCATTTAAAGTGACGATAATGTGGGCGTAAAATTCCATTGTGTACTGTTAATCTCATCCTCCTCTACGTGCCTGCTGAGTCACTGATTTTATCTTTTTTCAAAATTTTCTTTTGGTTTCGGAGTTTACGCATCACCCTTTATACCAGGTGTTGCAAAAATGTTTCGGGAATGCTTTTATATCATTTGTGTATGAGATTTCCAATGACTACCAGAAGAGCAGCGACTGGGATGATTCGCCTCGAAAGTCAGACACTAAAACTTTTGTCCCAACTTTCCTCAATGAAACTGTCAACCATACTCTTACCAGGAATAAAAATCAGGAGTCACAGTTCAAAATTTTGTACAAGACAAACAACTAATACCCTTAATATTTACTGATGCTTGAAATTCAAAATGGCCGCCATTCCTGTGTTAACTCCATAAAAAATATCAATTTTCGATTTGCACAAAAGTAAGCCAATCAAGAGTCTATTTCTTCAGAATGTCCCCACAAGTCGTAGACCAAAAATGTGTCGTAAAGTCTGAATACCAGCCCTTGTGAATACCAGCCCTTGTGCAAGCGCAATCCGTGACGAAGACAAAAGCTCTCAGAGGACGAGGAGGGGGTCATGGAAAAGAAGTTCCTTTTTAGACCACGGACTTGAATATTCGAACAAATTTGGCTTTGTCCGAACTTGAAGTTAGACTTTAATCCTCCTCCTCTTGGAAATACTGGGTCGACCAATAAGAATAAGCCAAATCATCGCTCACTTGAAAAAATAACATTCGAATTCAGGCAATTCACATGTATATATCCGTCCCTGATTTCTGAGGTTGCATTACGCTAACAGTTATTACAATGCACGAGGACAAAAATGTGTCAGATTTTGAATGCCCAGCCGTGGTACAATGGAGTGGAACCAAGTGGTACTTCTCTCCGTTTTGCTTTTACAGGAGAATAGTTTATGGTCTGTGGTGGCAGGTGTCTATTTTCAGAAATGACTTTTCTATAAACCCTTCGGAACTCCAGGGTCTTTGATAAACCTTTGACCTTTCAGTATTTATTAAAACCGACGAAGAGTCCTACACACGGCAAGGAGCTCACAATAATACGAGCGTAAAACCCTGTATTTTTAGCTCACCTTGTCTTTTCAGGGCAACATAGTCTCTGCTTTTCTTTGTTTTCTTTCCATGTTTTTTATTTCGGAATCCTAATTTCAGTGCTTTGTCATCCTGCTTTAGCATTTGATATAGACTGGATAGACTGACTACCAGAAAAGAACTGCCATCATTGTTTTTTTCACACGTCCCGTGGCGATGACGATCTTATTGCTGGCCAATGAAAAAAGAATACATATTTAGGTTATCCCCGTCGGCCGCAAGGGGGTTTTCCAGAAATTTTACGACAGAGATGCAAATAAGCAATTGCAAAGATTCTGCAATTGCTTATTTGCATCTCTGTCTGTAAGTACAGATATACTATTAAGGCAGCCATCATCATTTATGATCTGATAGTCAGGTGTCAAGATGATGACTAGGTTACTCAAACATAGGGCCAAAGTCCCTGAAGCTACTATAGACATGGATACAAAATTAAGCAATAACCCCCGCCGCAGGAGGATATACACGAGATTTTGGTACATTTCCTGACTGTATGAAATAATCTCACTAAGGTCATCCTAGGGACCTGTAAACCAAATATTAAAGCTGTCTGACCAGCGGTTTTGAAAAAAACAAGCGGCCCAACAGTTGACAGAGCTCTGCTGTGTTATGTAGAGAATAACTTTTTGTGACACAAGTATTGATGAAGAAGGTGGGTATCTTTGATAGCTCAATTCAGGATGGCCTGGCCAAAAATGGCAAAATTAGCTGCAAAAATACAATATTGAAGATTTCATCATAATTTCAATATATTACATTAAGATAAAGCTTAGGAACCTGTATAACAAATATCAAAGCTATCAGATGAGTAACTTTTGAGAAACAAATATTTTCACCAAAAATGGCAAAAATTGACCCAAAAATACAAAAATTGAAGATTTCTTCAAATTTCAATATATCACACTAAGACAACCCCTAGCAACCTGTATACCAACTATCAAAGGCATCCGACAAGTAGTTTTTGAGAAACACATTTTTTGACCAAAAATGGCAAAAATTGCACCAAAAATACAAAATTGCAGATTTCATCATATATTCAATATATCATATTCAGTTCATCTGTAGGAACCTGTATACGAAATATCAAAGCTGTCAGACGAGCGTTTGATGAAATAAAGTTTTGACCAAAAATGACAAAAAATTCCTTAAAAATACAGATTTGTATATTTCATCACAATTTGAACACATCTAATTTGGGTTATCCCTAGGGACCTGTATACCAAATAACAAAGTTGTCTGACCAGCGGTTATGAAGAAGATTTTTTACCAAAAACGCCCTTTTTGGTGCTTATTTACATACTTACATATTTTCAACAATATCAAAAAATTAAAAAAAAAATTTCATAATCATATTTTTCATCTACACAACAAATATCAAATCAGTAAGTACTGCGGTTCTCAAGGTATTTGAGTGGACGGACGCCTCACAAACGGATATACATACATACATACATTACATACATACAGACTGACGCCGTACGGATACCCATCCCAATAGCTTCTATAGACTATAGTCTATATAAACTAATGAACAAAGTGGGATGATATGCAATAATTTTCACAAACACAGTTGCTCTAAGTATCACCAAATGGCATTACTTTAACGTGAAACTTTTGAATCGTTTACCCACTCAGTGTTCCTTTAAGAGATGAACATTGATATCACGGCGAGGATGACATTGAAAAGTCTTAGAGTGAACCAGCATCTGAAGATTTTACTTATATACGTGCAACTGAAATCTTAATTTACTGGCATCGGTTGTGAACATCATTGCAAATAGAACAACAGGGTTTCTTTCCTTTTTACCATAAAGACTAAAAGCTCTTAGGGTACGGGCAGGGGTCACGGAAACGAAAGTTCATTTGAGGCCATGGACGTGAATTTCAGAACAAATTCAATTTACGTCCGATATTGAAGATAGAGTAACACTCTCCTCCTCTGGAGAAACCGTGTCGACCAATCAGAACACACCAAACCATCGTTCACTACTCGAAAAAGGGATTAAATTCGAATGTACACAGCTTATGAGTTTTTCACTGATGTAATAGGTTTCATTTCGCTAAGATTTCTTCCATTGTACTTGGATGAAAACAATTCAAAATACCTTTGCTCTGCCTCGATAGTACCATGTATTACAGCTCTGTATTGAGTTTCACTTTCAGGATTCATACACAAGAGACTAAGAATAATTTGTGGTCTGTGGTGGCAAGTGCCTATTTTCAGAAATGACTAAAACCCCGCTAAAACTCCAAGATCTTTGATTAACCCCTGACCTTTCATCGTACATGTCTCTAATATATACAGACTAGGTCGACGGCCTATGAAAAGTCTTAAATTTGTTTACATCGTCCAGTTGCTATAATGGCAACTTACGCAAAGCGATTGTGACGTAGCTTTAAATCATATGTTTCGCCAACGGAAAGGGATTGTAAGGAATTTAGGTCACTGCCTCAGGGGGATTTTCAGATCTGTTTGTGTAAGGAAATACTTTGCATTTACTGTTAAATTTCTCTGTCTGTGAATACAAATTCACTGACCGACAGAAAGACTGGCAGACATACAGAGGCTTGCAAAGCATTAGAGACATGTTGGCCTAGAGATGAACAGCAACTACAAACAGTAATTGCGCGGTAACTGATTTACAATAAACGACATCACAGTATAGACTTCAACAGAAGAATTATCCGAAATTGATACCGACCGAAACTAAACTTCCAAGCAAATTATCGCTGACATCCAAGCGTAGCCAACTTGCTACGACGGGGATATCTATGTATAGGATAATCAATTTTACTGCTTTACCCGTGAAGATTTCCTTATATGTATGTATGTATGTATGTATGTATGTATGTATGTATGTATGTATGTATGTATGTATGTATGTATGTATATATATATATATATATATACATATATATATATATATATATATATATATATATATATATATATATATATATACACACACACACGCGCACACACATTGCACACACACAAAGTTTCTTGTATCTTCTCAAGGGGATGGAGAGTTCAATCTAGGATTGAAGGGTAATATAACAATAAAAATGACAACATATTATGTACATCCGTCGATAGGTACGATACATAGGTATCAAACAATCTCGATTTGTTCATATTTTATATAGCAGCCATCCGCCCAGTCATTTTAGTTTCAGCAATATACCTGGAAGATTAGCACATTGACAGCTATAATCGCGGTGGTTTCCCTCTCATTAATAATTCAACGGAGGCGTGTTCAATACCATGTAAATTCCCCGCATCAGTATAAATACCGTGTTTGAACACAACGTGTACGCATTTTTCGTTGAAAAGCAGTACACACCAATCATCAGTGATGGCATTTGGCAAGATATCAAGAAAATACATCGAACTGTTCCTCCTCTTTTTCGTCTGCTTCGCAATTTTTCAAAGTTCATCGGCCGCAGAGGACATAAATGAAGAGAACACACAGACACCAGGTGAGAAAATTATGCATAATTCTGTTGCCATATTATTATGATTTTCAACGACATTAAATTCAAACATATTGGCTTTATCGACCATTTGGCCATAGTTAGCCATCGGACCGATACTAAACTTCCGGACTGGCAGAATAGCGGCAATAAAATTCGGAAATTTGCTTCAAAAAAGTCATTTTGGAAATGCAAGTGCTTCTGTAAATTTAAAGAGCTTTTCCGAATTTCAACTGCGTCACAGGAGAAGGGGATTCCAACAATGATGTCATTATTGATATAGGGAAATCCCGGTAGCAGGCTGACTAATCCATGTCTGCGCATGTGCAGCGAGTGAACGTCCGTGGGTATTGTCATCTGTATAGTGTTTGGCACATCAAGCATCCATCCATGCATCCACTGACTAGGCAACTTTGCTCCACTATTGCAGTTAAAATTGACACTTTAAAAGCCGATGCAACATCACCTTTAAATAACGTCACTATCGTCTCTTTTTCTTTCCCTTGCTGCAATTTTTGTTCCTGACTGTCTCTCTGTCCCC
>LD350349.1:18354-35899 GCA_001465055.1 Ptychodera flava | reverse complement strand
GTACTATACTGTGGCAAACTTTGTATCATTAAAAAGACGGGGGACGCGCCGCGCTGAATGAAGGCTTTCTTTGAACATTGACACAATAATACAAGCATTGATTTGAGTTTGTATGCCCGAAAACGACGAATGACTTATAAATTAAACAAACTGAACAATTAAACGTGATAAAACACACGATCGCAAAAAAACCTTTGACTTTACCCTATTATCAAATAGTAAGGATTGTAAGGAAGTGTTCTGCTGTTCAGAATCAGGATTAAGGGGAACTTCAGACCACAGTGCGCGTAGATCAGGCGACACAGGAATGAAGGTTACACTCGAAACTTGATTTCCCCAGGTCAGCCTGATGGCTGCCTGGGGCAACTCTTAGTTCCGAGAGCCTGGAGATATGCTCACTCCAAGGCCCCTAAAGTCTGCTTTTCCTAAATTTACAATACTTTGTCGACAAGAAAACTTGCCAACGCTAGTTTCACAATGATTAATAAGTAGTATGTATGAGACATGTCACAACATCATTGTTTTAAATCCAAGCTGTGAAAATGTGAAAAGCGATACTTAACATCTACAGTTCTGATAAAAGTTCGACTACATTGTCTTTCTATTGTCCAACCTTGCGTGAGACATTTCATGCATAATCATAGGAATTCACGCGACATGCGGGTGCCTGGAATGGCGCTGCCATTGAATTTAAACAGAAGAGACTTGAAAATGTAAATTTGCCGCCAATTTTGAAGAATTACACCTCCGGCAAATCGTGGGAATTCAAGCCCAAGTGGCGAAATGTTGAAATTTGGCGAATCACTAGAATGAAGATTTACAGTAACCGGTACAAATTATAGAAACATGACATCGTTCTTTCTCCCACAAAGGCTTGCCCTCAAGCCTTATAAAAGGTATCTCAAATATAGATAGAATACAAAAATATTACATTTACACAAAATACACAAGGGAAGTACAGAATTTCAGAAGAACATCAAGTGGAAAGTACAATTTTTTTTGTAATGAGAAACATGACATCGTTCTTTGAAAATACTCGAATAATGTGTTGCAGTGCTGATAGCAGATGTATACAAGCTGTATCGGGCAATGTCCGCGGTTATGTTTGTGATCAAAAGTTTCTCCCAGTGAGATCCGTATCTAGAACAATTTCGATTACCATATTGACGATGTTCAAATTTAAAAACTAACTATTCAACTCTCCATCCCCCCCCACCCCAACCCTTCGTATCGGAGACGTCTTACGCGTAGCACTGCAGCGTCGGTAATTCTCGTAGCTCTATAATTATCTTCACTTAATAAAAAACACTCCCAACCCCCCAACCAACCGCGAAGATGAGGCTTCGTATAAAATAAAGACAAACGAATATAAAGAATTAGATTTCTATGTTAAACAATACCAATATTTGGAATTAAAGCGAGTCTACTATACTAACTATTTGACCACAAAAAAACCCTCGAACAATTGTCAAATTCAGTTCGCAGACAAAACACGCAGTTCCAACGATCATATACAGTTCTCTTGTTCAACTTCGACAAATCTCGAATCTGCTCACCCTTCAAAATGTTAATACTGTTATCTTCTCATGGTTGACCTACCTTGACGTGTTCTTCGCTAGCTTCCTTGAGTTGAATGATTCAGCTTGCCTCTGTAAATATCACCTTCTCCTGTAATTTTTTTTGGTCTGAATTCTGCATTCTCCATCCTTTATGTCATCCGCGGAATTTCACTAAGGTGTCCGGGAGCGACTCGCTTCTCGCAGTTCTATCGGGAAATTCCATTCAGCTTTGCTGTGAGAGGCTTCCTTTTCTTCGTTTTCGGGGAATCATGCAGCAGCTCGAGGCTCGACCAAACACCACTTGTGGTCGATATTGCAACCGGGTTTTAGTTCTCCACCATATCAAATAGTAAAGAAATTGTAATGAAGTGTTCCGCTGTTCAGAATCAGGATTAAGGGGAACTTCAAACCACAGTGCGCGTAGATCAGGCGACACAGGAATGAAGGTTACACTCGAAACTTTATTTCCCCAGGTCAGCCTGATGGCTGCCTGGGGCAACTCGAATTTTTTCAGTCTTTCTTTTACTCTTTTTAAACACTTTTTTGAATAATTTAGCTGATAGTTGAGAAATGTCTTGAATTCCGATCATAGGCTACTGGGTGTGTGAACGTGTAATACCCGGCTATCAAATCTTCATACTGGTATCTTTGTGCCGCATATGTGTCGACAGTTCTTTTGTTCTATTATTTTGAGGTAAAGGAGGGGAATGTGAGGAATTTTTCTCACGTTCACGGTTGCGGGCATTGGAAATGAGGGAAACATGAGAATGGCTTCATATCAGCATAAGGAAATGATAGAGATATGACACTATCATGCACATTACGTGTGTAGCACGTTTGTGGTCCAATCAGCAATTGTTTATCAGTTTATTCGACGTGAAAAAATGAATCACATGTGTCCAACTTAGTTGGTTTTCCGACTTGTTCGTAAATCAGCATTGTTGTAACAAAAAGAGTTATGTAACTTCCCTAACATGTTCCATGGAGGTAGTAAGAATTACCTCCATGGTACTTCGGACTTCTACCAGACTAAGACTCGAAAAGTGACTGAAGTGATGGGTATTTCCCTTTAACCCCGTAATCGTACAATAACTACCATTTATGTAGACAGTAGACTGGCATACTAGTCCCTCGTTCTGAGTCAGCCTTTCATGTTGGTATTTTTTTATGTGCTTTGAGCTGCGAAGAGACAAAAAGTCGTATCCATGATAGATCAACACATGTTTTATACTGCGTAGACCAATTTACTGCACCACCATACTCGTTCACCGTTGTGTTGCCAGATCGTGCATGGCTAGAGGCGTGACACATTGCTCCAAACTCGACTTCTCGACCGTATCAACACAGGCGCTTATTTATGTCAGTTATGTAAGAACATGCCCACCTAAACATCTTAACATAAATAAATGCAATTAAGTTTTCTAAATCGACGTCAATGTATAATGAACAGACAATTTTGCGTGAAATTTCAGCATCATACTTTTCCACTTATTCACTTCTAACCACTCTACTCTAGTCAAATACATTCATACAAATAATCACGTACGCATAACTCCACAGATATACACAGTTAAGTTTTCAAACATATATACATTACTTTTGCCCGTAGACGGTATAGTGAACTGACCTTGTTTTTTGACGAAATTCAAATATCACTTTTGTTAAACAGAAATACTCTTTTAACCATCCTGCTCTAGTCAAGTACATTTATATAAATTCTCAAAAGTATATACATGCATAGATTTAGTCAGTGTTCTGTGGGGGAATTGAACATTTTTGTATGAAAATTCGCAAAAGTCTTTGCATAGAGATGCACTCATCCTTTATTTGCGATAAGTATGTTGACCCATACCATATGTCTGTATATAGCCTTTATTTAGAGCAGTGGACGCATGATCTCAGGATGGCGAGCTCGAGCCCCGGCATATGCTAAGGCGTTATGTCCTCGAGTAAGGCGCTTTATTCCTCATTGCTTCTCCCAACCCAGGAGTGATGGGTACCTGATAGGACAGTGGTTGTAATGTGTGCGTTTAGTTCTGCTGCGCTAGTTGGCCGCACATGTGAGCCGATTTAAATTTGTTCCCCAGTGAGTTGAGTGGTATCAAATAAGGTTCAGTGACGGCGTTAATAATATATATAACATATATATATATATATATATATATATATATATATATATATATATATATATATATATATACGAAGTATGCGGTTCGACTTGTCCGATACAAAGTGCTCAATACAAAAATAGAGCGAGATATATAAGGGTTGCTGGAGAATTGATTTTACAATTTCATCTCTACAACGTTGTTTCGTGAGTCGCGAGACTCACTCATCAGGAGACTTGAGTGAATCTACATGGGCTAAACATCGCTGGTTCCGCTGGTGGTGGAATTTTGGTTGAGATTGACAGTTGTTGCATAACAATATATTACTGTTGCTATGAATATTCATGTTTACGGAGAGGACTGATTTACTTCGTTGGATGTATTTGGGAGTTACTAGTTGTTGCATAACAATGTCTTTCTTCTGTGACGGCATGATGACACAAGTTCATTTCTTTTATTGAGCGTGGAAAATTCTGGATGGCGGATGATAATAATTTTTCCTGTTAAACAAAGGTGGCACCGCTTGTTAGTACTTTAGATAAATATGATCAGAAGCATATTGTGATACGTGCACGACATGAATAGTGGATAGACTAACAATAAAAATAACTGACGGTGTTATCTTTGAAGACTTTGAAGCACTATTATGTTTCTGTATCCCGACGTCCTATCGCAAGGTATTCCCCAAAGGGAGACTGTGAACCGTAATAGGATTTAAAGAACCCAAAACACACGCCATGTTGTTTCCGTCTTTTTAAAGAAGAATCAACGCTTTCAGCGATAACTTCTTGATTTCTCCTCATGTATTTAAACGAATTGCGTATACTTTGATATCTATGATTTCATTGGCATAGATGGACGAAGGGAGTGTGTGCGAGTACTGTTACCATTCTGACAAATGAAGGAAGCAGTCTGGAGAGTCATGAGACTGACAGACAGTTTAGTACTCGAGGAATGACTGCTGATTTTGCTGGCAGACATGCCATGGGTGCCGATAAATCGAAGTTTGGCCCCATTTACAGTTTTGATACAAAAGAAAGGCTTTGATTAATATGTCCATAGAAATCTAATTGTATTGTCACTGTTTTTATGGTAGCTTGAATAATTGTGCATGTTCGGTGAAACTTTTACAGTCATACCATGTTGTAATGTATTAGGCATGCTCAACTCTCCATTTCTCAAAGACTTTAACTTTATAATTGTTCGCCTTGAAGTACGAAAAGTAACACATTAGACATTGAAGCAAATCCTATTTGGACGATTTTTTTTTAATTTTTTACTGATAGGAAGCTCAACGTTTACAAAATTCACATCCTTTCTCTAATTTTGATTTGTTTGAGTGCTTTACTGTACACATATCTTTTAATTATGGTGAAAGGTACAGAAAATGACGCCTTCGCAGACTGTAAAGTAAAGAAGATTTTCTTCATATCTTGCCGGCCCATCGCCAATCACAATGACTGAATTCTCTCTGAACATTTGAAGAAAGAAAGACAGAGGAAGGTTAAACCCGGATTTAAGTCATGAGCACCAAAATTAGTTGGATATCTACTGTCAATGAGTCGACACACAATGACAGGATATATAGCTGAAAGCATCGTTACTAAAAATAACCAACCCTTTCAATTGTTAACTACATTTTTATCAGTGCTAACAACATTGCAAATATAACAAAGTTCAAACAATAGTTGCAGGAGGTTCAGTTGAACCGAATCTGAAATGCCTTTCACGCCTGACAAGGAAGTACAATATACCACTTTAGTGGTACATATCAACCGTGAAGTGTTTGTAGGAAGTCAAAAGTGATGGAATGTTCTACTACGATTTCGTATATAAAGGGGCGTACAGAGATCGCAAGTTACATGTTGAACTCCGTCCACTATTCAGGTATCACCGGAGCGTGTGGCTTATGATACACAAACTCAGAGCTCACCTTTTACGGCAAGCATAGCAAATTGAAAGGTATACGTCGCAGAAGATGCTATGCTGTACTGGCTGTAATATTGGTGGTTGCAGTGGTTGCGGTTGGATCGGCCGTGCTTGGTTACTTTCTGGCTAGCAGATCTGACGATGGAGGTAGGTGTACAAAATGTTGCTGAAAGACAGATATTTGTTGCATTAATGTTACAAAGTTTTGTGAAAAGTCTCATATACAGAAATCTTTGAGGTCCAATGGGGCATGTACTTCAATAATATGATTACATAATTTGTTCTTAACACTTTTTTGGATATCGCACTCCTACCACAATGTTTAAGTTACATATGAATGCATTCATCTCTATATTAAAGAAATACCTGCCAAAAACGAGTATCTGCGAGCGCTGTCCATTAAATATTGTAGAAGGAAAACGGAGAGCGTAATTAAACATTTTTCGAAGCTGCGAAATCGCTGCCATCGACATACAAAGTCATCTCTAGAATTCAGACGTCTGTACGTGCCAATAGCACCGATCCCCATCGATCGTATATTCAGATATCAACGGAGTTTGTTTGATCAGTTACAACATAGTTTTCTGATGCAGGACTGAACATATTTATCATAAATACGGCCAGCTATACTCAAGCCTAATTGAAAATGCGATTTCCGTACGAAGCCCGATTGAGTCTGGTTTGATAACAATTGAAAAATCACAAATTGTGGGTTTGTTAAGTTCAATATCGACCTGTAAATATCTACGTGTCGGTGGAAGACTATGAGTGCATCCGACAACATTGAATTCTGAAAGAAACTCGTTCAAAACAGCCTACTGACCATTTAGTGACACTTGAACATGAAAAACTGCTGGGGCTTTAGAAATATGAATCTAGCATGACGGACAATTAACATTTCTACCGAACCTGCCATAAATATTGTTACTTTACGCTTTTATGCAATTCAAATATGTCGAAACTATTCTTAATGTATGATATCTTTACATGTCTCGTAGATTTTATAGATGTTTTCAACAGTGTATTGCAAACTTAAAAGTGGACTATGTAGTCGCAAAACTGAACTCAGTCTTTCTAAATATAAGATTCCGTAAAGATTATTGCATGAGATCTCATTTTTAGGGCAAATTACCATTTCAACTGACGGTAAACAAAGGCAAATTGAGCAGAATGTCAAAACCTACATGATGTCTGGCTCCGATCTAGCTTTATATTTTCTGGGGCAAAATATTGTAACGAAGGGGATGTAATATAAGGGCAAGTGGCGTCAGGAGAACTGGTTGTTATTCATCAATCATCCAAAATTCTCTACATACAATTATGAATAAGAATAAGTTATTGACTTTCTCATTAAATACTTATACTTATATTTACACTCAATTGCATCTCAGACTTTTTCTAGTATATTCACAACAAGTGCGTAAAGTTCGAATGGTTTGTAAATATGTTTGGTAAAAATACATTATGTAAATTGCGCCTCCGGACAAATATTTTGCTCGTGTGAATTAATTTGAATCTGGTTGAGTAAATTAAGTTTCCACCGTCTTGTTGCTGCCAAATTCGAGAATTAGATTTTTCACAATACAGTTAACACAAGATATTCTGCCATTGTGAATGTACAATGTAGGTAAATTTTACATAATTTGTTTCTTGAATTCCCAAAGTTGCATGGTGATCCTTGTGTTTTAGAAACAGTGGTTTTAAAATAGTGGTTTTAAGTTTCCCAAAGGAGTTCGAGTACGAGTAAAACGTTTAGAAAAACTTTCGGTATTTGGGCGCATACTACTTCAGGTAAATAACTTACTTTTTTGAAGCATTCATTGCCTGAAGCTGTGAAATTTACCTACGGCTTTTTGTAGACGTTTAAAATTGTTTTGCCCTGACCAAGCTAAAGATCCATCAGCACGATAGGAACTATTGTGATTCGTGCGTAAAGTGAACAGCGTGGGTCTGCCAAAGAACACCTGTGGCAAGTCAGAACGCTATAATTAGCATCAACTGAAAATTGAAAGAGCAGACACACGCACACGTGTAGACTTTTTTCTACCTTTCACCTTTGTAGAAAATCAATTCAAACCGAGTTGTTGTTAAATGTTGTCACGCATTTCCTTAACAACGAAAATGGGTACTTACCTGCAAATTGTTGAAACATTTCAGTGAATCACGACTTCATGACAGGCATATAAATCATATAGGGTGAACTTTGTAAAAAGCGACAGCTGCTTAGATAAAGATATTCGTAAGGATTAACTTTAAGCGTGATCAATCGGTGCTTGACTTTTGTTTACCGGTATCCAAAAAAACCGGTATCCAAAAAAACCAGAAATCCATCAAAAACTATACAAGCATTCCGATGATCAATCAAGTACCCCAGGACTCCTATAAACAGAGGGCGTTCACAGTGTGAAGACGGTGTGTTTATGCCAAATTGAACCCAATCGATCATCTAAAGACAAACCTGAAAAAATGACCAATATGTTCAAATATATATTTACCTTTAACCCTACGTTCTGTCTATATAAACTCTGGCATTGAATGAATATAATTACTTTATATTAAGGGGGAGACCCACCTTCGCAGACACTTATTTTTAACCTGATTTTTCACCATTAAAATGAATCTTTAACCCAACATATAGTATATCTTTGGGTAGCTCTACAAATGAAGATTACAAAAATTTCTGATGATTTCAACTGTTCTCTCATTTCCGGCCATATGCTTGATATTTCGCTTTTGTGGACCATGCTTTCGCAATCGACGGCCACCTTTAGTAGCCACGACATACTTCCTGAAGGCAGCTGGGAAAAAGACTAACGCATGCGCACTCCTCCGGATGGAATTAACGTAACCTACTTACACTCTTGAGATAGTCTTGACTAATCTGGAAACAGTTAAGACGTAAGAAAAACGACGGCATGCGAACTGGCCTACAATGTTCATTTTTTTAAAATCTAACACATTTCCGAATATGTTATGGTTTCAAACTTATCGTCCACTCAAAGGCCATATTACACGGATTCAAAATTTACCATAAAACAAAAAATGACCAAAATCATTCAAGGAAGGTGGGTCTACCCCTTTATCGTCGATATGAATCCATCTCAGGAAGGACACGCTAATATCTGTACAAAGTAACAGTATCCCAGGTATAATAAGGCACTTCATTCTAAGCTAAAGCTAGTCAGAGTGTCGCGATCCACATATTCTACTACTGTTGAGTCTCAGATTTAATACTGGATGTTTCGCACCTACACGATACTTGACCTAAACGCCAATAGATAACGATGTTTCCGTGCAGTAAACGGGCAACGATTCTTGTGACTCAAATAACAACTACGGACATCTGAAAGAGCCTGTGCAAATATTTAGCTAAAGAAGTAGGTCCGCTTGAGCTGACATAGGTCTTAGGGATGGATACTTTTTCTTTACAAGGTGATCCGAATGAAATCGTGCTTGTACATCTCGATTTGACGTATTTAGGAAGCTTTGAATTATTATGACCGGGGTTGAGGGTGGGCCGGCAAATTCTTCATGTGCATCAATCAAAATATGTGAATCCCCTCCCTTTGCCTCCTAAAAGTAATGAACCCCCTTTTAAGAGGACGAACTTTTCATGACTCCCCATATTGCTTGGGTACGTTTTGATCCAATTTTGAACGGTAACACTGGCCTTTAACGGTGCATAGATACAATATAACATCAATGGAAAAGAGATTTTGTCCAAGATCCTGCTCGTCTTCCAGATCTCCTATACACTGTATACAGTGTCTCGGAAGGTTCAAGTAGTTCATCACCTGTGTTGCTGCCAATATCATGGATTACGACATCATCATCCTCTTCCCCGGCAAAAAGCTGACAGTCTTATATGTCACTGTCATCGCACCATAACGCTACCTGAACTGTACTATGTAGTATATACACATACTTAATATTTATTTTAAGAGTTACAATACAAATAAATTATATGTATGTATTTCTTCCTTATTCTTAATTGAAAAGAAAGCCATTGAAACTTTTCAGTTATATTTTGGCCCTCGTTTATCCAGATAAGTTTGTATATCTCTTTCCTGAAAACTGGTATGTACCGGTTAGATACCAACAGTAGTGCTATGCAACAACACAAGAGGAACCTTTCAATGTATGCCAGGTTTCAGTTTAACATATTTCTTGCACCTAATCATTGCCTTACCTCAGCCAAAAGCTAATAGAAATTGTTCATTGTCCTCAGCGAGATCAATTTACAAGAAGACAAGCCTGTATAAAGTTGTCAAGGTAACATCTTCATGTGACAGATAATATATATACTTTTATTCAGATAACAGTCATGTACCTTCAGAAAATAAAATCATGCAGAGATTCGTTTTATTCCCAAAACATTTTTTTCACTGAAAATATTTTTGACGGGATGGATACTCATGAAAATCAAGTGACCCCCCCCCCCACTCTGTGCTGTTTGAAAACTACATGAACCCCCTTTGCAGTTTCATATTTAAGTGACCCCCGGATTTTGCCGGCCCCGGCCTTAATAACTAAATGCCCCCTTACTGTGTTGATCGACTACCTGTATCTTTTCACGAATTTCACTTGTTTTCTCTTTCAAGTCAATTGAATATTTTTGCTCATGAAAGCGACAAATCTACATATTTTGAATAATTTTATAGAACTGAACGAAAGCGCCAACGCTGATTGTTATGTTGCTTCGACTGTGGTTGTCACTGTCATGAGTAAAGTATTTCAAGCGAAAGGGTTTCAGCGAAAGGGAATAATACTACGGCAGTGCTGTTAAAAGATCGGTTTGAAATGCATATACTTCGAATGCTCTGGTAATATATTTTGTTAAAATTCATGTCGAATGCGAATAGCTTTTACTTTCCCCGCCAATTTTCCCCTAAAATTATGTTAAATGCTATATTTACACTCAACTTGAAATGCGTTTATAGGCTTAACAGAACCCCTTCCTCATAGACTCTCATGCTTACTCTATGCTATAAATGTATAGATTTAGCCACTTTTGTGGGGGTGAAATTGACAGTTTTGGATGAAATGTCGTAAAAGTCTTTACATACAGATACACTTTCGATAATCCCTCTTTATTTGAAATATGTATGCTGACAAATGTCATGTGTGTGCATATTACTATAAGTAAAAAATAATATTATAATAATATCTCTTTTATTTATGCTTTTAGCATCGAGCACTGTAATTTCAAAGTAACGAGGACATCTGTATATATATATATATATATATATATATATATATATATATATATATATATATATATATATATATATATATATATATACATACGGAGATATACGCATACCATTTCAATGTCGTCCTAGTGTCCAGGTATATATATTAAAACCTATGAGATGCAATGTATGTACTATGGGACAGCTACTTCAACTCATGTTAATGCAGTATTGTAAAATAATGTTGAATTCTTTAAACAACATATTGACAATTTGCATTTTTGTAATTTGGCAAATGTACAATGTGACCATCGCCCAGGCTTAGTTTGCAAAATGTGACCATTCCCTAAGGACAGGTTTAATAATAATCTCTGCACAATGCCTAAAGTCACACCGCTCATAATAACTGAAAGGTCCCTGAGCATTGGCCCCGCATACGACCCAAATAGTTTTGTCGTGACTAGGTTGAAGGCAGATCGATATTGTGATACGTGCATGACGTGTACAGTGGATACACTAACAAAAAAACTGATGTAGGTTTTTATACCTTTCATCATGCCCCTTTTGTTGACAGATGCTGACGCTCTCGCGAAGTATTGACACATTTGAGTCACGACATCATGGCAGGGAGCTCAATTTTAAAGGGAGAACAATGTAAAAAGCAACACCTGATTTTTTTAACCAGGTATTTATCACTGCATGTCAAGAACGTACACAATGCAAGCTGTTATTTGCCATGGAGCAGAAAACACGTCAACGCCATTACGAGTAGTCTCGAGGTCGTTCAAGTAACTTACACCGCGAAGAAGCAGAGGGAGTTTACAGTTTTAAGTACATTTTGTTGTGCCAAGTTTGTCGTGATCGATTCGTATCAGAAAGTAAACCTTGATACCTTGAAAGTGATTAATGAAATGTATATTGCCAAGTCCTGTACACAATTTACATATAAACACTGAAATTGAGTGAGCATTGTTACCTACATGTGAATCCGCCTGATGTACGTAAACGTGCCAGTATTTCCAGCTTGTTGGGATGTTTCCTCTTTTCTGCATATTAAACATACAGATGATCCATTTGGTCCATATTCAATTCATTCGGCGTAATCCTGCAATGCTAATTGATCTCAACGATATAACTGTAAGAATTTCTGTTTTTTCCGTGTGATTAAAAGTTGTATCAAAACTTGGTAATATGATTATCAACCTGCAAGCGCACTATCATTTTTTTAAATATTGCATCGCAGATGTAAAACACTGTAGAGTTTATCGTCTATAAATCGTCTTAGAGAGGACACTGTAATACCTGAACAAGGTAATGATACCCCGGGTGTAGGGTGCCCTTTTTCCGTCAGAATCTGTCAGTTTGTCGTAATTACTCGTTCTTGTTTTGTGGAGTCTCAAATGTCAATACCAGAGGTTTCACAACTACAAGATACTTAATCTAAATGCCGATAGCAGCACGATTATTCCCTGCAGTAAACTAGCAACAATTCTTCTGACTCAAATGACGACCATGAACACTCATACATCTGAAAGGGCCTGTGCAAATATTCAATAAAAGAAGTAGGTTCACTTGAGCTGACACATGTCACCTTTTTGTGTCAAGATGTGACATATTTTCCTTGTTTACCCACTATGCATATCCTTTTCACGAATTACAGTTCTCTTTCGTCTTCAATCAAGTGAATATGTTTACCCGTAAAAGCGACATATCTGCAATTGTTAAACAACTTGTAGAATTGGACGGAAGCACCAAACATACTTGATATCTCGCTCCTCGCAACGTTGATATTTTCATTAGCAAAGAATTCTGATAAGCTCTTACATGTTTTTTCTTTTACCAGTTACATCGCCGCCCGACTAAATCGTAATTTTCCAATATCCAGTTGGTTTTGATTCTGTTGTCTTATGTTTGTGAAGACCTCAAAGGTGTCCTAATACTAAATGTTCAGTAAGATGGAGTGTTAAACTCAAGTATGATAATACCCACGTAGTCACACGGATATTTTTGAAGTAATATTAGCCGCTATTTTATACTTCAAGTTGGATAAAAAAATACACAAAATTAGGACAGTATTAACAGTGGAGAGGGCTACTGTCTTTATAAAATATAATATACCTTCTTTGTAAAATGGCGCATTTGAAAGTCATATGGACATTTTTGAAATCATACTTATCACTGCTTTTAAATACATGAATGGATATGAAAAACACGGGAATAAGCCTCGAGGCAGGATTATCAACGGGAGGGGCTAATGTTTTTTCAAAAATATACCTAGCCTATAAAGAAATGCCATTAAAGTCATGCACAGTTTTGAAGTCATACTAGTTGACGCTATTTAATTCTTCAAGTTAGATATAAACACGTTCTATTCTTTGTCTTTAGTTGTTTTAGTGTGCGTCAGCTTTATCAGCCAATTGGCTTCGTATGTAAACGCTACATGAGGAAATTCATGTCTCTGACAACGTTCTTTGCATTTCCGAAGAGTATCTAGGCATTTCTGTTAAATTATGGAAATCATAATGTACCCTCATGGTATAGAACAGTTCATGTACCATGGCTGTGTGTAATCATTCTTCATGAAAAATCGCTCATCATTCAGTCTGCTACTTCATGAGGTATAGAGCCTGCTTACAAAACTTACGGACTTACAAGTTTAAAGGTCACTGCTCACGTGACTGTAGTGACGTGCTGCACTTAGCCTCGTCCAACAGTTTTACGCCAGAAAAATAACGGTTTCCGGGTAGTTATGCCAGGAAAAGCTAGAAAAAGGGTAATATTTTGGTGAATTTTGTGCGGATTTCTGGTCGTGATGATTCCCAATAACCAAGCTAGCGATGAGTGTTGTCAATTTGTAATTTGGATGGAAACTTTTTTAAATATCGGCGAACACACGCACACAGGGTGCTTGCTGGCGGATTTTGACTGCTGGCGGATTTTGACGTTTGTTCATGGAAGTTCTCAAAATAGCTGTGGTTGATGCGTTAAAAGTCGTAGAAGTCAAAATCAGCCCGTAAAAGACAGGAATCTTATTTGAAAACACCACAGCTATGGACCCACAGCTAATTGAACACATGATAACACCTGCTGAAACGAGAGTTTCCGCTCATTCCCTATTTTTATTTTTTGTGTACTGCCGCAGAGGTAAGGAAAAGAAATCGTACTATGTTTGTTTCAAGAAGAGTAGCCCTGGATTGTCTAAGTAAATGTCAAATACAGAAACAATTTCAATGCAAAATCCTTATTTCAATTCATTACAGAGTCAAAACCAAAGGACTTCACTCTATCGCCCGAGACAACGAGTAGAGGACCATCAGTCGCACCTCCATCGTATATAAAAGGTATAGTGCTCACTCACGTATTGAATTCTAGGTTTCTGGTGTTAAAGTGTATGAAAATCGTTTCACTTAAAGGCACTAGTTATTTATCAACTTTATCTCAGAACAAAGTGATTAACTTGATAAAGCTTTCAGTGGAGAGTATTCGACTAATAGTAATTTAAAGGGACAAAATCGGCCAATTTTCATGAATTTTATTTGATACAAGATCCTACTAACTTATAAGCTTATTGTTTGACATGTTGAAAGATACTGAATGAATGGGTGACCATGCATATATTCGACCCCGGTTTTAGACAAATTAAATGAAACCATCGCGAAAATGAATTAATGGTCATGACCATTAATTCATCTTCGCGGTGGTTTCATGTATCGTATTTAAAACCGGGGTCGAATATATGCATGGTCACCCATTCATTCATTATCCTTAAACATGTCAAACAATATAAATAGTATCTCGTATCAAACAAAATTCATGAAAAATAGCCGACTTTATCCCTTTATCGCCTTTACGCAATGTTATCAGACGCTACAACAACAATAATAATAATAATAATAATAATAATTTGTTATTGCGCCTCACTTCCAAGTGGAGCTCTAGACATAGAACACGTTTTAGCGAAAATAGAGAACATAACGTAATTAGAGAACTGGGGATTGACCTCGGTGTGAACAAGCTCATCTCGTTGTCGGTCATAGACAAAAATAAACATGTGGTTTTGTATTTCGTTGAATGTTCATCATAATTTTTTTACATCAATATTTTTGGTCGACTTTAGTCTTTTCGATAAAGACGATGAATAATAAATTGGACATTAGAATCATAGCCGCGCATGTAAGTGTATATCAAATCGACACAGAAGCATATGATCAGTGCCCAACAACATGAACGTTAACGTTAAATGTCGTCTTGACGACATTATGCACGCTTTTCGAACACCTATCTATTGACTTTGAAGGGACAACTGGATGGCTTACATGGGGGCAATGGTCTTCCTGTGACGTCACATGTGGTGGAGGAAGTCGCGTACGTTCCCGTACCTGCTATTCAGCGGACGGATCAAACACGTGTATAGGAGCTTCCATGCAAACAAGGCAGTGCAATGACTGGAATTGTCCAGGTTGGTTTTTTCCCCAAATTGTATTTCACCCACTTGGGATTATGGTACAGATAGCATGCTAATATGGCATTTTGCTGTCGTCCAACGCTGAGATGTACTGTTAAAGGAGACTTTCTTTCAACTAAAGTTCTTTGTCGCTACACAAAAGCGAACATTCGTCTCTCTTGAACTTTTTGTCATCGCTTGAAAATGTAGAATCATATCACCCTAAAATTATCACAAAGACCTTATACTGAGCAAACAGAAACCTCATCGAAAGAGTTAAGAATGTTGCTCAATGACTGTAATGCACATCCGACAATCAAGTTTCTACTTTATTAATCACCAGTTATATATACGTGTATTAACCGGTGCATTGCTATTTTCTTACCAGACTGCTCCAAGTCTTGCGGATCCGGGACACTAGACTCTCAGTGTGTCCACTGTGTTTGTCAAGGTGACGTTATAGCCGGAATAGTCAAAGATGTCGCCGGGAAGCCTCTATCAGATGTATCTGTGTACAATGCCGATCTACCGATATCTCCCCTCACTACCACAGACCAGGATGGTTATTTCGAGCTGCTGGACTACTGCGCTGATGATCTCTCGCTGCTTTTCAGGAAAGACAAATTTGTCGATGCTGAATGGAAAAGTGACACTACAACGAGAAGGAGAAGAGATGTGGATGGACAGAAGTTTAATATCACGCTGCAACGTTTACGTAGGAGTTTTAGATTAGTAACATAGAATGAATTACAGTCAACTCGCACCTTTTCCAACCCGCCCAGAACCAACTCGCACGATTTCAGCCCGCCCGATTCCAACTCGCCCGATGCCAACTGCCCGTTGTTTGAGATGTAGTTGTAGATTCCATGTACGCAAACCCGATGCCCCGAGGCCCGAGGCCAGCTATTTTCATGCCGGGCCAGTAACTCGTGAGAGACGGTCCTGCTGTTCCTAAAGACGTGAGCCAGTAACTGCAGTAACTTTCCCTACACGTAAAGAAACCGAACGAAATTTATTCTTTCAAGAGATTTGCAAAACATGAAATTCGCAAATAAAAACTTTTCCCTGTTGGCCCGATCCCGCACCTGTGGTTCTCAATGTTAGAAATATTTGTTGTAGACTGTCTTAAGAAATAAAACGTTTTTATACGTACAGGGTACTCAAAAAATTGCAAAATTTGTATCGGGCGAGCTGGCATCGGGCGAGTTGGAATCGGGCGAGTTGGTTCTGGGCGGTTTGGAAAAGGTGCGAGTTGACTGGTACCCACATAGAATACCGTACGCCAGTCTGATGAAATCAGGAGTTGAGCCGGATACGGTGTGTCTTTACCTTTACTTTCCTCATTCTGTGGCTGCTGAATCAGCACCAGCACAAGTAACAGTATAGGTAAAGACAAGGCTCTTCGTAAAACTGTTTACATACCACGTGTCTCGAAATTGAGAGATTACGCTTTTCCTCAAACTTTTCGTAGGGAAACTTTTAATCATTGTCTTCAAAAATCAAGAGTCACAATTATAGGTTACCGTGCAAATTTGTTATTAGGGAAACAGATTACCCTATATTTACCGACTCTACACGAGGAAAAATGAAATAATCGATTTTTTTTTCAATAATTTTACACTAAGCCGATGACAAATTTAGTGACGCCATTGGCTTCAATATGAGCCCCACTAGTGGTAGACAAAAAACGAATCGTACAAGTTTGAGAGCATTATATCTTTCCCTGACCTTTCGCAGGACGCAGAACTTCGTTTTAAGATTTCACGCGAAAGTACGGCAACTTTCTCGGCTTCTGGATATGATAGGATATCCGCCGCTCAATTAATTTCTTGAAATTTAGAATAGATTTTACGCAAATTTTGTAAAAATGGCCTCATTTAAAAAGAGTTGTGAAATTTCAATGACTGTTTGCCATAACAGAACATTTTCACGTGATGTTCACCGATCTCAAAAATACAAACCGAATTTCAGACAATTGGACGCTGTTCGAGATAACTTATTCTGTTTGAATAACAGTACATTAACGTAAACACTTCAGAACCCACTGTTCGGGTTCAGCAAATTTATTGTACTTCAAGTCACTTTTCATTGTGTTCAATGTATTTCAGAGCCACCCACTATGCTGGAACATCCACAGAACAAGATTCGACTTTCTGGTCAAACTGTAACACTGTGTTGCAATGCCAGGGCCAAGCCACCTGTACATGACTATGAATGGTAAGACTGATCTCTGAACTGTAAAAACAAACTCGGGAACTAAGAAAGCGGTTTATGATTATATAGCCTTCCAATACTCCCCTTCTCAGAACCTGC
>LD350349.1:0-11409 GCA_001465055.1 Ptychodera flava | reverse complement strand
GTTGAGGACAAACGCACTTAGTTCGTTTACCGTGCGCATGTTTTAATTATCCACGGCCCCTAACACTAGGCCTTTGAGCTGACTTCCTATAGATATACCATCAACAGCTTTGTGTACGTCGTAAAATGGCCACTCTCAGAAGCAGGAACACACCCTATTATAATTGTTGTGAGAGAAAATGCAGAGATAGCTCATGTCAAAAGCCTACACCCGCAACCGATGAATGTGTGCGCATGAACAATCGTTAGCTGTTTATATCTTGTAGAATGTGTAAGTGTGTGGATTTTACTGTTCAATTTGAGTTCTTTTTCAGGGTTAAAAATCAAACAAAACTCACCAAAATTCAACAGTTTTGGATGTACCAAATCAACTATATCTGCTTACTACGGCTGGAGGTAACAATCTGATCGGCCATTCTCGAGATATCACACTGACAGACAGACAATAGTACGTCATTTACATAAGAAAAAACACAAAGAAAGTCATAATATCCCGTGTGATTACGTTCAATAAACTTGATCAGGATATCAACCAAATTGAACCGAGAAGTATTTAAATCTACTGCGCTCATTTCAGACAACGCGCAGTTGTCTGTGATCTGTACCCTATGTGTTTGAAACTATTTTGCTAGGCAGTTTTTGCTTACCTTAGTTATAGTTTCACGGAGGAAATCTGAATTTTCTTTTACTCAGACTCTACTTATACCAATTTTACCACAGTCTACATATGCCGAGATAGTTTCATATCGAGTAATACGTCTGTATTTGACGTGTCATATGTATTCCACGCCAGACATCTCATTACCTTGCTCTTTTAATTTACTTTGGACCCAGGGACTAGATTAGTTCATGTAGAAGTACCTCCCTGGTCCGCATCAGATGTTCATTTTAGTGCTGTTAAATTCTGTCAGTAGGAGATCTACTTATTTTATATGCGGCTATTTTTCTGTGTTTGCAGTATACTGATCTCGTTTCTTTCTTCTGAAATATAGATTTATCACGACAAAAGAGTGCACCTCTTCAAAGCGGCCTTCCAGATTTGAAGTAATACACAAACCCTACAATTCTCCTGCTTCTATAGATGCTGACGGCTCCTTCATTATCAATCTTACGCATGAAAAGGTTCTTGAGTCAGAGCCCGCCTCTTGTTGAGCAATATTGACTCGCTATTATTAGCTTGAGAGGTTTGTGATGAGAGGTGACATATGTCAACTGAATCTTCACCAATCACGTAAAGTATTTTCTCGTCTGTCATTTAGGACGTCTCTTGTAAAAACGCATAGGGGTGTTGAGCTGAAGAGGTATTTCTATTTTGTCATTTCGGCTCTCGCTGCCATGAAGGTGGTACCAGAGGACGCTCCGGAGAATTCTTCTCCAACTCAAGAAGCAGATAAACATAACAGCTCGAAAGGCATTTGCCGAAGAAGATGGCTTGCCGTGTTTTGCGTGGTGTTAGTTATTACAGCATTTGCTGTTGGATCGGCTATACTCGGTTATTTTCTGGCCAGCAAACCTGACGACGGTAGGTGAAGAAAATTGATTTAACGATTATTTAGCGCTCTTTATACCGCTCTCTCTGCTGTAAAACTGTTGGAGGAAAGTGACTTGACCACAGTTTACCGTAGATAAAGGTAAAATGTTTGTTTTCATACTCATCGTAACATTTTAAATAGAAGACAAGATAAGGGCAGTGATCTGAAAATATAAAGCTGTGTTGGTTCAAGAGCTGTGCATCATTAACAACATTATTGCCGCGCGCGTTGATCAGTTCATCTGGTTTGGCCAAGCGACAACGGAGAAAAATAAATGCAGTCGCAACGCAAATTTGTGCCAAATGGCAAAATTTTCAGAATTCTTTACAGTAACGATTATACAATAAATGTACAACTGAGCGTAGGGCGAGATCAAAGGATATTATACACATTTTTACAAAGATGAATTCGAAAGAATGAAAAGTACAGTAACTGGCAAGAAAATAGAACACAAAACAGGAAAAACTGCGTCTTATGTTTGGATAAACTCCATAACTAGACTTTTACGCAGGTAAAGCTGTAAGGTTACGAATCTTGTGAAGTATATCCTCGAAATCATGAAGCATTTAATAATCATAATAAACAGAGCCAGCATACAAAGTCACAGAGATCTGTGTTATTACATCAAGTCATCCTGCACCACAGCGAGAGAAAACATGAAAAATTCACGCATTTCATCATAAACTATGATCAGCGAATAAAATCTGTGTATGAATAACATTTTATACTTAACAATTAGCCGCATAGTTCGCTAGTGTTTCAGATGTCGACAAACATGACGAAACTAACACCCTCTTTGAAGAGGAGTTTGTTCCTACAACTTAGCAAATCTATTTGACACCGCGCGTGTCACTTTAGAGTCTTCTTACCCTACTGTAAGCAATATTAATATCAAATATCATTGCAGTCATTTTATTTTAAAAGCTGCTCTAACCTTCAAGCTACGATGTGTTGTTTAAATTTGCGGTAGAGGTATCTGTCAGTAAAGTTTTTCGATAATGCGTATTAAAAACCAACCTCGAACTCATTGTGTGTCTCTTTTGGTGAAGCATTTGGCAGGACTTGTGTTTCTTTTGGTAGCCTTTGACTATTTCATCGTGGCACGAAAGCTACATAAAAAACTATTTGGTTCGGAAACGCAATTATGTCGTTTCATGATATAGCTTGACGAATATGAATGTGTTTCTCTTGACAACCTAACGGACAGTAAAACTTCGCCAGCGTCGTACTCTTTTATACATCAAGAATAAGACAGCGATGGACTATTCCAGAACACAAAAGCTTTGTGTTCACAATAATACAGGGAGTCACGATTTCGTGAAATATAAAAGCCTTCAACGATGTGATGACTTTAAAGACATTGTTAGGGTTTAGAAGTCTCCTTTTCAATAGAAATGACCGATAGTTAACTGCAAGAGCCAGTCAGAAATAGATCTTACAGTCGTGACTGTGTACAAAGATATGATGACATCACTATGTGTTGTTCTTTTTACATATCCATCCAATCTCTTCAAGAGTCCAATGAGACTACAAGTAGTGACACCCCGATAGCGCCACCACCGTATCTAAGAGGTAATGTATACATTCTGAATGTAATTTTCCATGATTATACACATTATAGTTTGTCTCTTATCCCGGTATCGCTTCTCCAGAATGAAGACACATTTATTAGTAAAAACGGGCACGCAACCGTATAAATTCGGGAATGTTACATTTATGTTCGCGGATGACATACTGATATAACGGCATCAAATCGAACGAAGACACGTTTATTAGTAAAAACGGGGCTCGCAACCCTACAAATTCGGCAATGTCGCATTTATGCTTGTGGATGACATACAGATGTAAAGGCACCAAGTCGAGAAAATCTTGAGTCGGTGTCCCTGACATGTGTACCAGTCTACGGTAAACACGATTGGAACTAATTTGGGATAATCGGATCTTCATATTTTTCAAATTTCTCATTAGTGATAGGTGCTATATAGTAGAATATTGCAATATTACAAATTTCTGATAAAAAAAGTGTGTAACTTTAAAGAAAAGCAGATGAGCTTACATTTGCGGGTCAAAACGACATTACTTCACCATCCAATTATCCCAAATTAGTTCCAATCATGTTAGTATCATTATTTGATTACACAGAATAATTGATATTCTCTACTATACCAATATTTGATTGATTTCCACAACCAGGGACTACTGGATGGCTGACCTGGGGTCAATGGTCAAACTGTGACGTCACATGTGGTGGAGGAAGTCGGATTCGTTCCCGAACCTGTTACTCTCTGGAAGAATACTTGGATGAACCCATGGCCTGCATTGGAGACTTGACTCAAGCAAACCAATGTGCAAATTGGCAATGTCCAGGTTTGTGTTTAAAACAAAATCAATAATGTACAGTTTTCGAATGACCTCGTTTGTCGTATCGTAGAAAACGAGGGTCACATATTCCTTCCTTAATTTTTGGTTCCTTAATTTTTGGAACGGCAGACTGATGATGATAGCTGCTCGTGAAAGTGCGTTAATGCTGTGTCCCTCCCAAGAGTCCTGTACCGTAAAGTGCCTGAACACGTAAATTGTAGCATATAATAACATACGTAAAAATCAACTCAGATGTGACAAACAGGGTTGTGTTGTGTGATTTCTCAACATGACCACAAGGAAAATGTGTTGTCTCTCTTGAAAACCTGAGTGACCTTGAATGTAACCATTTGAACATTTCTCCATCTGAGCATTTCATTTTTCATTCTGCACTCTTGCAAAATACTAGTAACCGCTGATTAAATGTTTTGGACGACAATGCCGTCTACCGGGCTAGTCAAAGCTCGTATGTTTTCTCTGAACGTCGCATCGATATCCATGGATCGGATACTTATTTTTCTTCTTTGAAGCTTCTCACATCAAGGGTAGTCAATTATCTTCTTACACACAGAGATTTTGCAGTTTCTTTATACTTGTTGAATTAACAAATAGTTCTCACAAACGATTGTGCTACGTTGTTCGTCGATCTCTCGAATCATGAATGCATGAGTTAAGAATACTGTATACTGACCACTCATCCTTTCTTGAAAAAGACTGTTCCAGGACATGCCCATCCGGTATACTCGATTCGCAATGCATATTTTGCATCTGTGAAGGTGAAGTTACAGCCGGAAAGGTGACAGATATCGCCGGCAAGTCTTTACCAGGTGTAAACGTCTACAATGCCAATCTTCCCGTATCGTCTCTTACGACCACTGACCAAGATGGTTATTTCGAATTACTGGACTACTGCGTAGACGACCTGTCGTTGCTCTTTAGAAAGAGCAAATTTGTGGACGCTGCATGGAAAAGCTCTGACGTTTCAAATAGAAAGAAGAGAGCTATAGGTGGCCATATCTTTAATATATCCCTTGAACGTGTTGGTGAGTATTTCATTACATGCCTCCTTCTGGACAGTCGCTCAATGCATTGGAACCTATGATGGAACATATCAATAGATATACCTAAAGTATATCTATGCAGAACAAGAGTATACGTGACACAAATCTTTGCCGACCAAATGTACACTGTACTTGTGCATTTTATTCATATACTTACGTAATATTTAACGTATTTGACAAATGTACAGATTGAGTATACGTGTGTAGATTGTCGTATATCAAGCATCTTGCCTAGTGAGATTGATTGATTGAAGAAGAAATAATGTATCATGTAGAATCATATGATAGAAATGATATCGTATTCAGTGCCGAAACATCTTTTTCTTCGAAAATCGGCTTAGCTTCTTTCATCTTGGACCCCAGGTTTTGGTACATCAAACATATTTCTTTCGATTTCAGAGCCACCTGCCATGTTGGAGCACCCACAGAACAAGGTTCGCCTCACTGGTCAAAGTGTAACACTATGTTGCAATGCAAGGGCAAGGCCACAAGTGGATTATTATGAATGGTAAGCTGTCAATGAAGGGGAAGGGAAGGGTGCGCATTCAGTTCTTTGTGGCATATACAATCAAAAGTTCACTTCACCATAGGCGGGGAAGTCACTTGCAGTCATTTGCGCACGATGAAATTAAACCCTACCGTCATTGTGTATAGGGACAAACAAGAAAACATTGCGCCCTTGTTGTCAGGGCATTGTGTGATGACTAAACCGATATTTTCTTAGCATCATTCACGAACATGACTTATTCGTCATGTTATGGTATGATGAACATTTATCGTAAGTTCCCATAAGAAACATAAATTATGCTATTGTCTCCTTTATTTGTCGAGTCTGTGAGTGGAAACTCATCGACTACTCTCTTAGCACGTTTCAAGTTCGAACAGTCTACGATTTCCTGGACTTATGTATGTGACACTAACTTACCATAATTGCAGCAAAAGTTAAAAGACCAAGAATTACAAATCTCCAAGTAGCTAACCTTGTAAAATAGTTGTCTCAAACAAACCGCACATAAATTTAAATAAAAACTGATAAAATGAAGTTCATATTTACCGAAAATATAATGGATATCTATAATACTAATCTGTGCCCATGTTTATTTAAGTCATGAAGATTTTGTTTTGCAATCCTGTATTTAACCATTTGATTTAGCAACTTAAAACACTTCTAAAGCACCATTGGATTACCATTGTGGTTGAATGTGAAAGCTCGGATAACCATGACTTATCATATACCTATGCCCTGTATTGTGTCTGTACTGAGTTCAGTGACATGATTTATCATGTTGATTTGCATGGCAATAAAGTGATGCGCCTTGTTGATTTGCATATGAAAGGAATGATCAGCGCGTCTTTCTTTCATTCAATAGAATATTTGCATATGAATAAGTGATACGACCTGTTGATTTACATAACAAAGCCTGATACAGCCTGTTGATTTGCATACCGGACTACTTACATGGTGGCGCCCTAATCAAAGCAAACCATGGTGCCCGTCTATGATTTTGACTTTGACTACGATATCATGTCCGATCTCCAAAAGTGGCAGGGTTTTGAAGCATAGGGAAATGGGGGGTAACTAAATAAAACACATGTGTCGATATCGGATTAACCTGCTAGTAGTGCTACCAATTTGAACAAATTAAAGAGCAGAGCATCACACCGTACGGGCACTGACAGATCGATGACAGACCAGCTGTTCCGTCCGTGCATAAGCACTGACTAGCAGACAACAAGCATAAGTGCTATCAGACATGTCGGAGGACCGGCAAATTCAAAAGCACAACTTTCAAAAATATCATGTATTCACGGTACATGCGTTCTGGAAAATAATACCAAACACAACATTTGCATGTACCGTACCGATTAGGTAGATATCCTACATGTTTGATGACAGAGTTCAAGCATTTCTCTGCTCAACCGTAATATAATTTTCACTGATCCAGCTGATAGATTACGTCAGACGCTAGTATATCAATCTGCCTTAGCAAGATGACGCAAACAAATGTAGTCCATCAAGAAAAAACCACAGTGAAACGTATCATATTTTAATATACGAGATTTATTCATTCAATAACGTTGGCATAGGTATATGATAAAGAGGTTATCCTTCGATATCACCTCTTGGTGGGGTCGTATTGCTGCTCGTGCGGTTGTGGGCCGCATCACACTCGTCTTCGACTCGTGTGATGCGGCCCACAACCGCACTCGCAGCGATACGACCCCACCAAGAAGTGATATCGAGGGATAACCTCATAGTATCTAATATGATTCCAAGACTAATCTGGTGATAATCCTTATAGTAAGGAGCAATTATCTTGAAAAGTTTTAATCATTAAACACGAACAACTTTACCAAATACGTCCATCTAACGTGAAGATGTGCAACTATATCTCTAGGTTCCATAATGACATCATATTGGACCAAAGAATCCACAATTACAACAACACGTTGACCATCCACTGGTTGAAGGCTACTGATGGCGGGGTGTACACTTGCAGAGCAAATAGTGAAACTGGGTCTCAATACTCTTTTCCCGCTACATTGACCGTTTCAGGTAGGTTGATATGCTATATGTCATAATAACATTGGGTCGAAATACTCATGGCTGGTCTTTTTGCTCGCATTACTTTCTGTTACAGAGTAAACTTTAGAAGGTGAGACTTTCTAAAACGGAAAATTCACGAAAAGATCAGCTTTTAAAGATTAAGGTCGACTGTTTCCAAATACAGATGTTAACACATTTATGGCAGGATTAGAATGAAATATTTTGTGGTTGCGAGGAGTTCCACTACATTGTGGTATAGTTGAACAAATCAAGAAGGGGCGATACTTTCTTCGATGGTTTGCTTATTTTGTGAAATACTTGTAGGAGTCCGTTTAACTTATAGACTGAAGCAAAAACAATGTTTGTTTGACCGAATTAAGAGACACTACATCATATATTTTCCTGCGACATCATTTTGTATATTATCTATAGATTCTTTGGAGACTATGTGCAGTGAAATTCCTGAAGAAAATCTCCTCAAACTTCCGGAAGGATGTCAAGGTAACTCTAAAGCCGGACCAAACTTTCATAACATTGGTAAGTGCACTCAAACTAAGTGCCCAATGTTGGCCGCTGATGGCAGTGTTTGCACAGACTCGGAGCAGCAATGTTGTAGCCCTGTGGTATATAAGACGGATACCATTGTTTGTGACACGTTCGAGATTTCCGTGCAAGTAGTGACTGTATGCGGGTGTAAAGATTGCGGAAAAGGAACAATCACCGTGAGAGGGCGTGCTTCCGGACTCGATGGTGCCCCGCTGCCTTTGGCTGAGCTGTATATGGAAGGAGAACTGCTAACCACCACTTCAGCAGCGGGTGATTTCACTTTTGAGGTATCAAAGGGCAAAACGCGATTGGCAGTCACATTTCGTGATAAATTTGACCTGTTTGTGAGCGTGACGAAAATCCTCACGATAGGCGATGATACTAGCATTTTCCATCAAGTTTATCTCCAAAGACTCCCGTCACCCGTAACAATCGACGCTTCTGATGTATCTGTCATACCACTCGGAGGTCACAGTGTAAATGAGAGCAGTGTTGCTGAATTAGAAATACCGGCAGAGGCATTCCGTAATGAAGATGGGACTCTCTACACGGGTGATGTTAAAGCTACACTGGCATTCTCTGATCCGGCTGATTCATCTGCGTTCAATTTGTTATCAGGTGAACTTTCAACTCGCGATGTTGAAGGGAATCCACAAGCATTGAAGACATATGGCATGTTTTCGATGGATTTTCAAGATGACAGTGGCAATCCGCTCAGATTAGACGCCCCGATGAAGCTGTATCTAGATGTTGAGGTAGCTAATGTAGATGTGTCCACATTGGATGACGAGGCAAACGCAAGACCTCACCTGTGGTTCTTGAATGAAGTTAGTGGCGAATGGGAAGATATTGGGGGACTTGAGGTTGTTCAGGAAAAGAGGAAGAAAAGGCAGACAGAAACATTTCTAGTCGGGAACATCGAAGTAGTGGGATACGACCTGACTAGATTACCATATTGTAATATTGACAGAATTGAAACTTGGAGACGGCATTGCTATCTGAAAGTCAGAGCCTATGGTGATGAATCAATGGAACAGCCTTTAGCTGGTGTTCAAGTGACAGCATTGGTCAATGATCTCGTCGAACGAGACAGGCGGGTAGACCTATATGACGGACGATTAAGCTTCTTCCGAAAGGCAACAACTGGCCAAGATGGCAGTGCGTGCCTGTGGACTTTTTGCGCAAGGAATGAATCTCTCTATTCTGTTAATGTGCGAGCCGAATACGGAGTAGAAATCCTTTCACCAGTTCACCCTGACGATGTGCCAGATAACAAACACTCTGGTCAGTGGCCTGAAGACTTACTGCAGACTTTCACTCTTCCAGAACCAGCTGATGAGTCAGGATTTATGACAATGAGAGCTCTCACTCCACAAATGGCTTTTGACAACCCTTGGTATGACATATTTTATGATCAGTATGACTACGAGAGATATGACGACCGAGACTTGGGTCCATTCTACTGGTTATGGTATTACACGTATGAAGCAAGGAGAAGCTGTGTGAATGCTTTTATTGATGAAAATCACCTTGTATTTATCAAGAAAGAAAAAGGACTGGTAGAAATTGAGAATGAGGACTATGATATAGATGATCAGAATCACATTGAGAGAGATCGAACGGAACTTTCGTGGTTCCCCGATGAGGGTGACCAGAAGAAGGCGTGTTTCATTAAGGTACTGGTCGACAGTATGGTAAGCGAACGCTTCATCGTAGAAAGCAGAGGCGGTGGCCACCCATCTGTTGGAGACCAGCAGTATGGTTTGCGAATTGACAACTCTAAACCCAATCCACCAGTTCCAGCATTGTCGAGTAAGACGGCAGCCTGTATTGAATTCAAATGCAGTGGTTCGATTAGGCTTGGTCACCCCGTGATAAATGTACCGCCCCTCGGGCAAACCATAGGCAGCCCCGACACAACTTTGCTGAATATCGCACCGACGGCTGGTCCCCGGACATGTCTATTGAAGTCAGGAAATGATGGTGTCAATCCAGATTTAGTGTCCTTTATTGACTCACATAATCTACAAAACAGCATTGAGAACAACAACGAGACTTTTAGTTTCAAAGTACCAACTGGAAATATAAACGGGCGTACAACTGGCATATACATCGGTCAAGGATCTGGTAGAACGTGCTATGATATCGGCTATAAGAATTGTATGTCAGGTGATGACGGCGGATTTGGTGTGAATGCTCCAGATAACCCGGATGTCGGTTGGGCGTTGCAGTATGACTGTCTGTAAATACGAAGTTTGAATACTGTCATACAAAACAGAACGGTGTCTGTTCATTAGTGAGGCGGACACCCATCTACATTCAATTACTCAAGAAAAGATACCGAACCTATCGTAACGAAGGTAGTTTATCTCTCACACAAAGGTTAATGCACTAGTGGTAAACCAACGAGGTCGCAATTATAATTTTACATGTATTTGCGTACAAACCGAATACACGCCATGTTGGCGGCAAATGCATAAAGACACAATGTACCTTTTATGAGGACGTTTTCGAGGACACAAAATATGTTTGAATGATATTAAAATAATGAAATTACTTATTTTGTTTGTGATTTGTGATTTGTATGCAACATTTCAAAGTGACTCTTAAAATTATTTCTGACATGTAAAGTGAAGATAAAGAGCTGTATTGGCATTTGTGATTGCATGTATTGTTTTCTTTTTAATTCATATCTATCGTGTGTACTCAAAGTATACTTGGCCAACTTTTGAAAACATACTCTTTACTCTGTGGTGCCTATATTGCCATTGGATACAACCAACGACTCGCAAGGAAAAAAAAAAGAAAAAACAATCAGAAGTTTTCAGAGGAATATGGAATATCATTTCTGTACATCCCCTAAAACTCTGAGTTTATATTTCGTAATAGACATTCTCTTTTCAACAAAGATCTCCATGGGCAACGACATTTGGCGATCAAAGTAAGGAAATACGTGTCATGGAAAGCCTCGTCCAATAATGCACATGAAAAATCGACAGTTTTTTGCTTCCTTTCAACGTAAAACAGGTAGCTGTGTTAACAGTAGTTTCGTAAATTTTTATCATCTAGAATTTACAAAGAAGGCACTTTCGATAAGTTTGTTGTCTGAATTCGCTTCTTGTTTTATCAAGTGAACCCATCATATTCCAGCTACAGACTCCATATCATGTGTTAAGTAAAAATGCAGTTTAGCAGAAGTTTGTTGTAGCTGTGCCAAAATTATTGTTGAATTATTAAATTACGTTACAGAGACAACGGTCAGGGTTTTACCAAGGAATGTAGAACAAACCTGAAAACAGACACCGTGAAATATAGAAAACTGTCAACACCATCGGGATATGTCCAATAAGCACTGGAGGTTA
>LD350347.1:187524-198719 GCA_001465055.1 Ptychodera flava | reverse complement strand
CTATTTTATATTTTGTCTTTTAGAATTATCTTATCAGAGCGTTAAGCTCAATTAGCGCTCGCCGAGCAGGTCGTACTATATGTCGTGCAATGTACCAAAATCTAGTGTACACCTGCCTACCCTGGGGATTATTGTTCAAAATGTAACGTTTTCGTGATTTTCGCAGCGTCTGTTTTCATAAGGCACTTGAAACCAACCTAATTTCCGGGTCGATGATAGGGTCATAGTTTTTAATAAAAAATTAGTGTAAGCGCGTTAAATCTGAAGTGACAATTCAGAAATGACCATAGAAACCTGTGGCTTTAAAAATTTACTTTCATGTTGGTGCTGTCAAATAACTATACCCAAAGCGTTACTTTCTATTCTGTTTGACAACACGACTAAGCACTGTAAATTTCCTTAAGGTAAGGTTTGATCTGAACAAACATATATCTATTATACTTAGTCATTCGACATTCTGTTTTGATCACTAATCTGTGCCGCCTCAAGAAATATATAGTACGTCTTTCAATTATTCCATAGGTGAATGAACTCACGCACTTATTTTTTGTGTTTCCATGCATCAAAGAGAGGAATGAACGGTATTGATATACAATAACTAAGGACAAATTACATCAAAATCGACAACCTGATAACCAAAAAATCATCATCATTACTACGACTGTCATTCTTCGTCGTCGTCACCGTCATCATATATATCGTTATCAAAATAACCATCACCATAATAATAATGATCATAATCATAACCATCATCACCATTATTATCATCATTATCGACATTACCTCACAGGCGTTGGATACATCTCAGCAGAAAAGATGTAAATGACTCCAAATGAACACGTGATGCAAAACTTTCCTATCATTGCCAGAGTAATTCCTATCCATTCCATTTCACCTTGATGGAACACAAAATACACTAGTCATTATATTTGCATATTTTCCATTGAGAAAAAGATTCCTTGTGAACCAATGTCAAGTGAACACAAATTTTCTGCCCTCCACAAATTAAACAATAAAATTAAAAGTAGCAACCCCTCTCCCTGATGTTTCAGTACCTTCCGGATATCGTTAGCAGTTAATGTATTTATACAAATTCACACCTTGTGAATATGCATAGAATTAGTGTAGAAGAAACTAGTTTGTATTGGAAATTTCAGGATTCAAACTGAAAGATTTCCACTTAGAGATGTTGCGGATCAGCTATTGTACAGTTTGAATATTTTCCTGATAAGGTGAACATCCAGCCATTAGTTTACTTTGAGAAAGGTAGCTACTTGATTTGACTCACAAGACGGGGCGAAAAGAGTCAAAATACAAGCCAATCCACCGACGACCATCGTTCCGCAAAGTGACCAGCGTCTACCAAGTTTGGTATCAACTATGTACAAACCCATGGCGTAGGCTGGGATTTCAACTGCAGCAGATATAAAAGCGTTGAGATAGTCATCACCCGCAAGGTTGGAGGTGTTCAGCGACAACCCGTAATATACTAAGCTGTTTGTAAACCTGTTAGGATAAATAGGTAAGAAAATAGTGAGAATGTACAAAGCGATTCTGCAAGTGTCCAGCGATGTCACAACGGTGCTAGTTGAGGGCACCGTTTTATATGCATCGACCATGTATCGCGACGACTATACAAATCGATGACTCACACATACATGAAATAAAGTCATGCATACAGTATCTGTCTTGTCATTATGACAAACCAAGCTCACAATGTGCACTTACAATTCAAGAAAACTGATGTTTTAATTTGCTGTCTAAAATGACAATAAATCTAACTGTTAGTGAGTTTTGAGAAAACAGCTTTTTCCACGTTAGTCTACGTAAAATCCTTAACGCTTTTCTCCGTGCCCGTATACGCCATAATGAATGTACAATGTGAAAATCATGACGTACGCATTCGTGTAACTAGTAGCCGAACCTTTTGATGTCTGAACAATTACAAAACGTACACAACAACACAAAAACACGGACGTACGTACAGATACCATCACAACGCTGAAAAATAGAGAAAACAGCAGAACGTATTTCTTGTGTGTATCGAAGCATTGGCATACAACAGTTTAGGGAAATTAAACTTACATCGATTGTTTCTTTGAGTTGTAATATTACCGCTGGCATATTTACAAAACCTTTAGCCGATGTTACATCGTGGAAATATTGTTTAGGCGTGATAATTAGTCACCATTCAGATTTTTACTTTAAAAGTTTGTTGTTAGAAACCCGTCAGTATTTTAAACTTCTACCAGCCTTTTTTTGAGGAACGTACCGTGCTTGGGGAAGGTCACATAATAATTTTTGTCAGATCGTTCCTTTATTTTTACCAAAAGAAGATATAGATCAAGCGAGATGATATTCGTATGTCACACGAGAGTTGTTCTCACTTTTTTAGTCTCTTTATAGCTTGTTATATAAATAACAATAAATAACATTGTCTTACCAATTGAAAAACAAATTGAGACTTCTCTTCCTCAATGTTGGAGATTTAATAATATCTAGGAAACCTTCCTTCCTTCCTTGACTTTCTGCTTCCTAACGTAGGGAGTTAAATAGATATGGCGTAAGTTTACTCAAAAGTGCAGCTTACAATTTAATCACTGGTTGTAGAAACACTCTGTATGGTTATGGGCAAGTAAGTAGGTATGATGTACTGGTTGAAGACATTTTCCTTTGGAAAATAACAATCACCTATCAGGTTTTACAGATTGATATGTGTCGGATACCCAGTTTGTAGCATTAGTTCTCTTTCATTTTGGGGCCAGTAATCTAGATATCAGGCGTTCTTTGCATTGCGTCAATGAGTTCGTGGTTCGTACGTGGTCTAATGTTCATTATGTTTTGAAAACATAAATAGCTGGTTGTAACAAATATTTTCTGACCGTTGATGGCTATGCTAGCTTCAATTTCAAGGTAAGCCGTGTTGCTCAGTTAAGATGAGATAATCTGCATTTTTTTTAATTTGAGAGAAAGGACTACATTCATACTGTTTCTCATGGCAGATGAAAAATGATTCTTGAACGAAAACCTTTTGAGATGATAGTTTATAAAAATTTAAGTAACTTTCGCGGTATGTCTAAAGATACCTTCTCATCCTCTTTTGCATTTGCCTTCATTTCGTCATAGACAGTTTCCGGTATAACGACATGGTTTCCTTTCTCGAACTTTCTGATGACCTTTTGAGCCCTTTCCGTTCTGCCTGTCGATAGCAGCCATCTTGGTGATTCAGGGAGCATCCTTAGAAAGATATAATTGTGAAGAGTATTGGCTATTAAGAAGCTTGTCACTTAATTGGATATTAACTTACAGTATGTTATATCGTTGAATGAATACCAATTGTCAAGTAGAAAGTCTGGATGTCGAGTATCACACGAGGCATGGGTCAGGTTTTTCAGACTGTAGAAAACGGGTACATGTGTTGGAGTAATTACATCATGTATATTCTTCTTTGCTGTTCGGTCACCATTACCTTTTTATTTAGGAATATTTAATTTGCAGCCAATATGATGTTCGCGTGCGTCGTTGTTGATTGAGATGGTAATTAATTATGGTAAAGAGTTCGAAGAAGCAGCAGAATCATTGTCAAGTGGGAGATGTCTAAATAGGGGACGTGTTCAACACTTTGAATTACTGTATCTTCATCAATTTTCTTCATATTAATATGAGAATATCATTTTTAATGTTTCCACTGTTGTATTCACTTGTCCAAGATTTTAAAGTATACCACTTCACATGACGGACTGAGCATGGGATCTGAACAAAATTTATAAAACAATACTTACAACCAATATATCAAGAGTAATATGACAAATTGAGCACTAATAACTAATTGAAGTATCCACCAGTGTCGGATGAAGTATGCCAAGCCGGCGAAGACCATATAGCCAGCACTGAAGTAAAATTCTATAACCAATCCCGCAAAAACGCGCTTTGAGGGGCCTACAAGTTCTGTACCTGTAGCAGAAAATATTGGAGTAGAAGAGAAGTGCACAAAATATGATTGTAGTAATCTCATGTACCACATGCACACATTTATTCGCTCGTTTATGCCTGCACATGCAAGCAAAGTGGTGAGACAAGGGAATCCAGCTTTGCCGTGAGACTACAGTATATTATTACATTGCAATATCTTACATACATTACATACATGCATACATTTTACGTACGTTTGGGCGTTAGTAACTATCAGTTCAAATATCCAATTCCGGTTATATAAAGGAAACAGTAAATTAATTGTGTAATACGCATACCGTTATCACTTTTCAGTTGAAACTCGATCATCATGTAGGGATATCCAAAAATGTTATAATTTTACTTTCTGTGGTATCATAGTTTCAATTTCTTTAAAATAACCATGAAATGATACTTTTGACTTACCAATAACAAAGGCTACGAGAAAGGCACCGGTCGCTGCGGCGCCAATTATTAAACGGAAGGCGGAGAAGGCGATGATGTTGGGTGAGAATGCACAGGCAACACCAGGCCCACATACTAAAATTAAAGTTATCAGTAACGTTGGCAGGCGACCAATCCTGCAATTGAGAGGAAAAAATTGAAGTCGTCGTAACGATGTTACTCTAGTGACTTAGAAGGATAATAGTGACTTATCAATAATTTACTCTCTGTACGGTTTGCAATATTTGCGAGACAACAGTCGGCAGTTGGCTGTCAATTTGTGCATCCATTGTGTCATCAACTTGAAAAAAAAAGAGTTCTATCAGGAGGAAAGCAAAAACCTAATTGTTTATTTTAGTGGCACGGTTAAATAAAATAGAAGCTGTTAGACCATTAGGACGATATACTTAGAAACTGCACACACATGTTGCACCAAAAAAATAAAACAACTTGTGTCTTCCGGTTTGTGATACGAGTATCTCTTGTCAGATGTCAGTCGAGCGACCACTTTAAATGCTATAAAAAATTGATGGAAGCGACTCCTATTTCCAAACTTACTTTTCAGTGGCACTAAACAAAGCAAACATGACGACAAGCCTTGCTTACATAGTCGACCATAGTTGACGTAGAAATGTTGTCAGGGTGTAGATCTTGAGGATAGGTAATGCAGTAATGCAGTAATTTACTGCATATTGTTTGGTTTGTTTGTAGCGTGAGCCATGTCATAATGTCATATATGATGGAACGCCGTGGTGGGCTGCTTTAAAATGTGATACACGAATCAATGTTTAAAAAGGTGGCGATCTCGCATGATTCATACAAAAATATGTATCTCATCTGTGTGTGTCTGATGATATGATATCAAAAGGACGATTAGTCATAGTGAAATGAGATTAGACAGATACGTTTTAGGCTTTCGAGTATCTGTGATTTAATTTGATAGACGCCGCTATCAAATCTTAATCACAGTTGGTGTGTAATGTTTTTCGTAAATTGACCTATAAAATCAAAGTACAGTTTAAGTCGGGCATCGATTGACGAGTCAAGACACTACTAACTGTTTACAGCTTGCAGCATTCAGTCGGGCGGCCTTCGGTAATTAGTTAGGCTAGGTGCAAGTCGGTGATTGTGTATTACTGTTTGTGTGTAACGCTTTGACTGACATGACTGCAATGCGATCCTACGGCGTGTGAGGTGAACTCTCAGGGTAATTTGCGCTCGGCAGCTTTTCCCAGACAACTCTACTACGTCAAAGTCGTCAAAGTAGTTGTTATTCACAGATTTGTTTCAAGTCTAGTTATTATGTTCCGTTACCTTTATTGCTTCAGTCACAAATACTATTCACAAAATAAAGTCATTTATTGACGTCACTGAGCAGTATTTACCTTTTGCTGAAGTGTCTTTATTTACTGTTAAATTGTCTTTGTAAGATGTAATTTAAATATGGTGTTAGATATTGATTAATCTGAGGTAGTAGCCGAACTATACATTTGTAGACTGGATTGGTCCTATAACGGGCCTTTAGCTGTGCAATTAATATAGCATCATTTGGATAATTGCTTTATCTTGTATCAAATCACAGTAAAGTTAAGTAGTATAGTGAGTGATTGTTACTGACTTATCCCCTTCATTATGTTCCATCGAATATTTCTCTCAATAAACGCTGTCCCGGTTTTACGTAACCTTTGATTGAATATTGTCAATGTAATGATGTTGATGTTAAATTTACTTTATGAGGGTTAACGCGAGCATGTACCATTGACGTTAAACTTTTGCATGGACACTGTGGCAAAATTATGGCGTTAAATTGCCGGAGTGGGTTAAACTCAAAATTGTCAAAATATTGCTTTCAAAAACGTAACCTTTTCTCCCAATGCTTAAGTGTTTAAATGCCGCACAGCAATGTTTATGATGCGACTGATTATTGGATAAATGACCACAGCTTACGCGGTAGATGCTATGGTTCATATTATTATAGATAGATTTACGAGGGCGACACAAACAGCTGATAACCTTATGTAGGTTACAGATTAATATTAGTAGCTGACCGATGCAATAACCCATGAACCAAATATGATTTACGTGCCAGTTTATAATGGCGTTGCACATTCTGTAGCACAGCGTATTTTTCTCGAAAGTACCTTTTTTGAAGACTCTTTCAATGTTCATTAATTTATTAACCCCAAATGTGAATATTGGTTGGGTTCACCTTTGAGCTAGACAAGTAGTCGTAAGTTGGGTGAGGAAGAAGAGTGAATTCATGCAAATTTATGCAAATCAACCGCTTTTTTGAGTTTTTTCTCCTTTCTTCAATTTTTTCAAAATAAATGAACTCCACTCTGATCGGTCGATTTCAGCTGCAATGATTGTAGCTCTCTGACCATGCACCGGTACTTTCAGTCCTGTTGGCTATGTAGCGCCGGGCCCACAGCAAAAGCCGGTGCACGGCCAAGGGGCCAAAATTTTTGTAGTTGGATAAATTTTTGCAATTTTTTTTTTTTTTACTTTATCTTCTCTAAATACTTTATGATACAACGACAACTTTTTCTGCAATAATATTCTTACTTTTTGAATCAGAGTCTTTTCAATTTTGTTTATTTGAAAATGTATAGTTAGTATGATGTGGTTTCCATGTCATCTTTATATATATATATATATATATATATATATATATATATATATATATATATATATATATATATATATATATATATATATATATATATATATATATATATATATATCGAGTGGAAAGTTAACAGCTTCCCGCGCAACACTTAAGTTCAACACTTAACTTGTCTTTTGAGTACATGACATCAAAATTGGTCCAACACTCGCTGTCATTTAACTTCATAACATCAGCAGGTCCGTGACACAAACAATAAGGGCAGTATGCAAATGCCAAATGTGTACTTACTTGTCTGAGAGGGCACCAAAAAGGACTGCTCCGAGAAGTCTGCCTACCATATACATGGAAGAAGTGAGTGCTCCAAGATAATATCGGTCGCACACCAGATCAAACTAATACGAAATTTAAAGTAATTAAGCCTTTATGGTGGTGCTTCTTTCGTACACGATGTTGATCAAGTGAGTGGGTTGTATAAAGAGCCATAGGAGCTGTGGCTGCGGAAAATGCTACAAGCTAATCGTTACCCTGAGATAAATCACCGATGGCAACTGTTTGCTTAGTAAACATCTAAGTCACGGGATGCTGCTGACCAACAAAACATCCTCAGATTTAAATCCAATCAACTAGGTCTTATACGAGAATTAAAAATAGTTAACTCTCACAAAATTCAGGTTTGCTCTTTCTTTGACTGTATCGGCTGTGCATCGTGTATGCTAATCACGTAATTGTCGGGCAACTTCCGTCGAATGTGCTGTAACTAAAGGAACTTTGTTTATTTAATCAAATGAAATCGCTATACTATTGTCCTTAATTTTGTCCTTAAACAAGCATATTTTTGTCAGAGAAGGTACTCCATTCAATTTGTTTTGGCAATTTATCTTTTAGTTTTTAGTAGATCGTGAATATTGCCCGTTGTTTGCGCAATCGTTAATTTTGACTTTGTCGTTTTACATACATTTTTTTCAATAATCATGCAGTTTTATTTTTTTGGTAAAACGATAGTTTCTATTTGCTGTAAAATTCAACAATCAACATTTTTTGTCTGCTCCACCTTTCTACAATATTTTCAAATGCAAAATCCTCACACAAACGCACAATGTTCACGATGTACTGTGTAAATGTAGACAAGGGATTGTAGTCCGAACGAAAACATAATATCTGGTGTCAACAACAACATTGCAAATTACATTTATATAGCCTGTTTATCAAAATGTACAAAAAACCCTACCTCCTGAAATACGGTTGACTTATACTGCGAACGGTCATAAATCCATCCATGATCACATTTTATCGTTGTATTGGTGTTCTTGGTGATGTCTTTGCCAGGAGTAAAGTCGATGTCACTGATATCATATCGGTAACAATTACTGTAAACTGGGGTGTCATCGCATCCACCAGAGCTGTCTTCAAGTGGAATGCTGAAATTTTTAACGGTTTCTAGACAAGTATCAAACGAGTGTTTATCTGTACAATTCGCCTCGTACTTTGCCAGTTCGGGGACGTAACACCAGTGATCTGTTTCTGCCACCAAGAACACTTGAGAAAAAGCATGCATGGCCGTAGTAAATCCAACGAAACAAACCAGAAAGTAGATTTTCTTCTGGTACGGCCCGAAGTCCCCAAGGTACTTCAAAATGTCGTCGAATTTCAACATACCTCGACTTTGACGATTGATTCAGGCGAAAGCTTGTGTCTTGAGGGAATATTGTTGGAACGACACGTTGCAGAATGGACTTCAAGCACCACCAGTCGCTGAATAATTTTGTACAAAAGAACACTGTACAGAAGTTTTATCTCATCTGATAAGATATCTACGAGGTAGAGCTAAGTGTGCAGAGTGTTGAAAACAATGCTAGTCCAGATTTTCATTCGATCAAAAAGCAATAAAACAATTTAATATATGTTAGCTAAAGCAATAAATAATACTTGGAACCACTGACACATTGGTTTTCTCAAGCTATTTACCTTTGGTTTAGCTTATCAAATCTTCTGAGTCTGTGAACTAAACGTGATCTCTAGCCAATGTCTTTGCTTTAGGGAGCCCTCAATTATTACAAGGGGACGGGCTGGGGGGAATTCAGTGCACACCTGTACAATAAAATGTGACCCCTCCTATCCTCGTGTGTTAATTGAGACCCTCCTATCCAACATTCTATAACTTGACCCTCCCCTCCCCGAAACCAGGGGAATTTCCAAGGGAATTTCTCAAACAGTATCAGCTATTGGTTTAATTGCTATTTAAGTAAGAGACAGACATTACAGGGAGACTGACGTTTAAGGAGGGAGGGAGGGAGGGTTGGAATTTATCACGCGAGCAATTTTGAAGTGACATGCTATTTCATTCCTTTGCGGGAGGGTCACCATATTAAATAATGTTGTGAAACTACATAAGAAGGCGAGATTTGGTTGATATAGTGATTCACCAAATCATTATATAGGGGAGTCTATCAGGCAAACCATTGACAATTTCCCCAACAAAACAAGCTATATCTGTATATTTACATATGTTTGATAATATATGTAAATGTACTTTGCTTGAAGTTGGAAGTAATACGTGGATTTGTGAACAAGAAATTGAATTTGTGGATTACATTGAAAATGTTGATTCACTATACATGGTTACATGGTCTTTGAGAGAACCACGAACATGTTTTATCGAATACAAAAGTAACAATATCTGTGCACGTTGATGATTTATATAAATGTACTTGATTAGAATAGAATGGTTTGAAGTGCATATGTGTACAAGAAAATTTGATTTTGGAATTTCACCACAAATGTTGATACATCGTAACAAGCTAAATCTGTGTATTTATAGACATTTGATAATTGTTGATATACAATTTGCCACCTGTCTAATATTTTTTCCTTGTCTATCATCAATTTTAAACGTTCAAGGTGTTTAATATAGGATACCACTACATCGTCTTTGCTTGTGAAGCTTGTAACTAATGTGCATGTATAAAAATGAAATGGTGTATTTCGTCGCTGATTTCTATTCAAGAAATATCATATGGACAATCGGAGGTTAGGCTGTAAATTCATCTTCAGGAGTGTATAAGAGTGATTCTCCTCCCCTCGGACAGTTTTCAAAATAGTGACCCTCCCCAACACTCCCCGGCCCACTCAACTGTAATTACTGAAGGCTCCTATATTTATACATTTTTTTTCTCGCCAAACATGAGCTGATAAAATTAAGGTCATGATTATGATTTGAAAGAAACTTTTCAACTGTCATAATAAATCTTTATGTTTGAACGTTACATGTCAACAATTTATAATTCAGTTTGCTCAGCGGCAAGAACAAATGCTAAAGGTCGACCATTGATAAACTTTTCACTTTATGGCAAAGAGCTAACAATATGATGCTTGTCATAACACTGATATTTTATTATTGATGCTGCAATAAACTAGGCCGTGCGTCGATTCATGATATTTTACACGCGTTTCATGCCAAGCCGCAAGGGCGGTAGTTTTTGAAAGGTTCAATTGCTTGCCATTGCAGACCTATAAAAACTTTTGATTTTCTCCAAAAAAATTTCTTGCCTATACTGAGATAATTCATGCTCAACAATACGTGGTATAGTTATTTTTATTAGCTTGCCTCCAGAATGAGGTCATCCCATTCAATGCTATCGGATATATATTTATCACATCAACTGGCCCGTATCTCCACCTGTGTGACGTATTGTGCAAGGTAGTGTAACTTTTAGGATCACTTTTACAATAGTTGTCAACAGAATCGTCTTTGACGTTAAATAGAACAGTAATATTTTCTTAATCTATAGCAGACTTCTCTCCACAATACCGACTATGGTGCCCTTTATGCGCTGTTACACAGCGTTCGCTTTCTTTTATTGTTACTTACATGGAGTAGTATGCAAATGATGAAACAACAATTGGAAATATCAAAACAAAAAATAATGTATTATAACTCTGGTCGTCACTTGTGAAACATCTTCCACGTGTTTGATAGGAACACTAATCAGTTCTATTTTTTAATGGAAACTGTTAACTTGGCCTTCTTTCCCGTCAAATTATGTTAGCCTTGTAAGATTTCACCCGGGGTTCTATTTTCAAAGAAACAGTCAAAATTCTTACTGCTGTCGGTCTCTTTGTCTGTTTTGGCAGTTTAAGACCGAAATGAAGAGAAAAAAGCGTCATTTTCCGG
>LD350347.1:163714-187490 GCA_001465055.1 Ptychodera flava | reverse complement strand
ACAGGATGGGTATAGGTCAGGGCTTTGCAATTTCACTTTTCATTTTTTTCGTTTCTTAGTTCTGATGTCCTCCAATCGTTTAATACAATGTAGCTGTGAATGTTCCTTCACAACACGTTTTTACTGAGATTTGATTTGAAACTTAAAATTCAACTTTTCATGCTATTAAATCGGTAGTGAAAGAAGTTAAAATATCTTAATGTAGTCTGATGAATAATATTTATCAATACTGTGCCTTATCGGTTAAAATGACAGCAAACTATAGCAAAGTCCATCTGACTGTCGAAGAGCAACGAATGTGTCTATGGTTTTCTTGATTGTTTCCTCAAAGTCCCGTAGGTTTCGCAATATTTAAACTTTTTGCAGTCGCTCACAAGAAGGCGAATACAATAAGGAACACTAGGATAACTTTCCTCAAAGCAGCCTTTTTATTTCCATGATCGCATTTCCTGACGGAAACTGAGTATCAATAGAAGTCATGTTTGTAGGTAGGTTGGTGAAAGGAACCATAGGACTTTTCCTTCGACTAAGAACATCATTTTTCTCTTTTTTCTGTTTCAAATAAGCAGACTAGAGAGACAACAAATCGTCTGTTCCTCCGTATAATTTACAGACAGACAATCTCTCTGTTCCTTGCAAATAAATGCAACACAAGTAAGAGATTTTATAGAAGATTAAAGTTAATATCACCGAGTCAGATGGGGGCGCCCTCAAGGAGTAGCATAATTCCAGAGTAATAAAAAGGTAATGAGGTAAGCTCTATACAATTTAAAATAAAATTTAAAGACTTTGATTTGTGATTTTATGCAGGAGGAGAGATGAAGACAGTTACACTGAGGACATCTTTCACACGGTTATGTACGAATATTAACGAAATACACATAGTGTCAGGGTGTGAAAATCTTTGTTGAAAGCAATGTGACATTGTGAACGTTGTCAAATTATCGAGCTAAGATAATAATATTTGTGTTGACTTGCTTTTATCAGATCATGACAATCAATGTTTACGTTCCATGCCCAGTAAATTTGTTAATATTTTCCCGCTAAGATGAAATCAAATGCAACTATTTGAAAATGTTTACCTTAGTGAGAACACGGTACCTTTTCAGACATTAGTGACGAACGCTTAAGTATTGGTGAGTAATTTTCGTGTTACAACTCAATTAGGTCCGCCACAAATGTATGTGTAACCCCCTGAGTTTTATCGATCGAATCCGTAACATGGATGAAACTAGTGATATTTTCAAAGAGAATAAAAACCCCTCTCTACCAATAACCCCTAAAACATACAGTTGGTTCCTCAGAAGGATAAACAGAACCTGTAGAGTGTATATGGAGCATGTGAGCCGATCAGCTACCGGGTGGAAATATCACAATGATGTACAAAGAACAAAAAGAAGTATGGATTATTTTTCTCAGCCTCATGGGTACACAACAATCAGCTGAAAGTATAGCATAAAGTGCGCCACCGGTGTTAAACCTTAGTGTAGAGTATTAAGCAAGGCGGTTCAGCCAGTCTCCAATCTTCAGTAAATTTCATTCAATAATACCAATGTTTTGGCGACACACAAGTCGCCTTCTTCGGTGTAAACTCCGAAAAAAATAAATTGTACATATACAGAGATAAAAACTACAAAAGATGAGAATAAGGTTCTCGTTGATGGTAAAGCAGAAAACAGTAATATGTGCGAGGTGTTACAGAACAATACGCTGAAGGTATATAAATCAAGGTAAATGTGGATAAAATGTGGAGAAAGTGTACGTTAAAAAGACTTGGTGGTCCAGAAAAAAAGCGATATTGAAATTGGCAGGACATATGGCAAGGGATTGCAAATTGACTGCAGTGACAAAAGGTTAGAAATAGAATTGGCGGGAAAGGGTAGTAGCGTCGGACCCATCCTGTTCAACGTACTGGTAAGGCTGTGGTGTTAGGCTGGAATGCGCCTGTGGCAGAGAAATAAGAACCTGTAGGTGTAAAACTGTTATAACAAAACTGTGTGTGTGAAAAATACAAGAGATGGTAACTTGCTTTGTACTGAATTGACCACTAAAAAGCAGCATTCCTCAACACAAGTTTCAGTTTCCATGTGATCGGTAGCCAGTCACTGAGATTTTTATGTCCTTCGTTCTGTAAGAAGTACTCGCGTTGACAATATGTACAAAATAAAATGAGAACCTCCGCTGTAGCTTTCATTTGTTTTGGGGCGTTAATAAAATCCAGGGGGTGGGGGGGTCTGTGTTTTTTGACGAATGGATTTTTTTGCGCGGAGTAAGGCTCATGAAATTTCACAGATGCCTTTTTTGGTGAGGGTCACGATTTTTTGCACAACTATAAGAAGAAAAGATATGGTCGATATAGTACTTCATCCACAAATACCAAATCATAATAAACAGGATCCTTTTGGGCAAACTATCAACAATTTCTCCCTACAAAACAAGCTGTTTTCTATTTTGAATACTAGCAAATTGTACTTCAAGAAGTTGATAGAATTATTTATTTTGAAATGTGATCTTGGGTTTTCATCTGATCACTTGAAACTGTGCATAAAAGTGATTATTTGTAATTGTAAAGGTCAAAAATATTCTTCAAAAGTTCATATGAGAAACTATGAATCAATAAAGATATTATTGAACTGAGACCTGCAGGAGTCACTGTTTTTACGCATGGAACTTGGATAGGTCACTTATTTTGCTGCAAAAAGTGTTGAAAGGTCACTTTTTCCCGCAGCGGCATTTTGAAAAACATAGCCTCCTGTAATTTCTATCCTGTCAATAATGCAATGTACATACTTCACGAGTCTAGGCTTGACTAGCGCATGGCTATAGTCCCTGCTCCATATTGTCATTGTACTCTGCGGCATTTAAATTGTATTTTGTTACTGCAATTTTTAGAATAAGAAAATAAATGATAGTGACATGAAAATTGCAGGTTAAAATAACTGGCATTGTTGAATATCATCTACACAAATTTGTAAAACTGTTCGTCATCTTTTCACAGACAACGATGAATGCAAAACCAACAATGGAGGATGTGACCAAATCTGCCCAAATACTGATGGAAGCTACAGTTGTGATTGCAACATCAATTTTGACCTTGGTGATAACAATCACGCATGTCTGGGTAAGTTGGTTAGGGAGATATTTCAGAAGAGTGACACAGGGTAAAGTGGATTGTCCTCTTGGGAAAAGGACAGCTTTTCTGCACGATTTCTCACAACAGAATTTTAAAGATACCAACGACTATGTAGTTCAGTGTTATTACATATATCATGAGTGTATGGTGAGCGTAATTACCCTCCCATTTATAGTAAACGAACTGTTATAAAACAACAAAATACTTCCCGTGCCGCTATAAAATTTCTGACTGCCGGCAACATTGCATCATTTAAATGCAAAACTCTACAATTTATGCATTTATACTTATGAACGATTGCCCTATTCTGTTGAGTCACTTATTTTCGATGTTCTTTCACAGATATCGATGAGTGTGCGACTGACAATGGTGGATGTCATCACAACTGTACTAATATACCAGGTAGTTTCAAGTGTTCATGCCTTAATGGTTACATCATGGAGGAAAGTGGCTACTGCGTTGGTAAGTCTTCAGTGAATACGAAAATCACTTTTTAAATATTTACTGCAGGGTTGCTCTTTGTTCAAATACTCATCATCTGAACAAAACGTTACAAGAGCCATTGCAAGAAGGAGAAGCCTTCGGAAAGTAAGTTGTCTCGAAATTATTGTTTCCTCTGTAACAGTCACCGTATTTGTGTGAGTTGTCAACGTAATTCTCGTCGGTTAGAAACAACATGTCTTTTCTCAAAGGCCGTTCTTTCAATGCTCGCAATTGTGGCGTTCGACATTCGTACCCATTGCTCAGCGATTACAGTTCCTTTGAAATGTACTTTTGAAAAAGCGAAGACGTTTAGCCGCTATCTTCGACTTTTCATTGTATTTGCTTGTTGAACAAAATAATTCCATAATCATAGCAGAACAATTCCATAATCATATTCAGTCTCTTGGGTTGAATGTGGCACTCATTCAGAAAACAAACAAACAAACCAATAAACAAAAAACCAACCAACCAACAAACAGAACACAACAACAAATAAAAAACATACCAACAGATGTGAAATGCACAATGTGACGATCGGTGAAACAAACAACATATTTCATGTGTTAAGCTAATTAATATGCATGGTAGTCCTGAGTGTACAAGTATGCCAATTATCTTCTCATTGATGACGCTCAACCCAGAGGTTGACTGACGGGTTTTCTTAGATGGAAATGCTAAATTTCTTACACTACAGTCATATCATTGTCTCATCGCATTATGTAGCAAGCATAATTGCCTTTGATCAAGTCCTTCAAGTTTGTGTTCCAAATTATGAAAGTTCATGAAATATGCATATCACAAATAGCCTGACATGAAAATGCAAAATGTCTGTCACTATACTATCGTAATATTGTATCATTCAATATCCATAGCAGTGTCATTAACTTTAGTCAAGTCCTTCAAAATAAATACTAAAATAGACATATCAGCAAATATCTAAATCACTGAATGGATGACACAAAAATGCTGAATGTCTTACACTTCTGAAGTGGCATTGTCAATCAGTATACCTGTCAAGTTTTATCCACTTTGGTTAAGTCCTTTTAGTGTAAAGTCCCTATTTAGTAGTTGGCAAAAGGTCAATTGAATTGTTTTGAATTGGTAGTAATGTGAAGGACACAGTTCCCGCCTGTAAGTTTGTTTGATTAAATGTAACTGAATTGAAGTCAAAATAATGCACCAATGACCACTTATGACTGGTAACCATAGGTATATAATCTTAGCTATACGTCATGGCCCCTCGTGTCAAGTTTAAATGAAAGTAGTCTTGCCAAGGCTTTTGAGAAAATTAAAACGGCATTATGCATAATTATTATTACACCTGGCATTGGAATAATTAATCTCTTTGACAGAATGTTGTTCATTACAGAATATTTGATAGTAATCAAAGAGTTTAGTGGAGCAGAAAGTTAGGGACGCCTAATACTAATACAAGTATCGATAGAATATCAGCCAATACAAATGTTCGTGAATCTTTTCAAGCAATGCATTCAAAGTAACGACACTCCCTCTGGCTCAGCCATGGAATGAAATGCCTCTTTCTTCAACAGTCGCATGGAAAGTACCGAACCTTCCCAATCGCTCCCCCATCCCGATTACACGGCTTCTTATGATTAACTAGTGGGCACCTGGGTCTGTACTACCTCTAAAGTTTGTGGTTTTGCTTATGTATACTCTTGGCACAAACTATGATTGATAAACAAATGCCATGCATCTTTTATAGAAAAGAATGTCATCGAACAATATCTAACGTAGGAACAATTATTTTATCTCTTTATTCATTTGACTTCTGTGACAAAAAGAGAACGATACTCATGCATCCCTGATCAAACATTCTAAGAACGTATTTGGTTTCCCTATGTTCATAGAGTATATCATGTGCCTGTTCAAATCTATTTTTTATTAAGGTACCATTAATTGAAGATATACATGAATCGGTATTTTACATTGACAACTTAAAACATCATGTCTACAACAATGTAAAGCGGTACCACAGATACCGATTTGCCCTACCGATGAAACAGTAAATGAATAATCATTGAGCTTGAACACATCACGATGTTATTCAAATCACAGTTCCCAGTATTACAGAAATGGTTATCATTTGCACATTCGTTGCAACGAATCAGACGCAGGGCTAATATTTTAAACTTTCTTTCCCAGTTACGGAAATGGTATAGCAATTATTGAAAAAAACGTTCCTTATTGACTCACAAACAAACAAACACTGGGAAGTGGATATCCGGCAAGAGAATATTCACAGAGGTAATTATTCTTTGTAAGTCTCATTTGTCATTTCCAATGATAGGCGGGATGTATATGAATATCTTTGGTACAAGATCAGTTGAGAATATTTATAATCCGCTTGTCTGAGTTGCAGCGTCGACAGCTCGTTCGTCTGTTACATCGATAGTCTGGTTTTCTAAGCCATTGTGTAAATCCGGGCGTTTTCTCCACCAAATAGTTCTCTTTGCTTGATCCAACCACAATCTCACTACCCGTCATTTTGCCCACTTCTGTTCTTCTTCTGGACGTAGGTCTAGACATTATTTGAAACATTTAAATGTCGTGTTACATTATTTGAAATCGATGAGTTACCTTATTGATTACTGATACAAGACTTTCAAGCATATTTGATGTATATTGATGCTTATAAATGCACATTATTATTAAAATACTCTCAATACACATGCACACTATATCGATGACTGTCAGTGTATCTCCCACTGTGTGATTGATATACCCAGAATGGCTTAACTATTGAAGTGAAATCTTATACGCTGATTAACATGGAGGGAATTAAAAGAAACGATTGAAATGTTTATTACGTAATTAGTTACATGGGGCATTTGCCGAAACCATGCACCACAATGACCACTAAATTGAATTTAATGAAGAAAATGATATGAACTCATATCTTTACAACGACCCGTGGTGCATTTCAGTTTTGAGTATTTTCCTTAAGTCTTAACGAATACCATGCCATTACTTCCACTTGCACGACCTACTTCATATAACAGTGTTATTTCAGCACACAGTTCCTCCAAACAAATCACAATTAAGCAGCGATGATAAGCAGGAGAAACAATAAAACCTATCGACTAAAAACATTGTACAAATCCAGTACTAACCTTTTGACCTGCTCTGCCTCTTCGATTGTCTCTGGTAACTTAAGATTCCTGATTTCCGGTAGGAGCAAAAACGATAGACCAGCACTGATTGCACAAGCTCCAAAGACCACTATAGCTAACGGCTCCCATAATGTACTCAACAGTAAGATCTGTGGTGCCAGAATCCCACCAATTCGTGAAAACATAGAGCACACTCCAACACCACTGGTTCTGTTTTGACGAAGGCATACAAGAGAAACGAAACGATTGAAAAACCGAATAAGATCACCATATTAGCTTCGGTGTTTGACGGATTTGCTGTGTCGAGGCTTGTTGTTTTCAGCCAGATATATTGTGAACGCCTGAAGACCTCACTGTACTGGTGGTATATGTCCAATATCGAATGTAATATTTTCGTATAGAGGCCTCACAGTCATTTTGGATTCCAATCTGTAAATTAAGTTCAATAGGTTATATTCCATCTATCAGAGTATCATGTAATTGTTTCCTGCCAAACACGTAGTACATAACTTAAGTAAGTTGCTCTATTTTGCACCGTCTGCGATATTCGCTTGAAATGATTAACAGATATTTTGTTCGTTTAGGGAAGCGGTTTTGTGATGTCATGAATCAGTCACTTTCACTTCCACACTTGTCCAAATGACAGTGAGAAATGAAAAATAACTCCGCAAAACATAAACTACTTCTAACATCTACGAACTAATGATTTCAGATGTCACTCTTAAACTCGCATGGAAAATTTGTGACTGATTTTACCTAGATTTAATCATAACTTACATATCATTATACCACTGTGTCTATTACGGCTTTGCGCACGTAGTTCTGATTGGACAAGAGCTCACGGCGGCTGTGATAAAGTTGGCCCTTGAATTAGAATAGAAGTCGGGACAAGGTAGATTTAGATGACGCAGATAATCGGAGTTAGAACGTACATTAAGTTCTAGTTCCAATGTGTTGAAAATTTGCTTTAAGAACTTCCTTATGAGCGTTAAGCTCATATAACACTCGCCGAGCAGGTATACTATATGCCCTGCGTTGTACCAAAATCGAGTGTATACCTGCCTGCGCTGGGGATTATTGTTCAAAATGTAACTTTTTATAATTTTCTCAGCGTCTGTTTTCATAAGGCACAAAACTGACTTAAAACCATCCTGATTTTTAGGTTGGGAATAGGTTCATAGTTTTTCAACAGAGTGTAAGCGCGTAAAATCTTAACTAACAATACAGACTTGACCATAGAAACAGGTGCTTTAAATATTTACTTTCATGTTGGTGCTATCCAATAACTATACCCAAAGCGATACTTTCTATTCTGTTTGACAGCAAGACTAAGCACTGTAATTTCCTTTGAGGTGAGATTTGATCTGAACGAATATAGATTTATTATACTTGGTCTTTCGACATTCTGTTGTGATCACTAAAGTATGTACCTTAAGAAATACGCACATCTTTCAATTATTTTACAGCTGAATGAGCCCACGCACTTTTTTCTATTTCAATGTATCAAAGAAAAGAAATAACCGATATTGATATACAATAATGATGGTGAAATTACAACAACGTCGACAACGATACTAACCAAAATCATCATCATCATCATCATCATTATTATCATTATCATTATTCGTCGTCGTCACAGTCGTTATATATCATTATCAACATAACCGTCACCATAATTATGATGATCATTATCATAATCATCATCACTATTATTATCATCATTATCGACATTACCTCACAGGCGTTGGATACATCTCAGCAGAAAAGATGTAAATGACTCCAAATGAACACGTGATGCAAAACTTTCCTATCATTGCCAGAATAATTCCTATCCATTCCATTTCACCTTGATGGAACGCAAAATACACTAGTCATTATAATGGCATATTTTTCATTGAGGAAAAGATTGTCTTGATCCTATGTGCAGTCAACACAAAGTTTCTGCAGAATTTAAATTATAAAATTAACAGTAACAATACATCCCCTGATTTTTCATTATCTTCCGAATATTGTTAAGTGTATTTACACAAATTCACACCTAGTAAATTTGCTTAAAATTAGTGTAGAAGAAACTAATTTGTGTTTGATATTTCAAGTTTCAAACTATCAGATTTCCACTTTATAGGCGTTTTGGATCAGCTATTATACAGTTTGAATATTTTCCTGATAAAGTGAACATCCAGCCAATAGTTTACTTCGGGTAAGGTAGCTGCTTGATTTGACTCACAAGACGGGGCAAAAAGAGTTAAAATACAAGCCAATCCACCGATGATCATCGTTCCGCAGAGCGACCAGCGTCTACCAAGTTTGGTATCAACTATGTACAAACCAAAGGCGTGGGCTGGAATTTCAACTGCAGCAGATATAAAAGCGTTGAGATAGTCATCACCCGCAAGGTTGGAGGTATTCAGCGACAACCCGTAATATACTAAGCTGTTTGTAAACCTGTTTTGATGAATAGGGGAAAAAATTGTAAGAACAATCATGTACAAAGCGATTCTAGAAGTAACCAGACACGTCACAACGGTGACAATAGCCAAGTTGAGAGCACCGTTTTACGCATGCAATGCATCAAGACGACTGTACAAAACATTAAATAAGCACATCTATCTTGTCATTTGGCATATCCAGATTATAATGTGCACTTAAAATTTAAGAGTACTAAATGTATATAGAGTACTAAATATGCCATGTGTGTTCATAAGTTATGAAAAAACATCTATCCTCCGTGTAAAATCCTTGAACGCCAGAAATGAATTTGATGATATCGCAAAAGGAAATCATGACGTACGCGTTCATGTTACTTGTTGTAGCCGAACCTTTTAAACTCCTAACTTTAAAAAACGTACACGAAAACACAAAACCACGGACATATGTACAGACACCAACATTACTCTGAAAAATACAGAAAACAGCAGTATGTATTTCTTGTGTGTATCAAAGCATTGACATATTACAGTTTAGGGAAATTACATCGATTGATATCGATACCAACTTCGGCGCAAACAAACTATAATGGGACTTCGGATAATTAAAGCAGCCGCACGACAAATGGAATACATTGTTTCTTTGGAGTCTATGTAGATTACCGCTAGTATATCTACAAGACCTTTAGGCGACGGTTACACTATGGAAACATCGTTTATGCGTGATAATTAGTTACCATTCAGATTTTGTGTTTTAAAGTTTGCTGTTGGAAACTTGTCAGTATTTTACATTTCCACCAGTCGTTTTTGAGAAACTTAACGTGCTTGGGAAAGGTCACATCATAATTTTTTGTTAGATATTTTCGTTCCTACGCTTTTTCTAAAAGAGGGATTTAGATCAAACGCGATGATATTAGTATGTCACACGCGTGTTCTTCTTATTCTAAAGGCCTTTTTAACTTGTTATATAAAAGAGAATGTCTCACCAAATGAAAAACAAGTTGAGACTTCTCTTCCTCAATATTGGAGATTTAATAATATCTAGGAAACCTTCCTTCCTTCCTGGATTTCCTGCTTCCTAACGTAGTAATCAAATAGATGCGACGTAAGTTAATTAAAAGAACAGCTTACAACTTAATTTAATCACTTGTATAAACTCTCTGTATAAATATGAGCAAGTAAATTGGCCTGATATACTGGTTGATATGACATTTATCTTAAAGAAAGTGACAATCAAATACTGGGTTTTCCAAATTGATATGTATCGGATATCGAATTTAGTGCATTATTTTTCTCTTAGAAACGCCTATACCTTTTAATTTTGTGGCCAGTAGTCCAGATGTCAGTAGTTCTTTGCATTGTGTCTATGTTTTCGTGGTGTCTACGTGGTCTAATGTTCATTATATTTTGAATATGTTAATATTTTCTGAACTTTGATGGCTATGCTAGCTTCAATATCAAGGTGAGCTGGGTTGCTTCGTTAAAGATGAGACAAAATACATCTTTTTTTTTTAAATAGAGAGAATGGACTACATTCATACTGTTTCTTATGGCCGATGAAAAATGGTTCATGAATTAAAACACTTTGAGATGAGAGTTTTTGACAACTTATAATAAGTAACTTTATCGTTATGTCCAAAGATACCTTCTTATCGTCTTTTGTATTGGCCTTCATTTCGTCATAGACACTTTCTGGTATCATGACATGGTTTCCTTTCTCGAACTTTCTGATGACCTTTTGAGCCCTTTCTGTTCTGCCCGTCGATAGCAACCATCTTGGTGATTCAGGGAGGATCCTTAAAAGAAATAATTGCGAAGAATATTGGCTATGAAGCTTGTCACTTAATTGGATATTAACTTACAGTGTGTTATATCGTTGAATGAATACCATTTGTCAGTAGAAAGTCTAGACGTAGAGCATCACAGCAGGCATGGGTCAGGTTTTTCAGACTGTAGAAAAAGGGTACATGTGTAGGAGTAATTACATTATGTATATTCTTCTTTGCTGTTGGCCACTATAATTACCCTTTTTATGTAATAAATAAATTATGCAGGCAATATGATTTTCGCTGGCGCCGTTGTTGATTGAGATGGTATTTAATGGTAAAATCAACGAAGAAGCAGCGCAGAATCATTGTCGAGTGGGAGATGTCTATACAGTGAAAATGTCTAACAGTTTGAATACTGTTTCTTCATTAATTTTCTTCATATTAATATGAGAATACCATTTAAATGTTATCACTGTCGTATTCACGGGTCCAAGATTTTAAAGCATACCACTTCACATGACGGACTGAGCATGGGGGAGCTGAACAAAATTTATAGCGCAATACTTACAACCAATATATCAAGAGTAATATGACAAATTGAGCACTAATAACTATTTGAAGTATCCACCAGTGTCGGATGAAGTATGCCAAGCCAGCTAAGACCATATAGCCAGAACTGGCGTAAAATTGTATAACCATTCCCGCAAAGACGCGCTTTGAGGGGCCTACATGTTCTGTTCCTGTAGCAGAAAATATTGAAGTAGAAGATGAGTGCACAAAGTACGATTGTAGGAATCTCAGGACCACATTACATGCGTTTACTTGCACGTTTATGCCTGCAAATGGAAGTAAAGTGAGACAAGCGAATCCAGCTTTGCCTGTTACATTACAGTATATTACATGGCAGTGTGTTGCATCGCAGTATGTGCATTGCAGTGAGTTACATTGCAGTGTGTTACATTGCAGTATGTAGATTGCAGTGTGTTACATTGCAGTATGTGCATTGCAGTGAGTTACATTGCAGTGTGTTACATTGCAGTATGTGCATTGCAGTGAGTTACATTGCAGTGTGTTAAATTGCAGTGTGTTACTTTACAGTACGTATATTGTAGTGTGTTACATTGCAGTATTTTACATACATTAAATACATGCATACATTTTACGTACGGTCGGGAGTCATTAAATAGCAGTCCGAATATTTAATTCCAGGTATATAAAAGGACATAGTAAGATAATAGAAGATTACAACAAACTACAATTTGTCAACGGAAAATAGGTGCCGTTTTGAACAACATTCAAGTTGTGCACCCTTTAATTGTGTAATAAGGATGCCGTTATCACTTTTCAGTTGAAACGCGATCATCATGTAGGGATATCCAAAAAATGTTATAATTTTACTCTCTTTGGTATTTTCAATTTTTTAAAATAACCATGAAATGATACTTTTGACTTACCAATAACAAAGGCTACGAGAAAGGCACCGGTCGCTGCGGTGCCAATTATTAAACGGAAGGCGGAGAAGGCGATGATGTTGGGTGAGAATGCACAGGCAACACCGGGCCCACATACTAAAATCAAAGTTATCAGTAACGTTGGCAAGCGACCAATCCTGCAATATAGAGGAAAGAATTGAAGTCGTCGTAACGATGTTACTCGAGTGACATAGAAGGATAATAGTGACTTATCAATAATTTACTCTCTGTACGGTTTGCATTGAATGAGGAAGCCGGGAAAGACGGAAAAGACTTGTATTTTGGAAAATTCTTGCTGATCGCAGCCAGAAACAATTTTAGCGATGCCGACAATATTTCGTACTACAAGGTACCAACGAATTTAGCCGGGCAGGGATGCTCTAATTTTCAGACGTAGTTAACAATCTGAAATGACCATAGACTGCAATATATACTATAAGCAATATATCTATTGGTTATGCGAACGTGAAAACTGAGTACACGGTTTCGAAATTAAAATAAATATTTTATAGAGCTGCATGCACACTATTACAGACTGGCACGCATTTGCGGGTTTGTATGGTGGTGTCTAGGTCAACTACCTGTCACGTGTTGACCGACTATGAAGACAATTAAATTTGCAATTAAATTCTTACATTTTGAATCGGAGTATTTTCAATTTTTTTATCATAAATTACACCACTTTTTTGAATATCAGTCTTTCAACGCCTGCCATTTCATAATCAGAATAGATAATACAAAATAACATTGTCATTTGATCTACACATACTCAAGTGTCAGATGATATATTAAATTTCATAAAGTCGTATAAAGTTTTTGACTTCAATTTCATTAATACCACAATTCAACCTCAAGTGTATATTTCTTTCATTCTTCGAGTGAACTATAGCTACGAAGGAAAATTTTACGATTTTCTGCGTTTTTGAAAATGTACAGTATGATGGGGTTTTCACGTCATCTTTGATAAGAAATATGGCTTTGAATCAGGGATGTCGGTTAAGCGGAACGCCACCTTAAAGAAGTACCTTCAATTGGACCAACTATGACAGGAATTTTATTCATGTACCTTGAACAATAATTTACTTGGCTGACCTTGCCAATTTAGCCAATTAATGAATATATATATATATATATATATATATATATATATATATATATATATATATATATATATATATATATATATATATATATATATATATATATATATATATCCGCATGTTCCTGGGAACAGCTTCCCGAAACACTTAAGTTGTCTTTTGAGTACATGACATCAAAATTGGTCCAACGCTCGTGACAACTAAGGGAGCCTTCAGTAATTATAGCGGGATGGGCCGGGGAATTCCGCTCACACCAGTACCGTAAAATGTAACCCTCCCCTATCCTCCTGTTTAAAATGTGACCCTACCCGTTGTCCGACATTCTAAAACTTGACCCTCCCCAACCACTGTGGTATTCTCCCCAGGAATAACTGAAAGAGTATCAGCTATTTCACATTTTGAAGAGATACGGTATTTCATACATTTGAGGGAGGGTCACCATATTTTGTGCAACTATAAGAAGGCAAGATGTGGATGATATAGTGTTTCATCAAAACTATGAAATCATAATACATTGATATGTTTGATAATGTATTTAAATGTACTTTGCATGAATTGGTTAGTAAAATGTGCATTTGTGTACAAGAAATTGATTTTGGAATTTCATCTAAAATGTTGGTTCACTATACATAGTAGTCTATGATGAAACTATGAATAATTGTTTTCAAATACAAAATTAGGTAAATCTGTGCATTTATCTATGCTTAATTATTTATATTAATGTTCTTGATTAGACTAGATCGGTTATAAGTCCAGCGTTGTGCAAGAAATTTGAATTTCACAGAACAGTTGATTCAATGTACATGGTAGTCTATGAAAGAACTATGCAAAATTTTTTCCAATAAAAAACTTACAATATCTTTGCATTTATGTACATTTGATAATTGATGTACATTTTTTCCACCTGTCGCATATGTTTTGTCTCTTGTCTTTTATCAGTTGTAACTGCTCAAGGTGTTTTATGTAGGATACCACTGAATCTTCTTTGTTTGTAAAACTTGTGGATAATGTGTACGTATTTCAAAGTATCGGCTCATTTCGTTGGCGATTTCCTATTCAGGAAATATCACAGTAACAATCAAAGTTTTGGCCATAAAATCAGCTTCTGTCAAAAATAAGCCTCCCCCAAGATAGGTTTATAAAAAGTGACCCTCCCCTTGAACAGTATTCTAAAAAGTGACCCTTCCCCCGATTCCCCCCGCCCACCCCTCTGTAATTACGGAGGCTTCCTAACGTGACAATATCACCAGGTCAGTGACACAAACAATTAGGGCAGTATGCAAATACAAAATATGTACTTACTTGTCTGAGAGGGCGCCAAAAAGGACTGATCCAAGGAGTTTGCCTACCATATACATGGAAGAAGAGAGTGCTCCAAGATAATATTGGTCGCACACTAGATCTAACTAGTATGAAATCAAAGTAATTGAAGCTTTATGGTGTTGCTACAGTCATACAGGACATTGATCAAGTGGGTAGATTGTACAAAGAGCGATAGGAGCTGTGGCTGCATAAAATGCTACAAGCTTATCGTTACGCTAATATAAATCACGGGTCCAACTGTTTGTTGAGTAAACATCTCAAATATTACATCACATACGACATTAAAGTCACGCGATGCTGCTGACCAACAAACTATCCTCAGATTGAAATCCTATCAACTAGGCCTTATGACAGAATTAAAAATAATCAACTCTCACAATATTCAGGCTTGCATTTTCTTTTACTGTATCGGCTGTGCATCGTGTATGGTAATCACGTAATTGTCGGGCAACTTCCGTCGAATGTGCTATACAAAAGGAACTTTATTTAATCAAAGGAAATCGCTATACTTTTGTCATCAACTTTGTCCTTAAACAAGCATTTTTTCAGAGAAGGTACTCCATTCAATTTTTTGGGGTAAGTAATCTTCTATTTTTTAGTAGATCATGAATATTGCCCGTTGTTTGCGCAATCGCTATTTTTGATTTTGTCGTTTTACATACATTTTTCAATGCTGATGCATTTCTTTATTTTCGGTGAAACGATTATGTCTATTTACCATAAAATTCAACAATTAACATTTTCTTTGTCTGCTCCACCTTTCTACAATATTTAAATGCAAAATCCTGACATAAACGCACAATGCTCATGATGTACTATGTAAACTAGACAAGGGAATTGTAGTCAGAAAAAAAATATATCTGTTGTCAACGACAAGATTGCAAATTACATTTATATAGCCTGTTTATCAAAATGTGCAAAAAACCCTACCTCCTGAAATACGGTTGACTTATACTGCGAACGGTCATAAATCCATCCATGATCACATTTTATCGTTGTATTGGTGTTCTTGGTGATGTCTTTGCTAGGAGTAAAGTCGATGTCACTGATATCATATCGGTAACAATTACTAAAAACTGGCGTATCATCGCATCCACCAGAGCTGTCTTCAAGTGGAATGCTGAAATTTTTAACAGTTTCCAGACAAGTATCATACGAGTGTGTATCTATACAATTCGCCTCGTACTTTGCTAGTTCGGGGACGTAACACCAGTGATCTGTTTCTGCCACCAAGAACACTTGAGAAAAAGTATGCATGGCCGTACCAAATCCAACGAAACAAACCAGAAAGTAGATTTTCTTCTGGTACGGCCCGAAGTCCCCAAAGTACTTCAAAATGTCGTCGAATTTCAACATACTTCGACTTTGACGATTGATTCAGGCGAAAGCCTGTGTCTTGAGAGAATATTGTCGGAGTGAAACGTTGCAGAATGGACTTCAAGCACAATCACTCGCTGAATATTTTTTTACAAACACTGTACAGGAGTTTTATCTCTTCTGATAACATATATACGAGGCAGAGATTGTTATGTATGTATCACATGTGTGATTTCACTCATTTTTAATTTAATAGAGAAAAAGCAACTTTCATATGTTGTCAGACTGCTTCTACACGTATGATTGAGTGAATGTGTTTTATGCACTCAGTACTCATACACAATAATAAAATGATTGTTCAGAAGATTCGCGATGTTATATTGTTGGAGACATGGACTCTATAAATCTTCGTACATTTGGATGGAGATGGTGAATTCAAGAACTTATTGCTGGGCTTGCGGTGGCCAGCAAACAGAACACTAGCCTAGAAAGTTTGAGCGGCTAAGCGCCAATGATTGGCGGGCTATGACGTATACTATGTCACATGTCTGGTGACGTAGAAGAAGCAGCTCGAAGACGGCATGGCATGGGGCCAGACGCGACTTGTGTACAGTCGAATTTCAAACTTTCTGTTTCGACGTTGTGAATGTCGGAACTGACTCAAACATCACACCGTCTAGTATGGGTGAGACTCAAGAACATTTAGAGAGCATTCATTTGTGGTAAGAAAGACAATTTCTGACAGAACGATCCATCGAGCCCCAACCACGTGTGGGCGAGTGACGTAGCTACGAGTGAAAGGATAGACCGGAAGCTTCGGCGCGAACGGGAACTCACCGGCCTATATGGAACTTCTGTGTACCTTCAACGCTACCGGACCGGACGTCAGGAACAGTAACGATCAGGTTTAGTAGATATACACGCTTGTAGAATAACAAGGATCCTGTCCTCGTCCTTCGAACCGTGTAAACTTTACTTACGAATCCGAACTTCCGGCGGAATCGAAATCGTGCTTTAATAATCACACACACACGAGTGTAAGTCGATTTTGTATGAGTGATTCTTTGCCGCTTGGAGGGACGTTTATAGTTTGGATCGTGGGTGAAATTGGTTCGAAAAGTGGGCGATTGTTATTTCCCTACAAGAAGGCTTAGAATAGTATGAGTGTTTGTACAAGTTGTCTGACACTGAAATACTGTTGTATTAGTTTGATAGAACTACAACTAAGTTCAGATTGACGTATAGAGTTTACTGAATTTTACCAAACTGTTGTATTGTTAAAATATCAGTTTAGAGTTAAAGCCTCACTGCTATAGGCTACTGTTATTTTCTGTACACTTGTAAAATTACTACAGTACGTGTGTTCAAAGTTTGAGGTAACTTTTATTTGCCATAGTGACCGGAAATACTGTAGAGTTGTCACTATTAGACTGCTGAGTTTGTTTTGAGTGCACACCATATGAACAGAGAACTGGTGTATTTCTATGTGTCATGTGTAAAGCCAGTTTAAAGACATTAAAGGCGTACTAGCACATAGCCACCATATTTTCAGTGTTATTCAAGCAAATTGTGACGTCACGGAAACAGTTTCTTTGATGTGTTACTGTCAGTCTTTGCTATACTTGTTAGCGAGTTGTCAATCATTGTACAATACGGGGGTATCTGCAAATACCCGCTGTTGTTGTTGATTTATTCTTTAGTAATAAATATTGTTGTTGGCGGAACTGTTATGCCAACTGATATAATTGTGAGTTCACTTTCTGTTGTACATTTAGAAGTAAATACCACCTATCTGAGCGAACTATCGCGACCAGGTTAAGAGGTCTCAGTGGAACGAAAGTGAGGAACATTTTAATTGTTAAATTAGGCACAGACTTGCATGCCGTTTGACAATATATTTTCTTATAGTCACGCCTGGCACAACTCAAACAAATTTTTGTCAACTCTCAGGTGTGACATATAAATGGCGCCCAACGTGGGGCATTAACTAACAAAAAGGTTGTGCCCAGTATCCAGATCAGGTGGTAAACAGTTGATAAGAGAATTATTTAACCAGCCTTTGTCTGATGTTAAGAATATTAACATTTCATAGCATTATCAAGTGTATAGTATTACATAAGTTTCAAAGTGATTTCCTGTAAGTTGTGCTCTGTATGTCGCTGTGCGTGTGGCTTGTATTTGCAACTGTGATTTGCACAACGACTGGAATGGCATCTGATGAAACAACCCCTCGTTCGTTGGGCATGGCTGGCCGGGGAGTGAGGCGCTTGCCAGGAGTGTCATCTGTCCCATCAGCAGATACAGCAGTCGGTAGGAGAGCTAGTGAGCCACAAGACTTTACCCAAACAAATATGGAGAGAGAGATTTCACTCAGGCTGGAGCAAAAGAAACAAAGATGGAGAGCTGAAGAGAGTGAACGGTTAAACCAGGCGAAGGAGCAATGGCTGTCAGACGAAAGACAAGCCAGAGAGGCTTGGAAGGTAACCATGCGGGAAGAGGTAGAAGAGAGGTATAGACAACAAGAAATTGAACGGCGTGATTGGGAGCATAGAGAACAGTACAGGTGTGCGAAGGAAAACTGGGTTGCTGATGATGGAGTCGGTGGTGCGATAGGAGGAGCTAGTGAGGCACAGAGTACGCCTGCGCGACCAGACCGATCCAGATCGCCCAATTTCACGTGTGCTACAGGAGAGACTCCGCGCTCCAGATCAACAAGGCCGAGTACAGGAGAGTACAACATACCCACCTCTTCCCGTCAAGACTTGTTTGAAGATGAGATCGCTTGTCTAGACAATGCATTAGAGAAAGAAAAGATGACCATTGGCCCGTATGGTAAAAAGTGGCAAACTGCTGACGCTACCCCAACGACCTACAGAGACAACGATGGTAATTATACAGCTGTGTACTTAGGAGACAAGCACAAGTTAAGTACATTTTCCGGTGATGTAAACCGCAAGTCTGATGTAGACTTCCAGACATGGGAAGGAGAAGTTATGACGTACATACATGGAAATAAAGAGTCTGCCATGTCGATGCTACGAACTATTAGAGCGTCGTTGAAAGGCGGTGCGGTCCGACTAGTTGATGGAATGGGACCTACAGTCACATTTGACCAAATGTTGAGAAAGTTACGCAAACGCTATGGTAATGTGCAATCAGCGGAAACCTTGCTGGCGAACTTTTATTGTAAGGGTCTTCAAAGAGACAATGAGTGTATAGCTGACTTTGCAAACCGCTTGGAGGAAGAATTAAATAAGGTACAGCGAAAGGGTGGTATACCCAAGTCAGGGATGGATGAACGGCTGAGAAGCACGTTCTGGAGAGGTTTACGAGACGAAGGTGTCAGAGACAGTATTCGTCATCGCGTAAGCCAAGTTAATGATTTTGACGAGATGGTAGGGCTTGCACGAGAGGCTGAGGAAGAAGTCCGCGAGCGAAGACAGCCCCGTCCTTCGACATCGCGTTCGAGATCAGCTGCTACCCACCAAATGATTGCCGATGAAGAAGAGGAGATGGCAGACAACTCAAAGAGGACACTGCTTTCTGAAGAGGACATCGTAGACAGTGCAGCTAGAGAGTTTGCCCGACAACTTGAGCCATCTCTGAATTCGGTTGTGCAACGCTTGGACATGTTAGAGACGAAAGTTAGTTCTACTTCGGGGTATGGCACACAGGGTCCAAGCTCCGCTAGCAACGCCAACCAACCCAGACTTAAACAACAAACAGATAGACAGTATGCGGCTAGCCCCAGGGCACCTCGGCGCTGTTTCGGATGTGGCGATGTGGGCCACCTGGTGCGAGACTGTCCAAACCCTACGCAACAGAGCTCAACATGCTACCGCTGTGGAGAGGGAGGACACTTCTCTAGGGACTGTCCACAAAACAAAGATGACTCTAAACAAACATCGCCAGCGTCTGGCAAGTCAAATAACAAGGCTCGTAAGTCGACCAAAAATGTTCGGCCAGAATGTGACCCACCTGCTAGGTATCAGCGCAGGCGGTTACAACGTAGAAAACGATATCGTGCGTCGAACAGAAATGACAGCACGACACCACTGGATGAAGACACAACCGGCCAAACCCTGCGGATGATGCAGACGGATATACGCCGCAGAGTGGTTGGACCAGCATACGAAGAGACGATTGTAGTGGATGGCCATGATGCCCGCTGCCTCATGGACACAGGTTCGCAAGTTACTACTTTGAGCAAGTGGTTTTATGACAAACACTTTTCAGACCGCCCATTGGAAGCATCAGCTGATGATTTGCGTATACTTGGAGCCGGTGACCAGGCAGTTCCAGTATTAGGGATCCTGGAAGTACAGGTGAGACTGCCGTCAGCGATATATGGCGTAGAACAGACAATGGACGCCCTGGTGATAGTTGTCCCCAACACCGAATATGGAGACCAGATACCTATAACACTGGGCACAAATGTGTTAGAACCATGTATACGAGCTGCGGCAGTCATCAGGAAATCAAATCAAAATAAAGTTGACAAGATGTCCGTCCCAGGAAGACGAGCGTATGACAGAATTCAGTCCAGATACTGTTTCGCTGGCAAGGATGGCCATGTGGGGTCGGCACGCGCTCTTCTGAAGAGACCAGTTACGATTCGCCCGGAAAGTAGCGTCATCGTGACCGGCAAATTGTCAGGCGCAACTGCAAATGATGAATATATAGTCAGCGTCGAACCAGCATTGTCACCCAGCTGTGCAGCAACGGCCAGTCCAGTTGTTACAGCGATGCGTTGCCAAGTGGATCAGTCTACAGTTCCTGTCAGGTTATACAACGGCAACAACCACAACATAACAATCAGACCCGGCAGTGTTATCGCTGAAATCAATGCAGTGACAACTGTAGAGAGTGTCCCTATGAGTAAACTGGATGCAACCGTAAACAGTATCCAGGCCGATACCAACAGTGACTCATGTGATGACATTAAAGGCACTACTATAAAGGGTGTCAAATTTGACCTAGACCCAGCATTGTTGTCCAAGGAACGTCTTGGAGTGGTGCGTGATTTGTTTCGTCGGAATCTGGGTACATTTTCTACAGGTGATACAGACCTAGGGAAGTGTGACCTAGTGAAACATCGCATTAGACTCACGGACGACATACCTACATGAGAAAGACATCGTCGACTGCCGCCAGCAAAGTACGCGGAGCTTCGTCGATTGATACAAGACATGATGGATTGTGGCGTCATAAGGGAGTCCAACTCGCCGTACGCAGCGCCGATTGTCTTAGTTGGGAAGAGAGACGGGACAACCCGGCTATGTATTGATTATAGACGCTTGAACAGCAAGACAATCCGGGACGCCTACGCGCTTCCAAGGATCGAGGAAAGTATGGAATGCTTGAAGGGAGCCGATTGGTTTTCCACAGTTGACCTCAAGTCGTCCTACTGGCAACTATTGATGCACGAAGATGATATCGAGAAAACAGCCTTCGTGACTCCGGTTGGGCATTACGAGTGTCTCCGTTTACCCATGGGGCTGTGTAACAGCGCTAGCAGTTTCCAACGTGCAATGGAGAAGTGCCTCGGAGACTTGGTTAATCGCACGTGTATAGTCTACCTTGATGATATTGTGATATTCGCTTCAACATTTGAGGAGCACTGCCAGCGTCTTGATGAGGTACTCAAGCGCTTGAAGAAGCACGGGTTGAAAGTAAAGGCTTCTAAGTGCCAGTTTTTCCGGCGAGAGGTCAGCTTCTTGGGACACATTGTGTCTCATGAGGGGGTGAAGACTGACCCAGCGAAGACTGAAGCGATTAAGACCTGGCCTGTACCCCGCAGTGCTAAAGAAGTCAAAGTTTTCCTGGGAGTGTGTGGCTATTACCGCAGATTCGTAGAAGGCTTCTCCAAAATCGCGAAGCCCCTGAATGACTTGACCACAGGACTCTACGTAAAGCACAGGACGAAGGGCGGAAAGATGGTACGACAGAAGCCACCAGAATTTGTGTGGACAGAGAAGTGTCAAGTGGCATTTGACACCTTAGTTGAGCGTCTTACAAACCCACCCGTCCTCGCATATCCTGATTACTCACTGCCTTTTGAGCTGCACACTGACGCGAGCCTACTCGGGCTTGGAGCAGCACTATACCAGGTACACGAGGGAAATGTAAAGAGAGTGGTGGCATATGCCAGTCGTGGGCTCTCGAAAAGTGAGAAGAAATACCCAGCCCACAAGCTGGAGTTTTTAGCGCTAAAGTGGGCTGTGACGGATAAGTTCTCTGACATGCTGCTAGGCCGCCATTTCCTGGTATTGACTGACAACAATCCCCTCGTGTACGTTACCACCAGTGCCAAGCTAGATGCTACTGGACATCGTTGGATGGCAAGGTTGGCAGATTATGACTTTCGGATTGAATACCGTCGTGGAGTACTCAACAGAGATGCAGACGCGCTCTCTAGGAAACCACAGTCGGGATACTCAACAGATGCAGAAGGACATCCTCACTGGCTAGATTGGGTCCCTCCAACCCCTCAAGAAACAACAGTAGTGAGCAGCCAGATGGTTGTGGCAATTCTTGAAAGTAAACTTGTCCCCATGGTACCAGCCATGGAAATCATCGGCAAAATTCCAAGATATAATATCCAGACGTTGGCTGACATAGTGCCAGAAGGTACTACGACATTACCCACCATTAGTCATGCTGAGTGGAAGGATCTACAACTGGCAGATCCGACGATCGGCGCGATATACAACTATGTCCAAAGAGGTGAACCGCCTGACCGTCAGCAACGCGCATCAGAGACACGCCAAGTATCTGCAGCATTGCGAGAATGGAAGAAGTATCGGTTACGTAATGGTGTGCTCTACAGGCAAAGAACAGAAAAGAGTGGTAGGACAGTGTACCAACTATACTTACCACCCAGCCATAGAGAGACTGCCATGGATGCATTACACGACGAGATGGGTCATCTAGGCCAAGAACGTAGTATAGAACTGATGAGGTCACGATTTTACTGGCCGGGTATGACAGATGACATCATCAACAGAATCCGTCGATGTGAGAGGTGCACACGCCGGAAGATTGCAGCTGGAGGTCGTGTAGTTGCTCCCTTGGTGCCGATATTGACAACGATGCCCTTAGAGTTACTGTGTATAGACTTCCTCTCCCTCGAGCGATCAAAAGGAGGTTACCAGGATATCTTGGTCATGACAGACCATTTTACTAAATATGCCATAGCAGTGCCGACTAGAAATCAAACTGCAAAGACAACTGCAAAGGTCTTGATGGACACATTCTTGCAGGAAGTTGGCATCCCTACCAGGATCCACTCCGATCAAGGGAGGAATTTTGAGAGTCGGTTGATTGCTCACCTTTGTACCTTGTTGGGCGTGGAGAAGTCGCGTTCATCCCCATACCACCCTCAAGGTGCGGGAATTGTGGAACGCTTTAACCAGACGTTACTGGGCATGTTAGGTACGTTGCAGCCAGAACAGAAACCGAATTGGGCTCAACAAGTCAAAATGCTGACTCATGCATACAACTGCACAACGCATGAGGTCACAGGTTATTCCCCCTGGTATTTGATGCATGGACAACACCCGAAATTGCCGATAGACTTATACCTTGGGTTAGAGCCTACTGATGAAGCAGAGGGGACATAT
>LD350347.1:84254-142278 GCA_001465055.1 Ptychodera flava | reverse complement strand
GGGGGGGTCAAGTTTTAGAATGTCGGACAAGGGGTAGGGTCACATTTTAGACAGGAGGATAGGGGAGGGTCACATTTTACGGTACAGGTGTGCGCGACATTCCCCGGCCCATCTCCCTGTAATTACTGAAGGCTCCCTTACTTGCTATGCCCACAAGGTGGCCATGCCTACTAAGTACTCTGTTACAGTTACAAAAACACTACATTAGTACCAAACTCGGCCCTGTTGTTAAAAAATAGTGTACCCCTTCCCGGCCTATAATGGATGAATGCAAACTTGCCATGCCATTCGAGGCGAAGTCGAGTACATTTTAGGGTGCAAAGTTTGCTTGAGTCCATTACGGGTCGGAAGTTGGTACAATATGGCTATTATTTTATAGTGTAACCAGCTGTCTGCAGTGAATTTGTACATTTAGAAAACATCGGGGCTATACTCTATCGATAACAACCTGGAGAATGACGTGATAAAATTCACCGGTATTTACAGGGTAATATAATACTCCGTAAGGGGCTGACACGTAACTACGTCATGCAAAGTAACTATTTTAGTTGGACACGGGGTAGTAATGAAAAAATAGTGATTCTACCAGTCATAAACATGGCAAGCATTTAGACTTGGAGTAGTTTTGAGCCCAGAGCTCGATGAAATTGGATATATGAAAATTAATCAGGGCACAGACTGGCAGGGACAATACGAGGGGTTACATAGTACGATTCAAACATGCTAAAAACTTTATGAACTCAACTGCAGTACAGCAGCATTAACATTGGCATGCTACCCTTAGTGAGTTAGAAGATGTAGACTCGCCCAGTATATGTGCAGCCATAGCAAGTAATGGTGCTACCCCTTTTGGCTTTAGTTGGAACCAAGAGCAGCAAAAAATTCTTCCCTATAATATTATTGGAAATAAAAAAACAAAAACATAAACACAAGACTATGATCACTCATGCTAGATGATTGGACCAGTTCCGAGGGACCAGTCAGACACTGTACCGAGAACTACGTCAACAGGGGACCGTGTGATATATAACATGCAATAATTTTTGAGTATTTTTTCTATCTTCATAATATATGGTAGACGTTAAGGAGATATTGAATACACAGTATGAAAAATTAATATTGGCTTGATTGACTATTGCTTTTGGCTTTAGAAAAATACTAAAGACAGACCTTGGGAACCCAGGAAAACCATCTCTGAACAGCGGTCTTACACAAGCAATAGACGACAGTTACCAGAGCTGCTGCAACTAAATATTTTCTCAGGCACAAAAATGTCTTTCCAAAACAACCTTATATAGGAAGGTATACATAGAATAACGGCAGCATAAGCATTTACAGGTGGGTCAATTCTTGGTCAAAGGTTATCAGGACAAGCTGAAGCACTGACTCGGGGAAAAAGAAGGTCATGACCGAGGCGGAGACTTAGAATAAAAATAACAATGGCGATAAGAGGAATTGTAAGCATTAGCAAATGATGTATGATTGGAATATACGAGACTTGACACCATGCACATTGATGAGCTAAGAGAAATCTAAGTGGTACGGATGATGAAATTTCTGCAGAAGCTCATAAAAGTGACAGATTCGTGGGGCCCCTTCTGGCTGTACAAAACCTAATTTTGACGACTATTATTGTGCCCCTACAACTTTAAGAAGAAACTGGAACTCTTTTATATGACTGGTGAACTTGCTGTGGACGGTTTTTTGTTAAAAGTTTCAATAACCTACATATAGCTATGTTTGGTTAAAAGGTTGTACAAAATATTCTGCAAAACATGCTGACTTGGAGAGTTTTGGTTTTTGTATCAAACGAAAGTGATGCGGGCTAAAAATGACAAACAAGCACACCCTTAAAGTGAATACCTTGTATTATAGTTTTCTTGGCTTCGTCACACGACACAGAAGATATTGAGCAGCACTTTAATCTAAAAGAATATTGGATTCTTAAGCTGATCCGTGACTTAGGAAATAGTAATATTTCAAGGCAGATGGGAACATTAATATTCAAATATAAGTACATCGTCATGGAAGATCACGTTAGTTATAAAGTTGGGCACTGATGTGCGTATTTAATCTTCACTGTGTAACTGTACAACATGGGCATAACTCGTCACGTGATCACCATTGCGACCTTATGAAGGACTGCATGGCCACTCACGTGATCAATCATCCTAGAGCAGGACGCATGTGTCACAGTTTGGGTGTGACGACCCTGTGGACGTAGCCAGTTAAAAATGGCCATGGTTCAACCAGACTTTCATCATAAAATAAGGTTATAATGGAGTCGAGTCAGAAGAATTCTCATAAACTGTCATTTATAATACTGCAAGCCTGATTTTTTAAGAAATATCGCAACTTACCCCGGATGCTATCACTATTTGAAAAAAAAAATTGCGAAACGAGAGCGAGAAAGTGATGCTTTCTCGCAATTAGTGAGAATCTCTTGTTACTCACACTGCTACTGGTGAGAATTTTTTAATTCTTAATGGTGAGCATAGCAGATTCTCGCCAAACACAGTGAAAATGGTAATTTTCACGGTGAGAACGTATAATACTCATCATCACTGGTGATAAGTAACTCATCCACTGGTAAAAATCAGCAAGACTTGTTGTTCACTGGTGAGAATCAGTTTCAGTGGTTCATTCTCAGAAGTGAACACAGTCGTGGTGATTTTTAACAATATACGGAAAGTCTGGTTGATTCTCACCGGTGAATAATGAGTATGATACATTCCCACTGTTGAAATTACCATGCTCACGGTGCTTGGTGAGAATTTCCAGTCTCACTGGTGAGAATCTGTCATCATACTTGGTTCTCACCAAGGAATGCGTTTCGCACTGCTCACGGCGCGAATTAAAAAAATATATTTCCCATAGCAGTGAAAATAACGAGAGATTCTCACAAACTGCGAGAAAGCGTTACTTTCTCTCTCTGGTCTCTCCTATAGTGTATGTTATCTTTAAATGATAATCCATGTACGAGAAATAAACAATTGTGACCAGGTCACTTCCACAAATACACTTGCCATATTATCCCTGCGTATAGGTCGTGTACTCGTCACAATCACGAGTTATAGGTATTGCCTGAAAATCTTACCAGAAATGTCGCGCAAAGGTTCTGTTCATGCCAGGACTTTATTACATCTTGGGAAAGCGTTAAAATTCCCGCAAAAGAGCTTCAATGTACCTGTTTCTGGTAAAACGTTACTGTCTAGAATTCGTATTTAGCTCTTCATCACTTAACATTTGTGTGAGATCTTCGAAATCTTAAATGGTTTAAAATTTCGGTATGTTCTAAAATGTTTCACATTTGACAGATGAAAAGTACATTTTGTCATTTAACTCATCAATTCGGGGTGCATCACTACAACTATGTGTTTATTGTTCTTCATCGGAATACAATAGTTATAATACAACCGATTGGAAGTGATTAACTATCGGCAACTCAAGATTGAATTCCTTCAGAATTGAAGTGTCACCACTGAAAATCTTTTAGTTTGTAGCGAGTCTCCATTCTCAGTTGGCTCACCTAAACCCTATCCAAATAATTGAGATTTTAATTGTCTTAGGAAGATTAAAAATTTCAGTTCAACAATGGTTAGTATACAGAGAATGACAGCAATGTTGATATTCAACTGAAAAAATGAATATAACGAAGACTGGATTCTTAAACTCAATAAATTCAATTATGATGTGTCCCTGAACTTGACATTAGATTATCACAAAAAGTTGCCTTCTGCAAAGTATGAGTAATGTTTAATATTTAATCTTTCACATTCGAGATTCATATTCGCTAAATGAAGAAATAACCGATTCGTTAGAAATTCATCTGTATCAATTGATTCCACCAATATCAGCAAGCAAAGCTCGAAATGCAAATTTGCGAGAAGAATAAGAAGTCATATGAAAAGGGCAATTGATAAGCGTTAATGTCCAAGTGTCGTGCACAGTGAACTTTGCCACATCAAAGATAAGGCTAATTAAGTATCGTCACTCCTAGACCTCGACACATGTCCTTCGATCTCGGTCTAGAATATGTCCTTCATCACAGGTACAGTAGTAGCTGCCTTCAGTGTTAACACAACCATGGGAACACTCATGTGTTCCAGCTCTGCATTCGTCGACATCTGAATAAAAAAGAGCTTTGAACTTGTAAACTTTATATCCTAGACTACTGCAGAGATAACGAGCCAAGTTCCCTATATCGTGGTCGACAATATTTTAAACGATTTTTGAATCACTTGGTTTCAGAGTTTTGCACGATATGAAGCTAACCGTCATAGATGGTAAAATCTTAGTACGATAAAATGCTTTCATACTGCCTCACTGTCAACTCAAAATGGGGATTCTTAGAAGACGTAAATATTCAACGAATTCGTAAAAAAAAGTCTACGACTAATAAATACCCTTTTGATATTGCTTACCTTGACATGATGTATTATCGGATGCGAGGTGGTAGCCGTCAGAACATGCACACACTGGTTTGTTGCTTACTGTCTCACATATTTGTTCACAGTGTCCATTTACACACGCATCAATGTCTGTTAATGAATAATCACGAGTCATCAATGTCTACAGCCCAATGGAGGGCTCTCTGGTACACATGAAGCTAATCAAAATAAGCATCAATTATAAAGAAAGGCAATATTGGTATATCGAGAGATATTAATTGAGTATCATTATTAACAAAGTGATTAAATTCTCTCAAAATACGCGAAGGCAAATAACAACATCAAACGTCGTGCAAAATACAGGCGGTTCGCGAATAAATGTAAAGGATACTTACTTGAGCATGTGTGTCCATTTCCATCCAAGTGATAAGGGTGTTTGCAATAACATTCATAGCTGCCTTCAAGATTAGTACAATCATGTTCACATCCACCGTTGTCGGCAGCGCATTCGTCAATATCTGTAAAAAATACGTACAAGTAGCATACATTTCAGCTTTTAAATCTGTAAGGCAATTTGGTTTGAAAGGTAGGTCTTATTTCGATAGCTTTAAATAACACTACTGATGAAGCTATTATAGACCTACAAACTAAAATGTGAATCAAAGGTCGGATTCATCGTCTCAGTTACAGTTTGATTGTCTTGGAGATATGCTGTTTGAGTTCGTAATTATACCAGTGACTGGAATAGCCAACAAGCTTATTGAATAATGGTAGAAACTGTATCAACATAAATATTTCATATTTAAATATACTATTCGAACAAATCAAATTTTGGAAAAGGCGAAAGCTGCTCGTAGCTTCCCTCCCACTATCATCATACCGCGGACCAGTGCTCCCATCTAAAACATGAAAACGCCTCCTTCTGACTACGAAAGACAACAACTGCCCTCTTCTCTCAACATCGGTACGCTTCTATCAGTAAACCAACGGCAAACAACAAGCTCGGCTTTTCGGTCTTATCCGTAGCGCAAAAATTATCACGGCAAGCTCATATAAAAAAACTGTGTTTTCAATCGTCTTCAAACTCACAACCTACGGTATCCAGTCACCCAACAGTCAACCGACAGACAGAACAACGATCGGCCAAATCCCCGCTCTAAAAAACTGTGGTTACATTTTTCTTTCTACGACCCCTCAACACGTTGTAGAGTTCAGAAGCACTCACGCTGGTACACTCTCTATCACGCATCGCACACAAACTTTATCCAAGCAATGAATACACCGTTTAACCTGAAACGGTCATCTGAACTGCGTATGTGCGAGTTTCTTGTTTACAAACAATGCATTTCGTGCACGATATATAGACGCACCTCATCATCATAGATGCAACATTTAAATTATACGATGTAGATTATGACACACATGTTTAACGTTCATCAATCACCATCGTACCTGGGATATTGTGTTTACATTGGTCGTAAGTTGAGCGCAGTTCCGACGACTGTATCCCTTTAAAACTGGGCGAAAGAGCTTTTTGGATCAGCTTTTCCCAGCCCATTTATAAGGTAGAAAAAACACTCGCTTGCTTGCCAAATATTATTTCCAAAGATAAGTTTACATGAAAAGCTTTGTTGTCTTGCCCTGTTAAAATTGGCCGTTTGTTACCTGCGCAGGTAAATCCACTGTTATCTAATTCGAATCCCGGGTGGCAGGAACATTGGAAACTGCCCGCAGTATTGGTACAAGTATGATCACATCCACCATTATCAGCCTCACATTCGTTGATGTCTTCAGAAACAAAAAAATGTCGATTAAACATTCAAACATTCATGAGCTCTTAACAGACATACCATAAATGTTTAGTGAATGGTTATTAGCAACATATTTTCTGAGACGGAAAATGATATTGTTGTTTTCAAGCATAATTCAAGAAATAAAAACCGTCTAGAACGAGATTTGTCTTAATAATTACTGATAACACATCTACATGTTCTTCTTGGCAATCAATAACAAGATATATCAGGCTTGTGTACCAGAGCATGTGGTGCCACCTTCATCAAGAATGTAACCGTCGTTACAGAGACACACAAAACTTCCAATAGCATTGATACAGATTTGATCACATCCTTCATTGTCACACTCGTTGATGTCTGTAACGTGGATAAAACACTTTTTAATTAGAACAGAATCGATGTATGGTATTTATTCTATCCAAAAACAAATAATACCGATAAATTGTGAAAATACTTTGACTTCAGTCATATAATGCATATTTGATACGATGAAGCAAACAGAAAGTTTGTATCCTCGGTAGTGTAGTGAATCAACAAACAAACAAAAAAACAAACAAACAAACAACCGGTACCAACAATCCCTGAAACATTTCTCAGCTTCCTATGGTGCCATCAGCAAAAACTGAAAACTCAAAGATCATAATAATCTGACCGAGCCTGACCACATTGGCTCTAATTATTATATTAAAGGTTGCTACATTTCTTATCATATACATAAAACAGAAATAATGTTAGATACCTGTACAAGCATGATTGTTGTCCGCTAGTTCATATCCATCAACACATGAACATTGATAACTTCCATCAGTGTTTGTACAAATCTGACCGCAACCGTCACTGTCTTCTGCACACTCATTCACATCTGAAGATGAAATAGTTACAATGACACTCGATGTTAACGTCTCACTTTGGACCCTGTCAACCGCCTTGCCTTGCATGAGATTCTTGTTTAATCTCTAAATTTATGTTGAAATGATAAGTGCTAAGCTTGTCAATGCAGCCCGAATGTAGGTGATGTCATTGACGACTGACTTCAATTCAAAAGTAGAATCCATTTGTAAAACTAAAACATCGTACACAATGTTTGCATAAGAAGGGACTTTTAGAGAGAAGAACGAGATAATCCATTTGTTTTCTATGACAAAAACTCTGAAAATATTTATGCAAAAATTTTACAAAAATTATAACATGTGAAAATTTACTGTTGTCGGCACTGAACTCGTAGGGATTCCAACATTCCGTGACACAGCATTGGTATCCGTGAGTTTATCAAGATAGCAGTGTTATCTTTCAGACATAAGATATCGTTGTGTCATGGACTTTGCAATTGTAAAGTATGAGTGTGCATTGTATCATCTTCTTTAAATACACAGACAGTAGACATTTTGAATTTTTCCGTATAACCTACATCCTTTTAACGTGACATTTTCACATTCATAGGCAATCCTCCAATAAATGTGAATAGAAGACTGGCAAATGATCATCTGCCCTCGAGCACATAGTCCCTTGTTTGGTGATAATGTACAGTATCGAACCGTGTTTTTACGGGTTTGTCGAATAAATACACCCTGAGACACGAATAAAGTTTTTAGGTATACATCACAGAGTAGGAATTTGTCAATAGTTGTGTATTGTTTCATGTTAGTCTCAGAAGAGTTTAAGCACTCCGATTGTCTTTGTGTTTCTCACTCGACCCTAATACTCCAGCCTTTTTGACCTTTCGTTTGGCTTAACCATTTTTAGCCATATCAACAAGAAGGTTAACTGGTCACAGTTATAAATCTACCTTAATGAGAAATCATGACAAGCCTATCCACTACAAAATTGAATACAAGTACGATAATCTGCCCACCAATTACTGTGAGGGTATTAGTTTTGAATCACCTGTGCAATCAAGACTGTTGCAAGCGTCTTCACGGTATCCCAACGTACAAACGCATTCCCATGTACCTGGTTTGTTCACGCATGCCTGCTGTGCTTCAAGGTCACAGTCATGGGTACCATCGGCACATTCATCAATGTCTGCAAAAGTTGAAATTGAACATGAACACTGTAGAATGGCGAAAGATCGTTGTTGAATTCAGTTAGTTGCATTAAAACTGCTACGTCTATCATTGGCAACTTTGGAAAATAAAGATGAAAGGTCTGCGTCTTTTAAGGCCTTATCATTTCGAGTATCTTGTTCAATGTTCATTATAATAAATGAAACTAAAGGACAATATGTCAGCATTAATGGAAGGATTACACGGTATCGAATTGGAATATATCATTCACAAGTAAAACAAGTAAAAATGTACTGCTAAGCATATACATGTCCACATGTCCAGCCTGTGATGCATCACCACATCAAATATTAGAACGTAGCAAATTAATGTGGGTGTCTTTTGAAGAAAAATATGTGAATCTTCGAAATGGCTGCCAGGCGGCCATATTGGATGGTATCACAAAACAAATTAATGTGTATATGTATGACATAGGTCAATGTCCTTGTACTAATTTTGAATGATATTGGTTCAAATATGTCTGAGTTATGACTCCGGACATGAAAAATTCGTAACAAAATGGCCACCAGGCAGCCATATTGCATCACATTGTGAAACCAATTGACGTGCGTGTGTATGACATAGGTCAGTGTCCTTGTACAAACTTTGAATAAAATCGGTTGTGACTTGTCTGAGTTATGGCTCCGGATATGAAAAAATCGTAACAAAATGGCTGCCACACGGCCATATTGGTTGGTGTCGTGAAACAAGTCGACGTAAATATGTAAGTCATGGGTCAATGTTCTTTTACCAATTTTGAAAGAAATCTATACACACATGTCTGAGAAGTGCTTGGTGACGGACACACAGACGAATGCACGCACGGACGTGGTGACTAATAACACAGTATAAAGAATGTTGCCATTCGTTGTTGTTTCTGCAGTCTAAAAAGTATCAGCCCCAAAAACACTAAAGCAGCTCGCGGTGACTACTGTCTAAAGTCAGGTTGTGTGTTCACAGCCTTGGCTTGATGCACCTCGTATCAACTTGATGATGAGTATTGTAACAAAGAACAACCCTGCAGTAAATATTTAAAAAATGAATTTCGTATTCACTGAAGGCTTACCAACGCAGTAGCCACTTTCCTCCATGAGGTAACCATTAAGGCATGAACACTGGAAACTACCTGGTATATTAGTACAGTTGTGATGACATCCACCATTGTCAGTCGCACACTCATCAATATCTGTGAAGGAACATTGAATATAGATCACCCAACTGAATATGGCAATCATGCATCAGTATAAATGCATAAATTGTAAAGTATAGCATTTAAAAGATGCAATGTTACCGGCAGTCAGTGAAATATTACAGCGGCATGGGAGGTATTGTTTTTATAACAGTTCGTTTATTAAAAGTGGATCGCAAGGAGAGTAATTCCGCTCACCATACACCTATGATACATGTTATAACACTGAACTGCATAGTCGTTGGTATCTTTAAATTCTGTTGTGAGAAATCGTCAAGAAAAGCTGTCCTTTTATCAAGAGGACGATCCACTTTACACTGCGTCACTCTTTTGAAATATCGTCATTAGTACAATGTCCCCGAACAACGTACCCAGACATGCGTGATTGTTATCGCCAAGGTCAAAACCGATGTTGCAATCACAATTGTAGCTTCCAACAGTGTTTGTGCAGATTTGATCACAGCCACCATTGTTGGTTTTGCATTCATCAATGTCTGTGAAAAGAAGACCAACAGTTTTACTGACTTTGTGTGAGGTAGATGATGTTAAATGGTGCCAGTGATTTAAAACCTATAATTTTCATACCATCATTTATTGCCTCATTTTAAAACTTACACAAACATAAAACAATTCAAATGCCGCAGAATACAATGGCAATATGAGGCTTTACGACTATAGCCATGCGCTAGTCAAACCTAGACTCGTGAACTCGTATGTACATTGCATTAGGGACTGGACAGAAATTACAGGGGGACTATGTGTTTCAGAATGAGGCTGCGTGAAATATAGTGATTTTTAAAAGTGTTTGCAGCAAAATAAGTGACCTATCTGAGTGACCTACCCAAGTTTCATGCTTAAAAACAATGACCCTTCTCCTGCAGGTCTCAGTCCATATCAATAATATCATAATTGGCGTATAATTTCTCATTTGACTTTTGAACTTACAAAGAATATTTTTAACCTTGATAAATACAAATAATCACTTTTATTCACAGTTTCAAGTAATTAGATGAAAACCAAGATCACATTTCAAAATAAATAATTCTATCAACTTCTTGAAGTACAATTTGCTAGTATTCAAAATTGAAAGCGGCAATAGCCATAATGTTTATCGTGAATTATAGTTTGGCTATTGTTTGTCAAGAAACTTATTGTACTCTATAAGTCAATATTAAACAACATATACATATAAATGCATAGATATAGCGAGTATTGCAGGAACAATGTTGAATATTTTACCGATAGACTCTCATGAAAAGTTGATTAAAGAAGTCTATTAATATTATTGAGTGATTTTTTATATATTTCATATTTGTTGCTCAAATAGGCAATGTCAAACATCCTATTCTAATCAAGTACATTTATCAATTGTCAAACTGATAAAGCGAAGATTTAGCTAGTTTTGTAATGTAAAAACTATTTATATTTTGGTAAATAAATGTTTCGGTGAAATAAAAAAAAATCACATTTCTTGTACACATGTACATTTGTAACCATCCTATTCTAATCACAAGTACATTTATATCAATTATCAAACGTCTAATAAATGCACAGATATTGGTAGTTCTATATTGGAGAAAAATGTTCATAGTTTTCTCATTAACATTTCGATGAAACCCAAAATCAAATTTCTCGTACTGCACACACGTATTTACATAAATTATCAAACATAATATAAATGCATAGATATAGCTTGCTTTGTAGGGGAAAAGTGTTGATAGTTTGTCGAAAATGATCCTGTGTAGTATGATTTGGTATTTGTCGATGGAGTACTATATCGGCCATATCTTGCCGTCCTAAAGTTGCGAAAAAACTTGTGACCCTCCCCCGACGGCCGGCATGCATGAATATTCTTGAGCCTTCGAAAATGCTTGCGCGAAAAATAATGACCCAACCGTCAAAATGCACCTCATTCCCTTCTAATTCCTATAAAACCCCAAAGCCAATGATGGGCTATTGTTTAAGTTCTCATTCAATAGCAGTACTTTGAGTAAAATTCATGGCAACTAGGACTCAGTACACGTATTTGAGTACTGTAAGTGTTATTTCATAGTGTTTAGTCGAATTCATTGGCGTGCTCCGTCCGCAAAACTGAAACTGCAAGTAGCTTACATTCAAATGGCGTGTACATATATTGAACACTTTACTTACCAGTACATGTATGACCGTTGCTATTCAAATTGAAGCCAGAGTCGCAAGTACAGTAGTAACTTCCTTGAGTGTTTGTACATTCATAATCACAACCACCTTTGTTACGATCGCATTCGTTGTCATCTGGTGAAAATGATGCACATTGTACATTGAATCTGAACCGTTTTACCTGTTCTCAAAAATTACAAAATGAACGGAGCACTAATCTTGCTACACGTTGTATATCGCCTGATTGAATTTAAAATGAGATTGTTCATCAACGAAACGATACAATTTCAAAATATACAGAAATATCTGTAATTTATTTCAAAATTTAGCAAAATTAATATGAAGTCACATGTTTAGGTTTGTCATTGACGTGTTCTAATTTTTAAACTTTTTTGTACTCGTCTGGATGCCTGTGTATAATTTTTTATCTGTCGCAATATTCCTTTAGATATCACCAACCAATCACAGCCAATATCGAGCAACTGTTCGTGACAACTCTTGCCAAATAAAAACAGATGAGTTTATGAATACTAATTGCTGTTGCTATTGTCCTTCAAATGATATCTTTCCCGTGTTCCAGATTGCTATAAGCGCACACACTTTACAGAAACGGGTGGTTCGTTGTTACACCTACAAATACATTCTTGGTTCGGGTTTACCTACCCGCTTCACAACAAGTACCAATCCACCCAGGGTCACATGTACACGAAGATGAAAGCGGTTGACCACGACCGTTACAACCTGGATTGTTACAAGATCGTGTTTGAGAGAGTTCATCATTACAGGGATATCCACACGTGTTCCCTCTGGTCACCTTTCTTGTACGAGTCTGAGTTCCACTAGTTCCACAATCTCTTGTACAAGCACTCCACGAACTCCAAGAAGAGACCTCACAAGGTAAGCACGTCCGACGTCTTCGCCTTCGTCTCAGGCCCTCTCCTGTCCTTATTTCCAATATAGCAATCAGCATCAGAATGCCAATGACAAGGACAGTTTGCTTCCGCATTTTAATCGTTCTTAAATTTTACAAAGAAGAAGTTCAGAAAGAAGTTAATAAAAAAATCACAGTAACCACATGGAATAGCAGTGTGAAAAACAAGTCTTCATTTGACTAAAATAAGCTATTTTCAATAAAATAAAGCGGATATTTGATATATAAAGTAATCTAAAATGATATATTGGAAAAACTCAATGTTTCTGTAACAATGATTTTGTAAGTATCATATGACTGAACTGACAAGGATGTCATATTTGAAATACATTACCCAACAAACAAATAGACACAGAAGAAACCCCGACTTGTCTTGAAACGTGTTTAGCAGGCTAATCTGGTTTAGTCTTGCACAGATGAACGTCACGCCTCTGTGTAGCATCGCCCGTCAGAATCGTCCAATATATCTACTCTACGGCACTAATTAATCATTATCCGTGATGAAGTAGTGTCTGGTACCTAGGAGATCGCTTTGCAGATATCAATGTCACATAGTTGTCGATTTTATAGTAGCGGTTGCTGAGAATTCAAAGTGTACCGGTATGCCAGTCTAAATTTTGGGACAGCAATTGCAACTTAAGTTAACATAGCTTGAACTGGACTGACAAAATCCGAGATGCTTCATTTTGATTGTGACTACACTGAGGAAATGTCGTTTTTTGTATGATTCGCTTAGGAAGCCACAAGATCTTTCAACATAAAGATGCAAACAAATCATCATAAGGGTTATGAGTTTTCAGTCGATCACTAAAAGATGGCTGCAATAAAATTGACACGTCTTGTATTACACACGCACTTCATGTACATGCATTTATAGTAACATAGATTATACATTATTTTACATGGTTTCACATATTTTAACGAAAAAGTCGCGTCGAGGCTGGTCACAGCAAAAAGTCAGTGTGAATCCTCAACATGAGCAATTTCACTCATGAGTGGTGGGTTTTATGACTAACGGTTCGTTGGATACAGGGACATAAATTACGAATGGCATAAGAACTGATAAACTACACTTCATCATAATTTGTAAATTTGCATTGCATTTGGTCGATTACTTCAAGTTAAATAACATTAGTAACTCACAAGAATGCATGGATGGGGGTCGCCATAAAAGGTTATAGAACAAGCGCAATCTCCTATTTCACTGACAACGCATTCGGAAAGACTGCATTTCGAATGTTCTCAACATAATCTGCTGACCATAATTATCTTGAGACAAACAATTATGAGGTGAACTTAATCATATCTTGAAATGGTTGCGTTTCATACTTGAGGCATTGTAAGATTTCACCTTTCAGTCAATGTTGTTTTAGGGGACAGAGAAAAATGATACAGTCATCTGTACCCAGTCAGTTTACAATACACTTTGTTCTGTATCTGAGCATGTCAGAGTTAAGCAGTGACCTAAATATCCAGCAGGGTTTAAATTCATACAAGTGGTGTGTTAGGTTCAAAATTGCTCATTGGTTGCAGCTTGTTTGACATGATTCGCTTTGACATAGTTTTCGTTTCATTTTTATCAGGAGATGAACTTATGACTCTCCTTATGCTTATAATTGCAGGATGCCTGCCTTATCGAAGTCTGAAGTGGTGACAAATACAGTATTTATGTCGTAATAAAATGCAAAATCGTGACTCTTTTACTTGATCTGATGGGCACGATATGGAGAGTACGCCCACTTAACATGTAAGTCTCCCTAAGTTAGCGTTGATAGTTTGATTACACAAAGAGAGTATTGTTATGAGTACTCACTAAGCTTTGAACGTACAAAAAACGCTACATCTCTCATTGAACATCGATCACACACTATCATGCTGTGAATGCTCACATAGCCCTGCACCACAGGTGCTCGCAGCGTTGCCCGGATAGGCGATTCTTAAGGCCGGGATCGAAGTGTTAGGGCGAAGGCCGAACCTCGGTAGTAGCATAAAGAATTCATTAGGGAGCGTTCATTTATTATGGCCGGGGATGGGCCGGCAAAATCCAGGGGGAGTCAGCTCAAATTTAAAAATGCAAAGGGGCGGGGGGTCACGTATTTTACAATCAGCTCAGGAGGGGGGGTTCACTTAATTTTCATAAGTATCCGTCCAGTCAAAAAGCAGTTTCAGTGTTCAGAAATATTCTGGGAGATAAAGATGATTAGTTGCATGATTTCATTCTCTGAAGTCATTTAACTGTAAATCTGAACAAAAGTATATTTTCTTTCACATGAATATCTTGACTTGGCAACTCTGAGGCTTGTCTCATCGTAAATCGAGTGCACTGAGGGCAAGGAACAATTCCTATTACTTACATATTAGAGATATAGCAAGTTAATCAGGGAAATTATTTAACTGTTACATGTATACTACTAGTACCATGAATACTTTTAGGTGAAATACCATAATTGTTGTCAACATCTGAACTTTCAAATACTGTATCAGTTATCAAACAAATATAAAAGCACAAATTAATTTGGTTTAGCATTGTAAAAAAATTATTCATAGTTTCCTCATAGACTTCGATGTACAGTGAATCTGCATTTCGGTGAAATTCCAAAATCCAATTTCTGGCGAACACATTCATTTTTTACCACCCTAGTCTAATCAAGTATATTAATATTAATAATCGAAAGTACATAAATACACAGATTTACCTATTTTGGTATTGAAAAATATATTCAGTTTCCTCATAGACTCCCATGTACAGTGAATCTACATTTTGGTGAAATTCCAAAATCCAATTTCTGGCGAACACATCCATTTGTTACCACCCTTGTCTAATCAAGTACATTAATATTAATAATCGAGAGTACATAAATACAAAGGTTTACCTATCTTTATATTGGAAAAAAATATTCATAGTTTCCTCATAAACTCCAATGTATAGTGGATGAACATTTTTAGTGAAATTCCAAAATCAGATTTCTTGTACACATAAGACGCACACACCTTTAACCATCATATTCTAATCAAGTACAATTATTTTAATTATTACACGTCTGTATATGCACAAGTATAGCAAATTTTCATTGGAACAAAATTATTCACAATTTCATTATAGACTGCCATGTAAATTGGATGAACATTTTTGGGGAAATTCTAAAGTCAAATTTTTTGTCCACATGCCAGTTGTAACAACCCAATTTATTTCAATTATCAAATATCTCTAAATGCATAGATATAATTTTGTATTGAATAAGTATTACATAGTTTTCTCATACACTACCATGTATAGTGAATCATCATTATCAACAACTGATTATCGTTTAAATCCAAATATCAAAATTTTGTACTCACACACTTTCACAAAAATATTGCGATCCACCTGTAATTTCTGTCCCATCCCTTTGAGGGGTAATTTCAAAATTATAGCAAGTCAGAAGGGGAAATTTGAACATTAACAACTTGTGAGTTTGTAAGGAGGATCATTTGAAAAAATCTAAGAATCTTATTTTATTGGATTCTATCGTCCCAAACCCCTCTGAGGTGTTTGTGTGTCCAGCTTTACTCAAACAATGGGGGTCATGAAATTTTTGTCATCTTAAAAAGGGGGGTAATCAATTCGTTGGTACAATGGGTAGGGGGGTTCACTGATTTTGACTGATTTGCAGGAAGAATTTGCCGGCCCATCCCCGGCCATAATAACTGAACGCTCCCTTATACTAAAACAGAGATTCGGCCTCACACTTCGAACCCGGGCTTCCGATTGACTCCAAGCAATGCTGCGAGCACCTCTGCCCTGCACGTGCGCACTAACAAAATAATTGCCATCGTCATTGAATTCATACTAGTAAAATCCAAGCAACATACATATAGTCTACTCATGACACGTCATTGTAATGTCATGTTTGTCATTCCAATGTAAGGTCGACTTTAGCTCTATAACCAGGCGGATGTGTTTTTTATCCATAACATTCATCTAATAAGAGTGAAAAATATGCCAGGTAGATTCTCGATGATATCTTGTTTAGAAAAAAACTGGAGTTCACTGCAAGATTATAGTGGCATCGACCTGTGAAGGTAGTGATGGCCAAAAGTATAACATTCCTTTTAATCATCAAATTATAATCCATGAGGTGTTGATAACTAAAAAACACAAGTGTTTGTTAATCATTTCCAGTTAATCATTTCCTCAGCAATAGCAGTGGATTGTTGACAAATAAGCAAACTCTGCATAGACATGATAGAGGAGTATGTTTAAAGCGTTAGCCCTCGCAGTCATTGACGACCATAGCTAATTAAAATCGGATTTTGTCTTCATGATGCATCATTTTCATCGGATCAGCTGAGATTGACAATCTTCATATCCTCGACACAGGTCTTCTTTTATTCAACATACCAGAGGTAGACTTATAGTCTCCATCAAAACAGAGAAGCGAATGAGGACTGCAGGAATACATAAAACATTCATAGCATGTCTAGAGGGCGCTTTATACATCTCCACCATTATATATCGCGTGTATGAAATGTAACAAGAAAACTTGTTAGCATCTGCAGAGATGCTGAATGTTCAAAAGTTTGATTTAGACTCAATACCATTATAATTTACTGTGTCACGTGTCTGTTCCCCCACCTCTTTTCGAGCTATGCAGGCAATTCTGAAAAGTTTTAATTGAATCATCAACAACACTTTCTTGTATTTGAATCCATCTTTATCGAGAACCGAATGCGATTTATCTCTTTGGGAAGCTGTACTGTATCATTTTGTAACGCCTTAACCTTCTTTTTAATCTTTTTATTAAAACTTATTGAAGTAAGTATCAATACAATATGTAGAAAATCTTAAGTATAAAGTGTTAGCTACTGAAGCAAATCATGTATAAGCAGAGATACCAAAAGCTATATGTAAATAAATCATTTTCTTGATTTTTTTAACAGTTTGAGAGTTTGTAATCAACACACAATTTTTTCCACTTTTCTTTCGCTTTAGCCTTATTTATATAACTTTCACACAGAATACAAAGCTTGAGGTCTGTTTGAAATAAATTGTGTACATTTAACTTATTTAGACACCATGCTTTAAAGATCGCATACATGGCAATTTACAGTATGTGATTGACAGCTGTGTTATCTGATGCTAATATAACTGATACCTTAATACCTTGCCGGTGCGATCGTTGTTGACTTTGTCAAAGTTAATCTGGTGATAATCCGGTGACAGCGTCTACAGATTAGTAATTTACCCTTGTTTGCTTCGGCTTATTAGGCAATCAAACGCATCAGATAATAGACGCAGCACAGTGACAAATAAGATTGTCCAAGGACAAATACGTGACACAACGACGGAGAAAAAGTAATCGTTACAAAACCAGTGCTAACATAAGACCAAGGAACCAAAGGTTGACAGTATAAATCTTTATTGGCAATACATATCATAGTCGAATGTATTTAAATAAAATGAGCCATAGCATACCTGTGCTGAGACCAAGACACCCCTACCACCATCCCTACCCCTGGGGACGGACATTTCTACAACTCCCTATGCTAGATCAGTTTATGGAATGACCGTTCGGTGGCGCTTTACTAGCCCGACTATTTCAAACTATAATGGAAAGCCACTTTGGACATTAATGACAAGATAACATGAATAAAACGCTGCTTTGACATAACTTTGCGCCCCCAATCGACAACTATTCATAACATTAAACAGAATAAAGGTGAAGAAAGGTTCTGGAACCCACAGAATGTGATCGCTCTTGCACATATTTTTGAGCGATATGAATAGGATTTAAGTATGATGAAAACGTTCTACACCAACACATGTTATATTCGGTAAGATGAAAGTTTTATATAATAATACCATAATATATTTCTTGTTATAGAACTTCATAATCTAAAATAGCATTCTAACTTTTTCCTTGTCAGTGATGTGTGCATTCCATGTAAGGGGTTGACTGTTCATTTCTTGTAATGCCATCGAAATAAAAAAAACAAGCATACATGTAGAGTAATCCATCGCGTTGTTATTAATTGAAAATGCAGAAATGCACGGAAATAAAAAACCGTGCAACCAGTACAAAATACAGACTAATGCTTATTCTAAAGACTCTCCAAGTTGTCATCAACCGCAGGTTTCTGGCAACAGAATTTTCTTGGGTGCGAAACATATTGACATCATGTAACTCCCCTATGACGTCCACTACGGTTATTATACTGTCACAGTTTAAAATTCCTTATATCGAACATTGAATGATGAATCGCGATTGGAACAAATAATACGTTTACTTTTAGTGTATTACCCCATTACGCGAACAGGTAGTTTATGTTTCTTATTTTCAAACTATGAGTTTCCATGATACTTTACATGTTAGTATTTTACACGTACACGAGAAGTGACGAGATTGTACAAGTGTGGAAAAAGTATAAAAAACTTTCAATTGCAAGTGAAGAGGAACGAAGAAAAAGACAAAGGAATAAAGAAGTAGTAATCCACGTTATCTTTGACACCAAACACCTTGGTTGTCCAACTCTGGTTTCCCGTATAGATGTTTAACTTACACCTAACTGTATTGCAGCTTCTGTTTCCCAACTGTACCACGCTCTAGTTGGTGACGAGAGACAGATGACACTACCATGACCATATTTGGTAGTACGTCATTATCGCGTACTAACAGCCAGGGCGGTCTTATTTTGAATCCTGTAACACGGAAAAGGTTCAATGTGGTTGTTAAGTAAGAATGGACACATTTGACATCTATGATGGTGCATGATCCATGCATGAAAGCTGAGCAACTTATGTGACATCAGTGTGATAACATCGTCCAAAACTGAGAAAAGTTTAAAAGACATCGTTTGAAATACGATGAAAGGGGATTCAATTTGAACTGTACCAGTTTTAGCAGACATACCAGGACTTCTGAAAATAATGTTTTATCTTTCCTCAGACATGAAGACAATTTTCCCGTTTTAACCCTTTCAGGCCTAGGCTATATATAGGGGTAGCTTTGATAAGTTACCAGAAAGTCAGGCCTTAAAGGGTTTGAAGAGCAGTAATTTGTAATACTTTCGTAATTTGTAATACTGCAGTAAATTGTAATTACATTTTGCGGTAATTTGTAATACTGCAGTAAATTGTAATAAACTTTGGAGTAATTTGTAATAATCGAACTAGCGCAATTTGTGATAAAATTTGGAGTAATTTGTAATAACAATCACTGCAGTGATTTGTAATAAGATTTGAAGTAAACTGTAATTAGGCTTTTTTGATGAACCAATCTCTAGTTTGAATGGTGGTACAAGTCAGTGAGCAGACGCTGATTACATATCCTTTTATTTCGAGCAAACATGTTTTCTTTTAATCATGTTTTAGCAAAGTTTTAACATGTAAAAGGAATAGATGGATTTTCAGGTAACAGACAGCGTTCTACCTATCTAGCAATCGTAGGGGGCGCCCTGCTATCCATCCCTGAGAACCGAATCATCAACAATCACTGTTTATAAAGCGTTTTCAGTAAACTTAAATTGACACCATTCTAAAGCAATGACGATCGCGTGATCAACTACTTTAATTACATTCGTAAGTAACTTACTGGGGACAGCCTACCTAAACCTAATCCAGCTTCAGATTGACTACATCATTAGGGTACAGTCAATAGCCTAACTTTATTATTTCTTCAAATATACTAAAACAAGAGACAAAATTTGGAATACTTATATGCGGCGCTATAGCAAACTAAAGTTTCGTTCGAATAAATGAAGGAGTTCACTGGTTATGTTGTATACCTGGCGTTTTTATATAGGAGTCCGCTACTATCACTCCAGATATAAAACATAACCAAGGAACTCATTGATTCTTTCGATAGAAACTTTAGTGTGCTATAGTTCCGCTTAAACTATTCAAAAGTTTCGGTTCTCAGGGATGGATGGCAGTGCTCCCCCTACCGTGGATAGATAGATAGAAGGCCGTCTGTTACCTGAAACTCCATCCATTCCTTTTACATATTAAAACTTTGCTAAAACATGATTAAAAGAAAACATGTTTGCTCGAAATAAAAGGATATGTAATCAGCGTCTGCTCACTGACTAGTACCACCATTCAAATTAGAGATTGGGTCATCAAAAAAGCCTAATTACAATTTACTTCAAATTTTATTACAAATCACTGCAGTGATTGTTATTACAAATTACTCCAATTTGTTTTACAAATTGCGCTAGTCCAATTATTACAAATTACTCCAAAGTTTATTACAATTACAAATTACCGCAAAATTTTATTGTAATTTACTGCAGTTTTACAAATTGCGAAAGTATTACAAATTACTGCTCTACAGGGTAATGCGAATCAACTCCTTGCATATTTAATACATTTGTGATTAACCCTAAAATAATGATCTTGTGTTACAAAACGGGAAAAATTTATGTACATTGCAGTTAAACATTTGGAGTCAAGTACATTTTAAACGAGAATGTTTGATGCGAATTCTGAGCTGTATGGCCGAAGATATAGTTTGAAGTTCGTAGCGAAATTGTCGATCGTTACGTATCAAAGGATGTTGAGCGTCTGACGAGACTGGCTCAACAGCTAGCGGCATTTACTTAAAATTTACAGATGAAGTTACTGCGCAAGCCTGTGCACGAAGTAGCACGGGCTGGTCTATAGTATTAGTCAAAAGTTGTATTCGACATTCTTGAGAATAGAGCAGATAAAAGAATTTATATCTGGCTAGCTTAATCAAGGTAAGTGAGGTAACCCACAATCTTATTTATTTGTGCTATCAGACATTGTTTGCTAGAAGCTAATTCAATTCCATTAATTTCAGAACAAGTTGAAACTTAAAATTTAATTTCATGATTATTGGTTAAAAAGATGCTCCAAAATTATGTTTAAAAGCAAGTCTTAGAGTAAAGTGAATAAGAAGACGATGTTTGTAAGTGCTAAAACTTGTACTTTTTCCAAGTTATCAGTAATTAAGATGGTATCATTATACCATCTGTTAGACATGCAAATTCCCTTTGTCATGAACATTCAAAAAAATTCATTACCCTTTCAAGTTCTTTTGCCAACATAGATGCAACTTATTCCCTTGGTTTCCTTGAAAATGTAGTTGTGTATGGCTGTCAAAATCTGTTGACAAAAATCTGCGGAAAAGGGGTTGATCTTCTCATATTCAAAGTGGGAAAAAGAAAATCATGACTATCAAAACAATGCAGTCAGAAAGTTAAAATATGGGTAGAGTGGAGAATTGTGGGTAACCTCACTTAATGCGTGCATATGCATCCGTTTGTTGCGGACACAAATCATCACGCAATCCAGGTCATCGACGTGTTCTACTCGTTTACATAAATTTCCCTGAAAATCAGGGACATCTGTGCAAGTTACACGTACCAGGTTGTGGGTCATTGATTGTGTCTGTACAATATCGCGCACATATTCGATCATGCAAGTGCAGGCCACAGCTGAGAGTCAATCTTCTGCCTGATCACGCGTTACATCAGCACTTTACAAATTGCTCTTGCCGTTAAACCGTGAGTTCTCGGATGCAATTCACTGATTGGAGCTCGTAACTTGGCGTTAGTACACGGTGTCGACAGGGGAATTGTGCGAATGATACTTAAAGATGCACAGGCAAAAGCAAGGCTTATACCTCCATGCTGCAACTGTGTCAGACTGTTATCAGTATTTCGCCATTGGTGCAGAATTTGTGTGATAGAGTCTGACAGAGTGATGACTACCCGCTGTCTGCCTTTGGAAAGCGAAACTTCACGTGTTCTGAGGCTTTGGCGGTATAGCTCCTTGTGAAGCTCGCCTTACTGTCTTGGTTCGGGGCAGTCAGCGGGTAATCATTCAGAGGTGTGGCTTGCATATAGGTTTGATTCTTTTTCCCTTGTAGGTGTTCAATGTGACCACACCAATGTGTAAGGGTCTTCAGGTCGGAAATAGCATAGACAGTTGTGCTCAGAATATGAGCAACGTACCAACTTTGCTGTCATGTATATATTATAAAATGATATGATATTGACGTAGCAGTGCGAGACAGTCTTATCACACATGATATCCACATGCATCGTGGATGATATCGTGACTTTGATATATAAACGTTAGTAAGTCAAGAAACAGGTAGAAGATAACGGAATTTCTGACCTTTTTTTCTGGTTGATTTATATGTATTTATGTGGAATACAATGAGTTTTTCCGATGAAAAAGCGCCACTAAGCGTCTGTCGACAGCAGACACTATAGTAAAAACCTGGAGCGAGAAAGTGACGCTTTCTCGCAATTGGTGAGAGTCTCTAGTTATTTTCTCACAGCTATCAGTGAGAATTTTTAATGCGCACTGGTGAGCAGTGAGAAATGCACTCCGGTGAGAATCAAGTATGATAACTGATTCATCCACCAGTGAGACCGAAAGTCTCACCGGCCATAGTGAGAATATTTTCACAGTGAGAATGTATCATTATTCACTGGTGAGAATCAACCAGACTCTCCGCTCACAAGTGAGAATCAATCTGGTTAATTCTCACCAGTGAATAATGAGTCTCGCAGTATTTTCCTATAATGAGGTCGACATGTGGCCACTTGACACTATTTTAGTGGTCAACTATTAGACTATGCGGTTTGTCAGGGTATGCGTTGGGATCCAGTTGTCAACTGCAGGATGTACACTGCAGGTTTTTAGTGGGCCACCAAGTGATTCACATTCCATTCCTAATACCTATTTCTATCCTACCCTGACCTTTGGTACAATAACTGAACTGAACTAGGGAGGGAGGGGCTAATCGAGAGACGTGTTTGGACGAATACAATGAATTAGGTTGTACCCTTTATCGAAATTTCGTGAGGTTTTACAGCATTTGAGTCGATTAATAAAGGATATTAAAGGATATGTCTTCCCATTTCCCCCCAAGATTCCCCTATTGCACGACTCAACTGGTGCTTGAACTTTGACAGAACGAACCCATTCCTAACATTCCATCGAAGACAAAAGATACCTATACTATGGATGATTGTCGGTATAGCAATTTGAAAAGCAATTCGGTCGATACTCATTCAAGCTTGCGGTATTGGACCAATATTTGTCGGCGAGGAATAGGTACGGTGACAATATCTCCTCATCAGCAGGCGGCAAAATGTCATTCTCTTGCTCAGCAGACAACTTGAAAAAGGCCAGATATGATGAGCAGAAAGGGTTTTATGCTTCTTTTTATTGATTTTGCTGACAGGGAAGGGAAAATAAGCGTGAGACAAAGAAATGGTTGTGCTGATTTTGTCGTGAGAAGAGAGAAGTGGGGAGCTTTTACTGATAGGGAGGGGAAATTGAGAAAATTTCTGTGTTGACGATGTCAATGAGAGCGGGAAAAACAAATTGGCGGGAGAGATAACTACGAATGGCCGTTCACGAAAACGCAGCATGTTTGTCAGATGCAATTACAGCTTGTTGAATATTGAAAGGGCACATTCAGGCGTACTTGTGTGCGCACCCATGGAGTCACGTTATTTATTTGTACTTAAAGGGACAAAGTCGGCCAGTTTTCATGAATTTTGTTTGATACGAGATACTACTTATATTGTTTGATATGTTGAAAGACACTGGATGAATGGTTGACTATGCATATATTCGACCCCGATTTTAGACACGAAAAAGAATTAATGGTATTGGAAACTGGCCGACTTTGTCCCTTAAAATATAACGAGAAATATATGTCAATTTCCAAGTAATGTAATCAGCCATTGCTACGGACATGGAGTTTAATTGGTGAAATCATTGATTCTAACTGACAACAGATTATTCCGATTACGAAGTGGTAGGTGTGTGAATTCTTTGTATGAACTCAGCAAAGTATCATGTCTGTGAACTAATTATCATTCATTTGACGAGACTAGCATGTAACGGTTGGCTGACACCCATGACTGTACTCTTTAATCAGATAAGACAGGAGTCATTCAAGACTAGGTGACTCTTTTCACCTAGATTACCGTTGTAGCTGTTCAGTTCAATTACTATCAATTCGGAGTCGTTGATTTTTGCATCAAGACTGTTTCCATTGTATTTTACATTAAAAATAACATATCAAAGTAAAACCCAACACAGTAAACGTCATTATAAAACACAAAGTGCATGAAATGTCAGCGCGTTGAAAAGACAGTATGGGAACGATGCCAATGGTTTTGCAATCGGACCTTGTACGATGGTAGCAATGTATAGTTATCAAGGTGATTAAGTCACAGAGACACCAGTTGAAGTTTTTAAATACTCTAGCCCAAGCACTTGTTAGCATAACTTCTTGATTTTTCGTGAGTTTATGACCATGTACCAAAACACTGAAGACTTTTTATTCTTAAATATGCTGGTAAACAGCTTGACCTGATTTCGCCATGAATCAGGTCTTTGGTCCACTGAATCAGCCTTTCAAGCAATTAGACTGATATTTGAAACATAGTCTGGTTGCCATGAGCAGTTAGACGATACTGTTTACAACGTGATATCAATGGTTGACCTGGTTTAGAGTTAATCAGTCTTCTACTTCCCTGGCCAGATCCAATGAACATCCTCCTTATGATTCGCTACCATCAATACAACGCGCCACAAAATAACGGGATCTACGGAGATTATTTCATGCAATTCATGTCAGTTTTTAGCATCATATTAAATTCTTAACGTGCCATTTGATGTGTATGAACACAATATCCCCATGGCAATTCCCACGACGAATCAATCATGTTTACTAGAATGGTGTATGTGTCTATTTTGCTCACTTGAAAAATACCAGCAAATCATCTTTGTCAATTCAGCTTCAGTTTCACTCTTCCTTATTGGAAAATTCCTTTGTCAGTTCAGTGTGTGAATATTTATTGTTATTTAGAACACATGGAATACCATAATCATATTCTCAATCGAAATCATAATCATTATCCTCGTTATCACGATCACTGTCATTCTCGTCATTGGTTTCACCACAGAGTATCATAAACAGTCTATGATACTCTGTGGTTTCACATGCAAATGTATCTAGCCCTCAGTTCGATTTCCAGGCTGTTGTTGAAGGTTTGTTTTGAAGTTGCTTCTTATTGAAGTCCGCCAAAGTCTGTGGACAATCTATCCCTATACACGCGTTATTTTTCAGCCAATTTCGTTGCAACTGAGGTACCTAAAATACCTGCGTAGACCTGAAACATTTTATTTAACCTTTTCAATCCATATTTATGTAACAGTGATGCACCAAAACGAAATGAAATGAATTGCCAGCCGGACCCTCAAGGACAGTTGTACCTGTATACTTTCGTCTGTATTTGGCTTGGACCAGTGATTGAATATGCGTCGGTGAGAATCTTATTATCAAGAACCACAATCTTGTGGCTCTGTAAAGCATTGTCGATGTATACACTGTTAGTTTTTACACACATGATGAATTTCCTGAGATATCATCAGCTTATTCTGTGTGAGACGGACAGAATACAGAAGTTGAATCTAGAACCAGTCTCTTCATGGTGGTAGTTCGCATCAAATTCTGCCAATTATTGCCACATTGGAAATAAGACCCCAAGATAGCATTTCTCGATGACGGCTTCGTCGATGTAACTATCGATCGTCCGTGAAATCAGTTCATGACAGTACTATCATCGTTCAAGCATTCGTGTCTGACATACATGTAATGTATTGTGAATTGATTTCATTCAGTTGAACAAAACCAATGGGATCCTACCGGGCTGTGTAAAACTTTGCTATCGCTCAAGATAGAAACTTATGTTAAAGAAATGAAATCATAGCATACATTCCGTCATTTACTTTATTATAGAGTGGTAACCTTTGAAAATGCCAAATTTGTTCTTGCTTTTCCGCTTATTTTGGTGTGTAATTGTACTTCATAATTCGCATACTTATAGTAAAACGAAATAGAAATGTACAATTTTCCTAAAATGCAAGTCGGGAAACGTAACTGGAATAGGTATACGCTGAAATATTTACAATTTTAGTATCGACACAGTATCAGAGAAGGTGAGAACTTGATTAGTTTCCTTTTTCGACATTTACTTAAGTTCAGATTCATATAAGTGCATGCATGACTATGGTTGTTTGCGTGACTATAATTGTTTGAGAGTATGAAGCCGGATATAATCGATTTACTTCCATACATTGATTGATTACATGTAACGACTTTGATCAAAGGTGAAATGTCATCGCTGTCTCTGTTATGCGCCGACAAAGACAATGCTTAGACACGGTAACTGACATTATAACTGATTATTCAAGCCATGGTGTTAAAGGAAAACAATGTGAGTTCAGATAACACCATTGGAACTAATTTGGGATAACTGGATGGTGAAGTAATGTCGATTTAATTTGCAAATGTAAGCTCATCTGCTTTTCTTTTTAAGTTATAAACTTGTTTTTATGAGTAATTTGTAATATTGCAACTTTCAGCGATAGAGCACCTCACACTTTTGAGAAATTTTAAAAATCCAATTATCACAAATTAGTTCCAATCGTGTTAGATGTGTTAAACCTGGAGCAATAATGCCTTTTTAAACGTAGACACACAAAGTGTCTTTAAAGGAAAGTTTTAGTTCTCCATTGCGTAAGTTTTCCGAGTTATCAAATTTCTGTTGGCCTTTTCTTTCATGTTGTTTTTAAGGGTATGCGTAAGACAAGCTGTTGATAGACATAAACAAGAAGCAAAACAATGGGCAACACAGGTATCGTATATCTCGAAAAGTGGAGGGGTGTCAAAGAGATATATAAATGGTGGAAAGATTCCATATGCACAAGTTCAAGCCATGACCCCCGACTTGTATCCCTCGGAGCAATGGTAACTTTAAGGTTCTACACCGATAACCAAGATGAGGAGATTTGTCCCACATTCAATGATTCCCTCTTATCTTGTAAAAGAACAGCCATCGGTACCATCCAATCTCTGCATACCAATCCTGCCAACTGAATGACAAGTAATCTGTCGATATCATACCCTTGAAATGAACCAACGCCCCTGTCAACTTTATCTTAATAAACTTTTTGACCAGGATGAGTTGCTATGAACTAAAATAAAGCCTAGTTCACTAAACAAACTCGATGTCTGGTAGGTGGCAATGGCTCATTATGTTACTAAGAAACTGATGTAATACCATTTGTCTGTGCCGAGTCGAAATAACTACAAACAGACGAGTTCATTTTACATAGACACGCCCGACCGTACCTTATTCATATTCAACAAGAAGTACAACATGGATTGAATCTGACAATTGTCAAATGCAGGCAATGTGTACAAGCATAACGCTGAATTCAGAATAAGTCGAATCCCATATTTGCGACATTCCATGCAGACACCCAAAGCATTTGAATAGTGACAACCTTTTGGCAACCTGACAGACAACTACGATGAAAAGTTGTGACCTCAGCCGATTCAACGCATAAATATGCTATTCAAATCCGACAATAACGAGAGAGCCATAGCATCTGCTGTTCCTGACTGCTCTCCTGGTACGATATGGAACATTACCCTTCCATCAAATTAGGCAAAAATACTCACCATCGTTTCCGAACGATTGTGCTGGCTGCCCTTTTTGTGAGACCTTATAAGTACGGGAACGAGTAATATCGTCTTTATATCATTACGTGTATTTTACGACCTGATGACCTGGATGGACTTTTAAAATTGGTGTACGGATGCAATACCATTGTCCAAATGACAGCTTCGACCTTCCATTATGTATGGCAGGTATCAATATTACATATAAGAAGTGGCTTCGTTCTGTCAAAGTTTAAGGACTAATTTCGTGCGATCGGGGAATGTCGGTGGACAAAAGCAGGAAGGCATATCATCTCGTGATGATCAACTCAATGCCACGAAAGCTCTCTAAAAGGATAAAGTTTAATTCAGTTCGGTCGTCCATACACTGTGAACCAACAACCTTCTCCTTTCAAACTTCTTCATTAGGGAGCACTCAGTAAATATATGGCAGCGGGATGGACAGGTGAGTTCTTCTTCTTCCTCTGTAAAAAACATTAAACATTACATGAAAACTGATGACTCAGTACGAAATTAGGCAAGACTCAAATCATGCAATGTAAGCCTTCTCGGAGTCAATGTACCTGAAGACATCTACGGTTACTTTCCTTGGTTGGACAAAATTGCGATCGTTTAAAGTAGTTTGGATTTTTTGTTTCAGGTATGCAACTGGTTACGTTGTTCTGCATACTGAAGTATTCTAAATTGTCAGTCGTCAGATCTCCATGCTTTTAGATGTAACAATAATGCCTCGATTGCACAATTTATGGTTACAAACTGGTACATGTGTCATCGGCATATTTAAATTTTACGTATATACAGGATGTGAGTAGAACTCTGTTAATTGCTGATTCCACATGTTTCTGTAAACAGTACAACATAAATAACTTCTTACATAAAACAGCTGCAATACCAAAACGAAGAGAAAGCGACTTTGTCCCTGTAAATAGCAGGACATTAGAGGTATACAACGAATTTGATCTCCAAAACGTAACACAACTATGAAATGTATCATCATGTCACGTGAATCCCCAAACAGGTGCATATTGATGAAACCCTTGCATCAGTGAAAATGTTGAAAACATAATTGTCTTGAACCATTTTTAGTATCTATCTTTGATTTCTGTAGACTTGCCAAATTTACTTTCAAGGTAATGATGACGAAACCCAAACCGTATCACCTATCGTCTGAAATTGAAATGTTATATTTCTCTCGGATAACCGTTCGAAAATTTAATGTTTGCATCTTTTGTTGATTGATTAGTATGGGATCTATCATCAACATTATTAGCATATCTGAGATAAGTGTAAACAACATTTTATATTGTTTTGTTACAGCTAATTCAGTTCTATAAAATCTTTTAGTTTCTCAAAGATCTCCTCGGTAGGGACTCGAACTCGGGCGATGATCTTTTTGTCTGATTCCTTTTATTGATTTCAAACGCAAAGTTCACAGTTCATTCATTTATTCACTAGCAGTGCAAAGTTCTCTGCAATGGGTTTATATCTAGGGAGCTTGAAGTCCAAAAATCATGAAACAAGAAAGAGCGCTTACAACTTACCTATTAGCGCTCTGCGTTACCAGGTAATGATATCAGCTGTATATTAATCATTGCATGACATTACCATTCACAATCACTAAACAACGGTAAACAAAGTTCCATTTCTAATTAAACTTTCTTGTATTCGAGAATCGCAGCAGTAAATATAGTGCTACTAATTAATTCATCTTAACACTATGATAGTTTAAAATAATACCCGCGCCATCTCTTTAAGCAAAAGATGACTGATATATGCGCCTCTTCAGCACAGTATGAATGGAGTCAGAATATTCGAACTTTAACCTTTGTTTTCTCTCTCATAATTGATCAGCCTTCAATCTTTCCATTGTGCGAATATATAACTTCAGGAAATTCGGTAAATGAAATAATTAATGTAAGTTCAGTTCGACATTCTGACATTGACCATCACCTTCAGATCGCCGTCCATCTACGTGCATTCGAATACTCCACTTGCATGTCAAACTAACATTATGTTCCTTTCGTCTACGTGCAATCACATGAGCAGTTAGTCTGTCCGCCCCTTCCTGGCGATCAACATTTTTCCATACTCTTCATGTATGCTGTCACGGTCCGGTGTTTACGTCTTGTCTAGATCGGTGCAGAGTTTGTCTCGCACACAATTCAAGAGAAGGAAATCTGTAAGAAACAAAAGAAGTAACGATAATTTGACGTGCCGCCCTGGATAGCTAAAACTGTCCTTCAAGGACGTCCTTTGTATCCATGTTCAATGTGTGGGTCCTGGTTTCCATGTTGTACTCTCTCTGTAGACACAATAGTGTGAATATTATCTGAATGCTTACTTATTATGTCGATTTCAATGGACATGTATTGTTGATGTACAGTAAAGACATTAACGATATCACGTTTACGATTGGCCTTTGATCACAGTCTTTACAATTAAACAGTCAATGATAGAAATAAATTGATTAGGGGTCGACCATTTGATTTCTGGGGGTGTAGGACTTTGGAAAAAATATGTTGCTCCCCATTTACAGGAAAAAACATTGTCTGCTCCGCCAGTGGGCAGGGAAAATTGCTCCCAGGAAGGCTTTAAGAAACACTGTTGCCATGTACACTTAGACAGCAGACTGAGTCTTTTGTGGTCTATGGAGCTAGCGCCTATGGCGGCCAGGCTTTCATAAATTGATTCTTCTGCACAGGATATATTGTATGAATAACTTAGTGTAAATATATAGTTAATAACCTGAGTATACGTTGATGTGTACTTGTATTATGTTTGTTTGTTTGCCAGTTATCTAATAAATGCATTTCCGTTAAGCGTCAGATAACACATTGTCAATGTTTGTCAAATATCAGTTTAATACGTAGATGCATATTGAAGTTTAATATTTTCTCTTGACCTTCAACCGATTTTGCAAAAGAAAGCACTGGCGAATGTCATATATGTTTTATGTCATTTGATTAAATATTTAATGAAGAAAACAAAACTGTTCAGCTGTAACTCAATCTCAGTAAATAATTTTGTTTTGTGATTTTCATTTCACAAGTGTAATTGCTTTAACTCCAGTCTTCTGTCACACACACAGACAATATATATTACAATATATATATATATATATATATATATATATATATATATATATATGTGTGTGTGTGTGTGTGTGTGTGTGTGTGTGTGTGTGTGTGTGTGTGTGTGTGAAGAATAAATACATACTATCTAAATTTTTGTTGAACTCGAAAAATACTGTCAAAACTTTCTTAAACCTAAAAAACGCTAACTGTATTTCAGAAAAAGGAGGGTAAAAAGGTAACATTGCTCCCATAAAAACTCTTGTTTAAGAATTTTTGAGAAGGTTTTATAAAACAGCAAAATTCTCGGAATGTTTGGTATCTGAAAACCAAAGTTTCAAACTTTAAGCAATCTGAAAAGCATTTTCCGCAGAATATATTTTTTCATATTCTGAAAAGCTAAGCTTTTCTAAAATCAACACAGCTAATTTTGTCAAAACTTACAAGTTGACGTATCTGAATGTGATAGGTAGAGGTACCATTTTTCATGATTTGAATATATTAAATAATCAAGAAGTTTAAGGATCTGTTTTGGGAATGCCCGCTTGATGCACCCACATTGTTAAACACCAGTCCTGGTCATTTCCTAATTTATTGACGTTATATCGCGATATCATAGTGTGCCAATCAGCGATTTTGTGTGGGGTTTTTTTTGAAAACCTGGTAACGTTTTAAAAAAATGCTGCCAGGATGGGTGAAAAAAATGTTGCCATACCCCTTTCGTCCACCCCATCCCACCCGAAATTAAATAGTCCACCCCTTAGATCCGGAGTGTAGGCAAATCCGGCTTCCTGCACTCTGAACATCACAGTTACTCAACCCGAATCAACAATTAAAGATTTTATCCTGATTATTCAGGATCTATGAAAGCCAATCACGCTTCGATTTAAGAAATCGATCAATGACATATCAGCAATATATAACTTTGTCGTTCACTATTAAACTACCATTTTGAAACGCTCCTGACAACATTACTCTCTGAGCATCTCAAGGTTAGTGAACGTTTCTTCAACTATATTTTTTACGCTCCGTTCACGTTAAATTATTTCGTGTGGGTTTTTCGGCAAAGTATTTCTTTCCCCCGTAGATTTAGAAAGATTAGTATAACTGACCTTCAAAAACATTAAGGGAGGGGATCATCCCGTCAGAGGCTGCGCGACTTTCTTGCTGATAAACATTGCCTCTTCCCATTTGATGCATGTTCACCAGTTTTGTAGCTTTTCAATCACTGCAACACTTTGCCAAATAAACTTTTGTTGCGTCCCTTCGAATATGAAGCAGCTTCGACCGCGGTCACTATTTAAGGTACAGCCACCACTTAAATAAAAATTCGATGTGTATAAGGGATATTGAGATGTTTTGAATGGCCACATACCCGTTGTACGGATCCCATACGCGCAGCCGTAGACGGGACGACCTTTAACGTAGTACGTGCCCACCTCGAAATTGACTTCGAGAAAATACGTACATCCGTCTAAAAGCAATCAACAGTGATCTTCAGCAATTGATAGTTAGCAATCGAAAGAAATAGAAGAGATTGGTCACATACTGTCGCTTGCAATTGTGGTTTGGTACATGGCGAATGACGTCAGAGAGGCGTTCACCGTTTACTAAATCAAAAGCGGCTGTGACATGAAGCAAGGCACGGAATATTCGCCCGACTTTGGTTGTCACGATCGTCGTCACGGTATGAATCCAAAAGGTTCGTGTAGAATTGTTTACGGTGACATTTTTATCTGTGTAGAACTTGGACTTGGCAAAGACTCATTTTAAGGCAAATGAGGTCAATCTTTGCCGTTGCTGTCAAACAGTACAGTTGGCGGGGGTTTGTAAGTTTTGATGGACATTGAATTTTCCGCTTGAGTAGCTTTCTATCATGAAAATCATACGTGATGCACTGAGTTGTCACTTAGTTTCACATTATGACAGAACCCAGACTGATTATACAACCGAGATATATGATGCACATAAATTTCACTGTTTGACTGTTTCACATACCATCTTGCTTGAAGGACGGCATTTCAGTCTTACTAATTCTCGGTCAAGATTGAATATTTTGAAGATAAATTAATTACAATACTTGAAAAAATACCAAAAAAGAATATTGATGATATACATTTTGACTGTTAGCATTTTCAGGAAATATTCTAGATTTCGAACATTCGCTGAAGTCGCTGCTTTGGTGGGAATAATTAAACAGATTTCTCTTTGGTCGGTTACTGCACTTGACTAAATGTTTTATCCGAGAGACTATTGCTGCTGATTTGTCTGCTGAGTTATTTCAAAATTATTTGGCTTCAAGTAGGAGACTATTTTCAATATTTATTATAGATAATTGCATTTCTATACAGTTTTGAAATATATGTGGCTCGAACGACTTTCGTTATGATCTAATAGAAACACTGTCGGACGAAATAAAGTGTTATTGCAGCATATTGACTGTGTTATTTTCTGCTGTCTACTGCTAAAACAACTGAAAATGCGATTTGCTCATGACAACAGAAGGTCCATAATGATGTCGCTGTAAATTCAATTCTCGCGAAATGCTGTTCATAGAGAACCGTGTTTGCAACTTGTAATTTACAGTATTGACAGTAACGGCCTTCTTTTGATCAATGTCCCTTACTATCATTGACGCCAAACCTACATGATCGCTCTGATAACTCTGATTGACCTCAGATAGAGGTTAATCCAATACGATTTTGAAAATACCGATGGACCCTAGCGCATATCGCTATCAAGTTATGCGTAATGCTAAAACCTGAAGACAATGCTCTCTTATCGCCAGCATTTCAGAGTATCCAAAAGGATGCTTTTTTGAAGTCAGAAAATGAGAACATGTGAGCATATTTATCAGACATTTATCTGCCAGTTGTTCACGTTCGTACAGTTTGTGAAAATCAGGGCCTGTCCCAAGTTAAGTTTTTTCATTATATGCTGCGAAATACATTACTAGCACATTGACGGAGTAGGGTAGGGTATTTCTTTACACACATTTATACATAAACTAGTACCTCTATTATCAATTAATATAAGAAGCAGCAAAGCAAAGGACTTCATGGTAAGGAAGGTAGATGCTCACTTTAGGCAGGGTTGATAAATTAGCTCAGTTCATATTTACAAAATCAAAAAAAATTGCCCAATACATTCAGTGCGCTAGATTTCGAAGGATACCAGATCATCAGGAATAGCGTCACTATTTAGGTTCAAAGACATAGTGACATTGTCAGTCAAACTCGTAATGTCACATTGCCAGCCATCAGCCATTATGGAGACGTCTGATGTAAGCCACACTGATGAGAATAGTTGTACTCGCAAGATATATACGTCATCACCATATACTTTGTAAATGCCAACATGTACTGTTTATGTCAACTTTCATTGATGCTAACATTTACTGTACTACTCATCCAAAACAAGGCAAAATCAATGTAGCACGGTTACATTGTCAGATTATCCATATATGTGTCTCTCGTCTATCTTACGAATGTTTTAGTTGTCATGCGCAGTATATGATTGTGCTATTTGCCGTCCCGGAGATATTTAACAAAGAGGATAGTATCAGGGAGGGGTGGGGAACTGACATCGTGTTTTTGATTTACCGTCACCGATGGGCTAGTCTACAAAACGTGATGAAATGATAAACGTCACTGAAATAAAACGATAGTTTTCCTTTTGCAACTATTTGTCATATTCACATTCAGATATGACAACCTAATCCACAGTATCTTGCCAGCAGTATACCATCTGAAGCAAAATGTGCGGTCACATTATATATAAGTTGTATCGTACGTTACTGAACACAGTAATATTTAGTTTCATGCAAGAGGACATGCGGGAATTACTGCAGCTTAAACTACAGTTTGTTATTTAGCAGTTAGCACGTCTGTACCTTAGTTCGATCTGTGGGTCGAAATAATGTCACAGGTCCAAATGTAAAGTTAACTATTTGATTCGACTGTGACATGGACCGTGTGCGATGCTAGACGGAGGCGCCGTCGGCGTTTTATACAGGCTCGGCCGACTATTTATACTTTTGGGTGAAATATTGATAAATACAAATTCAATTCATCGGACATGTTAGACGATATGCAGAAAGAGGGAGAGAGAAGGAAGTGGGGGTGAGGAGGTGACTCAGTCCTTTATTCAATAATTCGAAGGACGCTTCTCTGTACCTTTAAGGCTACGTCAACACACGCCCGTCAAGGGATACCTAAAATGAATTCAGGTTACCAGAAAAATATACAGTGCATCACGTCAGTCCGATATTCATCATTATATTTTCATCGGGTGCGAAATTGCGTTGAAATGATTGAGGTTCTAGGCGAACTTGCAGACATATTGTGTTGCATCTTGTTAATGTGACCATAAGGCTGTTGTAATTATGCAAAACAGCAATCAAATAATTCAGATAAAATCTTGACCAAACACTGTGCAAGAATCCCCGTATCATGCACGAATCTGGTGTAGACCATAATTTCGTTTAGATCCACCAGGCTGCATTCGATTATACTTATCGCCTATTTCTATGTTATGGAAACTATGCATTAAAACTGCAAGTCCTCAGTGTTTCCTACACTGCGTACTTGTACATTTTGGCAACTGTCTGTCCACTTATGGATTCTGGTTTATTTTCATGTCGGAAGAACCACAGCAAGATGAAAAGGACCACTCAGATATTGATTGGTATTCTGCTCCTCGTCTTGATATTGGAGATAAATCCTGGGAATAGTATATTCAGAAGACGACGGCGTAGGCGTCCGCCCCCACCACCACCACCGCCGCCGCCGCCTCCTTGTCAGGCAAAAGACTGCCAAGTCAGTGCCTGGAGTTCTTGGAGTTCATGTTCAGCACCATGCGGTACAAGTGGAACACAGACACGTACGCGAACAGTGACAACACAGGCCTCGTGCGGTGGATCTTGCAACTATCATCTATCAGAGAGTCGATCCTGCAACAATCCTGGCTGTAATGGTCGTGGTGAACCGCTGTCATCGTCATGTAATTGTGATCCAGGATGGACTGATACCTGTTGTGAATCAGGTATGTGAAAAGATAAGCAATGTCGTCAAGGCAATCATCACCGATATTACTGCCTGTGCTAATGCCTGTGCTGATTATTGAAAGGGTTACACAACCCAGGAAAGACCAGCCTATGCAAATACAGTTGACACAACTTTGCACAGAAATAAATAATTAATTCCATCATTAGATACATACAATTTAGGGCTTAAAATGAGGCCATGTATTCGAATACACAATAATTATATTACTGATATGAAAGTTTATACATAATATCATTTGGAAGGAAATGAATTTCGCCAGAAATCAACAGGCGCATGTCATACTGCCAAGTATTTGTCAACGGTCTGAATATACAAATGACAATTGTCTTTTTGTGCATCTTGATCAAAAATTCTTGGTGTGTCGCAATTACGTATATCTTTATTTCATACTCAGGAAGTTACAAGACGGATGAGATATAACATTTTTGTGATCGCTGTCATCGTCAACTCTCTCAATATTTAAATTCTTTTAGTAGTTAGTGAAATGAGCCCACGTACTTACGAAAAAGAAACTTTATATCTCCGAAAATTTGTTCATGAAGTTCAACAACAGCTTTGAAACGTGTCAAGCTTTTAGAACATTTTTATTCTTATGAGCGGAATACAAATAATGTGTTGGAGAACGTATTCGTTATTTACGTAAAGACGTACATTTATATACACCAATGAATACAAGCATACGTACATAAACTTACATACATACATACATACATACATACATACATACATACATACATACATACATACATACATACATACATACATACATACATACATACATACATACATACCGTGGCATACGCATGTACGTAGCTTCTGATTCTAATTTGCATTAAGAAATATGGGAAAGAATAGAAGGTCAATTACATATTGTAAGCCACAACGGTTAAGCTTATCAGCTTTAAATCTCTAATCTTTTCACAAATTTTAAAATGCCGTTATGTAGATATCGACGAATGTGAAACTGATACTGATGGATGTGATCAAAACTGTACTAATTCGCCTGGAAGTTACCAGTGTTCATGTCATGATGGCTACCTTCTTGGTGAAAATGAACATGACTGTATAGGTGAGATTAAAGTTAGTTAGAGATCAATTTGTGTCTTTTTCGTGTCCTTGCAACTATCATCTGTCGGAGAGTCGATCCTGCAACAATCCTGGCTGTAATGGTCGTGGTGAACCGCTGTCATCGTCATGTAATTGTGATCCTGGTTGGACTGGTACCTGTTGTGAATTAGGTTTGTAGAAAGATAAGCAATGTCACCAAGGCAATCATCACCGATATTACTGTCTGTGCTAATTTCTAACGCTGTAACTATTACTGAAAGGGTTACACAACCCAGGAAAGACCAGCCTATGCAAATACAGTTGACACAACTTTGCACAGAAATAAATAATTACTTCCATCATTAGATACATACAATTAAGGGCTTAAAATGAGGCCATGTATTCGAATACACAATAATTATATTACTGATATGAAAGTTTATACATAATATCATTTGGAAGGAAATGAATTTCGCCAGAAATCAACAGGCGCATGTCATACTGCCAAGTATTTGTCAACGGTCTGAATATACAAATGACAATTGTCTTTTTGTGCATCTTGATCAAAAATTCTTGGTGTGTCGCAATTAAGTATATCTTTATTTCATACTCAGGAAGTTACAAGACGGATGAGATATAACATTTTTGTGATCGCTGTCATCGTCAACTCTCTCAATATTTAAATTCTTTCAGTTAGTGAAATGAGCCCACGTACTCACGAAAAAGAAGCTTTATATCTCCGAAAATTTGTTCATGAAGTTTAACAACAACTTAGAAATGTGTCAAGCTTTTAGAACATTTTTATTCTGATGAGCGGAATACAAATAATGTGTTGGAGAACGTATTCGTTATTTACGTAAAGACGTACATTTATATACACCAATGAATACAAGCATACATACATACATACATACATACATACATACATACATACATACATACATACATACATACATACATACATACATACATACATACATACATACATACCGTGGCATACGCATGTACGTAGCTTCTAATTCTAATTTGCATTAAGAAATAGGGGAAGGAATAGAAGGTCAATTACATATTGTAAGCCACAACGGTTAAGCTTATCAGCTTTATATATCTAATCTTTTCACAAATTCACAAATGCCGTTCTGTAGATATCGACGAATGTGAAACTGATAATGGTGGATGTGATCAACACTGTACTAATTCGCCTGGAAGTTACCAGTGTTCATGTGATGATGGCTACCTTCTTGGTGAAAATGAACATGACTGTATAGGTGAGATTAAAGTTAGTTAGAGATCAATTTGTGTCCTTTTCGTATAATTTTAGCAGAATTTGCTGTAACGTGCACTATTTATAATCGAAATATATGTCAGTTTAATTCATCGCCTTTAAAAACATTACATGTAAAATGCGATGAAATGTGAACCTTCGCCGATAATTTATTTTCGATAGACGAGCAAATGACAGTAAAAACTGACAAAAGATAAGATATACAAATAAAATAATATAAAGTGGTAATATTCAAAAAGTGTGCATGAGTCGCGCTCCCTGCAGTAGCTATCCTTTTTCAATTGGAAGCCTGAGTCAGTTTATATGTAGACACTTTTTTCGAGTTTCTGCAGTTTATTCGCTGATAAGTGAAGATCTTTAAATGGTTACAGAATAATGAAGGGAGGATTTCATATGACATGTAGACTTGTCCAAAGTCTGTGGGCTTTTTATTGTGTTTGTTCAATAAATTGAAGCAAAACATAAAATGAACAATTAATTTTCAGATTTGAGCAAAATTCTGTAGTATATATTGTTAGTAGATTGAAGCGTATTAGCTGTATTATCGCGAAACGAGGCCTCTAACTTGACGTGCGTGGGAACGGGACAGATACAGAAAGCAGCATGCAATGATTAGTTTGCAAGTCAACATAACACAGAAAATTAAGGACATTATATAAACTGCCAGTTAAAGATGCAAATTTTAGGAAGCAAATTCCCATTGTGCAACTTAGATTCATTGAAAAAGCTAGTTTTTGGAAGAATTTGCCCGTCAGAACGTTTACCTACACAAATCGTGCTTTCAAATCAGTTTTAAATGTAGACAAATGACTGCATTTATAGAACAATTCGGTTTGTACTTTTCACGAAATAATTCTAGGAATTGCCAATACTCGAAAGTCTTGCGACCCGAAAGTTGATACTGTATATTTCATAGAGCCAACATAAAAGTTTTACAATAGGAGAGTAATAAGGATGTTCACTTAGCATTGAGTGGCGTTTATCTGCATACGTCTGACAAGGAATCTCCTTCAACTAAAACAAAAAGAACAATTTCTGATTCAAAGAAATCTGTATTTAAAGAGAGTAATATCATATCATTATCATGAGTGTAATTTAAAGTTATTGTCTCATAGTTAAGCTTATCAATCAGTGTTCGTTTTAAGTAGCGTGAGACGTGACACATAATTGTCAACAGTATTTCTCATGTATTGTCCGCGAAGAGTGGCCAGGAAATTACATTGTGGGTCTCTAAGCGGTAAGACAATATTAATAAACGACTTCTGTGGCATGGCTTTCCCTGCTGCGCTATAAATGTGTGTACGTAAACCGCTTAAGTATGTTGTACACAGAGTAAAGTATTTCACGCAACCTCCGGTCGGTATGATGCAAGACATGTTGTCATTGTTCTTCGAGTCATATATCCCTTTATTTCCCATACTACCTAACATTTTTAACATTTGCCTTCCCGTCACGAACTTCCCCGGTCTTCCTATCCAGCAATTGCTATATCGCCTTTTCACTGTTCGCAGGAACCATATTTTGTCAACCCCCAAAATATAAATATTTTTTATCGTGTCTCCATTCGCCTTTCATTACAAATTCATTTCTGTTACCGTTAGTGCGGATGGACCGCTGCACAAATGTACGATTGAAATATTTCTTCTGATGGCAACATCGTACAGACTTTTCAAATGTTATCATTCTCTAATGATATAAATGAATATTTAATCCAAACCTTTTATCTCCTCAAGACATCGACGAATGCAAAGAAGGAACCCATGATTGTGATTTAGAAAATCAACAGGTGTGTGTGAACAAACCTGGTACCTATGAATGTGTCTGTGAGACGGGCTACCAAGATGATGCCTGTGATGGCTTCTTTTGCACAGGTATGATATCCTTATTATTTCATTTGATAACAGGACGCATATTGTATAAGTTGCTCTAAGACAATTTGGTTTCATCACAGACAACTTTCCTTTTTCTCTGAATAAGCTGATCCGAACAGCTAACAGTCTAAACAAGTTAAACTTTAAATCGCAACCCCTTGATAATGCTACGATACTTTTACGATACTTTTACCATACCGTGTGTGAGAATATATGGTTTGAGTTCCCTAGCGGATTACACGACATCGATCAACGACTATTACTCAGCAACTGAAGATGGAGAGAGAAAGGTTGGAATTACAATTTACGCTAGAAACATACAGAGATCACAACACTGTGTTGTGAGTAGTACAAGTACAGGATATAGTTCCATACAGAGTTAATAGCTACTTGTCAAACAAAACATTTTCATAAGACAGACACCAACCCCTGTGAACTCATACAAGACAATAAGTAAATATGGTTATTTTTATGGAATAGTTTACTGATAGTGGATCTGTAATGGTGTAAAGCACGCGGTAGCGCTGTTAACAGCGTTAAGAGACTGCGTGCATGTGCTAGTACATGTATTATTCACTATCAGAACTTGATGAACATTTTAAGTTACAACAACCGTCAAAAACCATGTGTCTCAGTAGTCTTAACAATTCAAATTGCCAATGGTATTTTCATTTGATGGGACAACGTAAGATAGACATTGTTAACATATAGAACACAGGGAAGACTAGTTACAAAGAGCCAATGTTCCTATGAGCCATTTATTTTAGAAAATAGTAAGTTATACTCTAAATGCTGCATTAATTTTTTATGAATAAATGTCATAGCACCCATGAAAAACGGCGAAAATGACCTGTTTCCGTGTTATGTCATTTTGCTATGCTAAAACGTTATAATTTACAAAACAATTCAAATTCCATTGTAACTCCAGACACCAATGAATGTGCCGAAGAGAGTGATGGCTGTGGTCAGATTTGTAGCAACACTGTAGGCAGCTACCAGTGTTCATGTGTTGATGGATATGAACTAGCTGATGACAATCATGGTTGCCAAGGTAATTGTAAATATGTACGACAAAAACTCATTCCCATGGTGCACTTGTATTTGCAAAATATGTTTTTATTACCTTAGTATTGGATGCAAAGTACCAGACATGTTTTGTAAAGTTCATTTTGATGTCCTATGAGTTATAGTTAAAGAAATGGGGAGAAAAATCCCCCAATCTAAAGCAGGTATAGGCATATCATACTATAATAATAAAATACACAATATAGTACGACAAATACACAAAATTCTTCCCGGTTTCCCGACAGATATCAACGAATGTGAGAATGATGGATGTGATCAAATCTGCCTCAACGCCATTGGAAGTTTTCTCTGTTTCTGTAATGATGGCTACAGTCTTGGTGAAGATGGCACCACGTGCAATGGTAAGCAACCATTCCAAATATGTACATTGAAAAGTGGTAACATCTGCGATAGGTAAAAAGAAAACCCAAATATGTCAAAGAGATGTGTCAACACAGTTACTTTTGAAACTATGATAAACGATATCACCCAAAGAACCAGAATTACGAATGGTTTTAGATGTGGAAAAATATGAAAATTTCGTGAAAATAGAATCTTATTTCTGCTATACTGACGGCGTTAGTTCACACGTGGTGCGACGATTATTAAATCGTCAAGTAATGTGAAGGTAGAATGAATTTAGCCAGATGAAGATTTTTCGTGACCACGGTACAGTTTTGTGTACATTCTAACTCGCCTCGCACATTATAATGCAAACCAAAACATTTTAGTCAAACTGCAGATACTTCGATCACCATGTTTACCTCAGAAACATTATTTTTCAATGAGCAGATGAAGTATATCTACGTCAGACGAAGCATAGTGAAAATGTATTACTTGAATTTATTACTTGAAAATTCCAACAATGCAGAAACGCGACAGGAAATGTTTCGGTGTTTTCTCTATTACGCGTATGTTACAAAATCTCTAGTCAAACAAGTTATGGCCATTTATATTTTTCATTGATTTGCCATTCCTTGAAGACATCAACGAATGCGAGACTGAGAATGGCGGATGTGACCATACATGTACCAACACGGAGGGCGGCTTTGTCTGCTCTTGTCATGCTGGATTTGAGTTAGATGAAGATGGATTGGCTTGTACAGGTAAAATATGACATAAATAACGTACTTGAGTAGTGCCATCTCTTCTCAAAGAAATCCGAAATGCACATTTGAGAACGATCGTTTCGGATCCGATGACATAAGCTTACTAGTCAGATGTCAAATAAAAGTCTTACCCTTTATTATATTTGTGATCGCGTTTGTCATAATTCTATATACAAGCATTCATCGTGTGGTAAGCTACCACCTTGGACACTGAATACTGCAAAACTTTTATTGTTGTGTAATCGCCGTTTCTTTATGTGTGACAGTAAAATAAGTAAATACGGTTTTATGTTGACAGGTTATTTAATAACATGACGTTAGATCTTAATGTAGGATAAAAGCGATAGAAACATTCTTTCCTCCCCTTGCAGACATTGACGAATGCGCCGTTGACAATGCTGGATGTGAACATGGTTGTACAAATCTTGAAGGCAGCTATGAATGCTATTGCAAACACCCGTATCACCTTGACAGCAACGGACATACTTGCTCAGGTGAGAGAGAGTAAAGTTTTACTTTAAATTGGTTGTTTATTGGAGCAGTTTTTCAATATGCCATATTTTTTTATTCTTATTTCGATGACCATTTCGCAAATTGAGTACAAAGCTGTAAGTTTATATTATCTCCATTCAAATGTATCCCCAAATTCCCTTTTACATGTAATTGTAAAGTCAAGTGCTCAGGGGTGAGAGAGTGGTCTTTTGACATCCTGCATGTATAGCCATTCACAACATGGAATATCATCCATGGAACCATTTAATTAGGGTTTCTATCTTGTCACGGTTGCTGCTGGTCTCAGATACTCTATACAGCCCATACAGTTGTTAAACAGTTACTCGTTCCAAGCAGCACTGTTGTGGCGGTAATGGAAGCATTTCTAAGATTACTTACACGAGATACTCTTTCACTTGATTCTACAGATACTGATGCATGTACCAAAGGAAAATGCGATCAAATCTGTGAAACGGTCAGCAACAAACCTGTCTGTAGTTGTACTGACGGCTATGAATTGAAACCAAACGATCAATCGTGTCAAGGTTAGTATACAAAATATGACGAGGACTTATTTCTAAAAAGACATACATTTTATCTTGAAGAAGCAAAGCAGGGCAGAATACCTTTGAATTCATTCACATGGTTATACATGTATGAATGACCAGGCTTATTTTACTTGACTTCTTGACATGATAGGATGCATTGAAGAAAGATTAAATACAACAGTTGCTTCCTTCAATAGTGTTTTACCTGATTATACAAACATTTTGTATTTAAAGGGCGGTGGTCGTCGGAACAGCGCTGAAAGGTCGCTAGGGACCCCTACGACCGATATAAACTATCCAAGCTACATTGGCGATTGATGAAAGTTAAAACATGTTTGCCTTGATGTACATCGTAAAAGTAAATGTCGCAGCTATTTTGACATGATGCATCTATATATAGTGCATGAAATACATCGTTTGTAAACAAGAAAGTTGCACATGCGCAGTTCCGACGACCACTTCCCTTTAATATAATTTGTGAAACGCTGATCGAAATGTGACCGTCGTTGAATTATGTACTTACCTCATTCACTGTCGTTGTTTTGATTATTTTCAAATTCAGTGATAACTGTCAACAATAAAGGCTCTAATATTAGACAGAAATATGACATTTAGTAAAGAATTGTTTTGTACTGTTGATCTTCAGATCAAATATCAAAGTCTCCCATTATGAACAAATCGAGAATTTGTGATTAATTTTGAAGCACTGTGAAAGTATGTCTCTATGCTGAAAGTATTCATACTCGACTGTTTTAAAATCAGCGTAACCGTTTCCATCCCTAGACATCGACGAATGCAGAGCTGGTACACATGAGTGTTCCCATGGTTGTGTTAACACTGAAGGCAGCTACTACTGTACTTGTGACGATGGACATATTCTGGATCGAGATCGAAGGACGTGTGTCGAAGTCTAGGAATATTTTCATTTCTGATAATTATGCTCGATGATCCTGTTTCACCTCTTTCGACATAGAATCGTAACACTTGTGATTTTTATCCTTCTTGCCGGCGCCATAGCTAAAATTTATCACGCCAAGAAATGTACAGTAAGTCTAATGCCAGGACCGACTAACCCGTGTCACATCATGCAAATACTATCAAATGTCAAAATGTATGTCACTATATATTTCAATGCAAATGCTGATCACACTTCGCTACCAGACTTGGACTACAGAAATTCACTAGCATGTACACGCTCCTTCTAGTCCTAGTGCGTGCATTGATGTAATGAGATGTCAAAAACCCAAGCTGACGTTGATCAGTTGCAATCTTCTAGACTTGATTTCAACCAATGATACGTTTTTCGAAGGAAAATTAGCGACTTTTTATAAAGTTTAGAATGACTCTAAACAACAGAGTGCATTTCATTTACTCACCCTCACTCTGTACTTTGTCAAAAAATTATACCGTCTAAGGTATTGAAGGAAATAAAAACAACATTACACCATGCATTTCAGAAAATGAGAAGTCTGCGGGATTACATATGTACAGCTTACTGTTCTGAATTGCCCCATGAAAGTAACGCGAGTCCCCACCTCATGTGACTTTAAAAAGCTGGCATTATAATTAGGTTGAAATAGTCAAACTTCAAATGTTAAAGTTTGTATCTGATTTATCGCAATCCAGTAAGATCATCACATGCATATGCCAGTGCCTTTTATCAACAACGCTGTATTTACGCTCACTTCAGAATCGGCCTTTCCTATAATCCTTTCAATTTCATTTTCCTGATATTCCGTTACCGTGGTGTCGATTCTGACTCTTGCTGTATTCTACAGCTTTGCCACTTCTGTGAGTTTATTTATTTGAGGGATGGCTACGTCTTTAGGCGAGCACAACCAATATTGGTACTGGGTACGACTACGGATCGCAACAGCTCCCTGAGGAAGCTGCACAGAGTATGAATATAAAGAAATGCAGTGTTGTGTATCTGTGAGATTTCGATCATGAACGCTTTTCGTCGAGGTACAATATGAACACACTATTGTAGTTATTGAAAACTGTTGAAGTATTATTTCTTCAATGGAAGCTTTCATCGCAAGGCAATGTACTTATAATATGTGTGTGGTGTTGTTAGCCGACCTTGAAAGCGCCCGTTTGCTTATTCGGCATCGTGGCCGTCTGGAAAGGAAAAGCATTATTTATCTAATATATTTCCCTCATTGGCTCTCATTATCAAAGTTTGACTGACATTTTACAAACTGTTGTGATACGGACATAAAAACTTAGTCTAGTATAGAAAGGTAACCATGGTAGAGCAGGGAGATTTCTTACGAAATACTGCACGTATTGTCCGGCGCTATCTACCATATTTCAGCTCGACATTCTGAAAGAAACTTTGCTTGCAAGCAAAACAATCTTTGTTTCTTCAGCATAAATGTCTGTCTGTCACTTATATCAGGTCCAAATGATGGGCGCATCAATAGGACAACAAGCTGCCTCTTGTCGTTTACGGATTTACTGAAATCAAAATCGAAAATGACAAATATAATGTTACAGTATATCTCTCATACTACTGCACCTCCGGCCTGCCCAGATCGATTCCATCATTTAATATATCACTGTAGGACAAAGGACTCGCTATCTCATAACATTGGGCGTAGTCAACTTAATCGTTTTAGGGCAGTAATTAGTGCCGTGCTATTCTATTTTATCACGACTGTAAATCTGCTCGACCTGAAAACATCCACTGATAACCAAAAAGTTCAGTAGACCGAGACGAATTTTTTTCTCACCTTGCTGAATCTATCTATAAACTTGCAGGATTTAAACATTTTAGCAGTTGATCATGCTGTCGTTAAATTCCGTCCAGTAAGCTTTACCAACATTTGCAGCACATCAATTCATATTGTAACGACAACCTTGTGTACCCATCATGCCATTGTTGAATAAGTTGGTCTCTTTTATCACGTGTAAAACTATTTTAAGCACAGTCAACACAAAATCACTCCTTTGCTATATCGGAAGACAATATACAACAGATGGGTAGTTCATTTTCAGTTCACTGTAAGATACAAAAACTTTGCTGTGTAATATCGTCTCATGCTTCCTTGTGTGTGAGGAAATCTGGCGGATTATCTACATCCTTATTGAACAATCGTTCGCGACGCCGCCTGTAATTTGTTTGTTTACTTTTCGTCTCTCGGTTGGTGAGGACATGGACGTGGTACGTCCACGGTGAAAAGAAGCGGATCCGGGATACAGGGGTCAACACAGTCTGATAAACTTTGATCTAGTCCTCATTCTTACAGAGTATATGAGTACTTTGACAGGTTAAATTACATATGGCATCGTGAAGAATGCATCGTGGAATTGAAGTGGAGATATGGTTCAAAAAGGAGGGCCATGTCATGCCAAGATATTCTTTAATAATAGATGCCGTATTCTCATAAATCATTTGAATGTGAAAAGTCGATTAATTTTGGCGTTAATTGGTGTGTGCACTCCAACAACCAATGTTTGCCTTGTAGTTAGTTCTAGCATGTATGTACAAAATTTTGTACATCCATGGTTTTAGGCACTGAATTTTGCAAGTGGGAGGTGACGTTTTAATCCTGTGAGAATAGTGATGCGATTTCAAGCCAAATAAAGCCACGAAATTGCAGTTGGCTGCAATAAATTTAGGGATTTAAGTCATTGAAGCTAATGTTTCTTTTCACTTTTGTGCCGTATTTGATTTCTTCACATTAATACTGGGCGAGTACATACTGCATTATCCATGATGATACGATGCTGAGTTCCCACATCCATGTAAAAGTCCTCAGGAAGAACTAGTGACGTACGGGCCAATCGCGGGCCGTGCGTTGAAAGCTTACTTATGCCCCAATTTTTTTATGTAATGTACAATGAGATTGGTGCGTGTCAACTCAAAATGATTTCGAGTCTTTATCTAGAAATATCGAAAGGGTGATTGCATAGGGTGATTGCATGGTTATTATCTATGGGCAATAACTAATCAGGTAAGCTTACTCAACCATTTTGCATAAAACTTACGACCTCGACAGTCAACCTGCCGTGCGTCGTACACAGTGCAGGCCGTACCAACGAGTGCCCGCATTATTATATATGTTCTTGTTGTCTGTGGTTTGACCACATGTACTTTGACCCAACCTAATTAACCTCGTTTGATTGCCACACGGTCACCGTGACTGCCGGTGACCTCCGGAGACCTGCCATCTAAACTACCTGTGATCTACACTTCCTCTCATGAATATTCATAACTGTGCAAAAATATACAGGTCAAGTGACCTGCGATCTAACTACCTGCGATCTTCACTTCGTCTCATGAATGTTCATATCAACTATGTTCATATTTGCGTCCGTGAAAGGCGGATGTATAGATCGACGACATCTCTGCGATCTACGCTGATCCGTGATTTAACAGTATTAGAAAAATACAGGTCGTAGATTTGCAACCAATTTGTAGCCGGCACTGTACACTCCGTTCATTCTGTATGATCTAATGAAGACCTTCGGTTGATTCACTTTTCACTTAAATTTGATACTTCAGATCTCACAGGGAACGCGAGCGCTCTTAGGATCAATCTAAAAAATTTCGCCAAACACTTCTTTCGCTGAAATCTGTTTGTAGCGAGTAATTTTGTAATGATGACTGCAAATCTTCAACATGTAAATAAATTCAAGTTAATACTAAATTATACTAAATTATACTAAAACAATTATATAGTATCGATTATCGACGCTGCGAATGTCATAACATATCACATCAACGCAGATATTTTAATCGGCCAGTGTTATTCGCAGGATGTTTGGCTCGCGGGTAACTCTGCAATCTATACTTCCCTTCCAATCCATGTCATAGATTGATTTTATCAGCAATCACAACAGTGACTTTTCGAGGTAACCATTTGCATTACAACAAAGCTGCCAATTTCACAGCCTGATACGTTCATGAACACTCTGAGACTAGCAACTCTCTCAGGGTAAAGAACTCACTAAGTCATGTCAAACGACTGTTACAGAGACAAAAGAAAGAACTTATTTACTTTGTCCTTACAGTCAAAGGTTTTAACAACTGTCCGAACATTACTAGGGAAATGCAAGGAAGTGTGGTACTGCCCCCTACGTTCGCACGTAAGTCCATGATAGCCCTACCAATTGCGAGATCAATGAACCATCTGCAGTCATTCACTGAACCTCCCTGCTATTCAGCCTTGAGCTCATTTTAAGATACCCATTACTCTGCTAAGAGTAACTGCTTATAGACGAATACATGTATTGTTACACGTTATTTGCCATTGCACGTAATATCTCTGTAATTCACCAGATTGTCTTGACGAATGTCACTTCGGCCTGCTTAGCAGAATTTGGATACAAGATGAGGGCGCTGGAACTTGATATGTCTAAACAGGGCAGAAAGTCTCAGAGGTCAACTCTTTCTTAGTATATTTACAATGATAAGGGTTGGACCATTCGATATTCTGGGGAGTCTGAAGATTGATGAAGTAGCATTATTTATTTACCTGATCCATTGTATATTATTTTTTCCACTCTCCAACCTTTTTTGATAAGCCTCCTCTGGCTGATTTTTTTTCATTGACATTTACTGGGGATTTTTTTTTCGAAAATCTTCCAGACCCCCCTCCCAGATATCAAATGTCCCCCCCCCCCCCGATTTATACATTTCCAGGGCGACAGCTTAACCGGGCGAGGTTCAAGAAGGGCCAAACAAGTTAGATTTGACGGCTAAGTCATCAACCATTGGTAGAAATACGACAAACAAGTTAGAGATGATGAGTCAAACAAAACTTTCACAAATATATAGATAAGACTAGCCATAGTAGCTGGCTGTCTTCTGGGCCGTTGACTGCGATGTCAAATATAAGGGATGGAACCATTTGATTTTAGGGGAAAGCTGAAGATAATGGGTATGGTAACATTTGTTTTGTTTTCACTCACCGTGGCAGCAAATTTCCCCCAAAGGTTATCTTGAAACAATTCTTTCGTCCAATAGAGTCAAAGCATTTTTTTCCCACAACAAAGTCCCTCATTAGCACACTATGGTATCTCGCGCACAGCACAATAAATTACCCACAATTCCGTATGATTTGTACCAATGAAAGTTGCTTTTCGTATAACTTTTTCTGCTCTTCATATAAGCGGTTACGGAAAGCATAAAAATTGTTTAATAATATTTAGTAAATGTGCGTTGAGATATTCCTGTAAAAATGTCAAAATAATTATTAAATTACCATTAAAGTCGCATATTATGCAGGCACCTTTGGGAAACAAGTTATGGCAAACTTAAGGGGTCATTCTCTGAGAAAAGCTAGCAAGTAACTTTCTTGGTTTCTTGGTTTCGACGTGGAGTCAAGGAAGCACAACACATCGCTAGCTAATCGTGATCATGGCCGCTATGCCTTACCATCAGTATACAGAAGCCTAATTCAATCACATGATTTACATGTGATCACTGAACCCCGTGACTGATGCCAATTGTCCAGCCAGTGTCATTCATGCTGATGAAGGGTTACCGGACGGGCCCGAAAGCTGCAGACAGTAGTAACTTAAATTGTTGAGAGCAACGGTCAAAACTACATTATGAAGTAACTTTCTTTTGTCATTAAAATTGGAAAAAATCAATATCCCTTTGTTTCATAAAGCAGGTACAACTTGTCTCCCTGCGTTCCATTACGTTATTCTGTATGGCTGTGGAAATGATCTGTGGACAATTTTACAAAAATACTATGAGTCCTCTTTCATATCAGTCAAGTAATTTTCCAAACCATTTAAAATGGGAAAAGAGGGGAAAGGTGTGTTTAAACTAGTCTATATACATTTTTCCATTCATGGGAGACATTGTCGACTTCCCGACGGAGGACTCTCCAGTGGTGTAAATCATCATGAATAATGAGTCATCGGATATCTCCAGTACTTGGAGTATCACTTCATATGGAAATAACCAGGACTGGGTACATCATGTGGGCATTCCCAAAACAGATCCTTACACAGTACACTTCTTGATTATTCAATATATACACAAATCATGAATAATGTTACCTCTACCTATCTGCAATTTCCTATAATTATTTGTCTTTCTTTTTAATTAGAAGTCATAAATCCTCCTAGAAACAGCTTGTGTTGTTCTTTTGAAATTCACTATGCTGATTCCTACACTGATATTCACATTCAGACACTCAAACTTGTAGGTAGTGACAAAACTAGCAGTGTTGATTAGGAAAACTTAACTTTTCAGACTCAAAAAATTTCTGCAGAAAATGCTTTTCTGATTGCTTGTAGTTTGAAGCTTTGGTTTTCAGATACCATGCATTCCACGAAATTTGCTATTTCATAAAACCTTTATAGAAAATTATTAAACTGAAGATTTTATGGGGATAAAGATGGCTTTTTGCCCTTTTCCTGGAGTACGGTTAGCTTTTCTAGGTTTACGAAAGTCTTTGAAGCTGAGTTCAACAAAGTTTTATATAGGGTATATTTATTCTTCGAATACGTATTCCCAAAATTTTGTAAATTGTTTTTCGGTTCCGCAAAGATTTTCTTTCCTATAAAGTTCTACTTAAAAGGTAATTAGTAAGGATTTATGCATGTAAATTGTTCTTTCATTGCCTTAACAGTTTTCACCTCTGTTCACAACGCACAACGTTAGCTTTTATTAGCACTATAGGAAAAAATTGCGAGACTGGAGCGAGAAAGTGACGCTTTCTCGCAATTGGTGATAATCTCTTGTTATTCTCACCGCTGTCGGTGAGAATCTTTAATTCTCAACGGTGAGCTGCGAGAAATGCACTCCTTTGTGAGAATAAAGTATGATGACAGATTCTCACCGGTGAGACTGATAATTCTCACCAAGCACAGTGAGAATGTATCATACTTATCATTCACTGGTGAGAATCAACCAGACTCACCATTTACTGGTGAGAATCAAGCAGACTCACTGTTCACTGGTGAGACCAGCGAGTCTGGTTGATTCTCAACTATGAACGGCGAGTCTGCTTGATTCTCACCGGTGAATGGTGAGTCTGGTTGATTCTCACCTGTAAATGATGAGTATGATACATTCTCACCGTGAAAATTACCATTCTCACCGTGCTTGGTGAGAACTTAAAGTCTCACCGGTGAGAATATGTTATCATACATATTCTCACCAAGTAGTGCGTTTCTCGCAGCTCACCGGTCGGAATTTTAAAATTCTCACCGACAGCAGTGAGAATAACGAGAAATTCTCACCGATTGCGAGAACGGGTCACTTTCTTGCTCCAGTCTCGCAATTTTTTCCTATAGTGTAAGAGGTGTTTCTGGGATGCAGAGTAATATATGCTGTTTATTTTATACTATGAAATTACATGTGCAATGAATACTACAAAGAAAACCACGTATGTCAAGACCCGTCGGTGTCGGAGTTCGAAGGAGTATTCTATATCTACCAGACAAAATTCAGTCCAGACAGCGGTTATGCCCGGTGCGTCTAGTTGTTGTATTTACCTGACGCTTGACTCAAGCTAGAGTAGAGGTTGTGTCAGCGGTAGTTCCATCTTTTGTTCATCGAATGTGTGTTACACCACAGTCCCTGGAGGGACTGTGTTTACGTATACGCTTAGTGACTTCAGTTTGCTCACTAACCCATGACGGGACGGGACATGCTCATTCGAATCTTGCGTATGCAGATAATCGCCGTGAGAAAGACAGGTAAAGTAATATTCTCATTAGTTTCAGTTGCAAATATCATAAGAGTATCAACTGATCTTGCTCTTGCGAGTCCCGAGGCATACTTGCAAGCTTTGCAGTGATTTGTTGGTGTTAGTACGTGAAACTTTCAATCACTCTAGGCGGGGATGGCCCAGCATTGTTTTCAGAACTCACACATCGGCACCGCTGCGTGTTGCACGTATATACAAGTGACCATGTTCTCATGCGATCTATTTCTTTTGACAACGGTGGTATGTTGACTCACCAGACAAAAAAAATCATATTTTGAATATATGTAAGAGAACACTCACAGCAAAGACTTCACGTAAATCGCCCGACTTGGGAAAGTAAGACATTTTGGTTGCAGCCTTCGTGTCCCATAACAATGGTAGACAGCTTAAGTAGGGCAGGTTATGCACTGTGAAACAGTCAGGAGTTACCGACAAGCTTGATCTCCTTTAGATACCGGTGTCCAAAATGCTTTTACGCAACTTAACAAAATAAAAACACAGACTAAGCCGCAGTAGACTTAGTGAAAGGTGCGTCTAGGCCATTTTCGTTCTATCTTCCTTAGATTATAACAAGGCAGCATATGAGAATAAACAAATAACGAATTCGGTAGACTATTCTATGGCAATAGCAAACAAGTGTTCCAACATACAACGTAAGAAATTAATTTCGTGATATGTACATGTGACATGCCGATGTGTAGGCAAACTTATTGTCAAGTTGTGTTTAGTTTTACTAGTTTGATAGAGAAAATGTCAGTTTCATGCTACCTATCACAAGGGTTTACTGGAAGAGGTCACTGTGTGTACGGAGGGGTGTGACCAATTAGACTCAGGAACTAAGTTGTTGCTTATATCTAAATTATTTTGTATGAATGTATTTAATTAGCAATAATACTCAAACGTTCGACCGGCATCGACGATAGGTTCACTGTTTGCTTTCGATGTATGACAAAAAGAGACTCGATCATTCATGGGAAACTCTAAACAAAAGGGGTGTGTACCCTTGGCAGGGTCACCGACCTGCATGGGTGGCACCCTCTTGAACCAACCTGGGGAACGTCTCACAGCATATTACTGGGACGGTTAACATCGGAATAACCTCACTCCCGCTTTCTCCAAAATATACCCCGTTCACACAGACAATGTTATGTCGCCTCTCCATCGAAGTAACTTTTCCATCTGAACGCTCAGCGTCGACGTCGCGTCAGATAAATTTTGTCATGAACAGGAGTATAGGAAGGGGGATCTAGGGCCGGCACAAAATCCAAATCGGCCAAAATTTCCGCTTGTGGACGTGTGACACTGGCCCTGGTCACTCGCCAAGTTCGATTGTAAACAGTTTTTAATCCAATCTTTATCATGGCAATGTAATCAGAACTTCTTTTTCCACAAAAAAGACCATGTTGCCAGATTCACAGTTTTTGTACAATTCAGAGAGAGACGTACAAGTTAAAAATGTCGTTAAAAACAAGAATCCCTCTATCCAACCATGTATAGGCCTGCTTCTTATTTCTCCACCGCCGAGTACCGATGCCTGTCCGACCGTTTTCTCAATAAGGACATGCCAAAATTGTGTCCGATGAGCCCCTCTTGAAACGCGTACCAAAAGCTGTACAAACATCATGATTATATCCAATCCCGCCATTTTAAATTTTTAAAGGCCAGAGATCACATAGAGCTTAAGTTACGTCAGTCAAGGGTACAGTAACCGTACTTCGGTGTACATGTCTGAACAGAAACTACATTGAAGTTTAACATATGTGATCATTAGCGCCTGTTGTTACGCTAAGAATTGCCATTCAAGTAGTGCCATGACCTTAGCATACCATGTCTTTGCCATTTGTAATGCAAAAAGGTGAGCAGCTCTGCACATTTTTAATTGTTCTTTTTTTTGTTTTGTTTTTTTGTGTATAGTATTATTCATTTTGTATCTATTCATTATCAGAGTCCTTCCGTGATATTGTCTTTCACTAATTTATGTATGGAAGTGGTTAGCTGTGTCGGATGAGCGTGTCGGATTGACGGGACTCATTACACTACGATCCTCCGATGCTATTAATTCAAAACTTTGCCAAAGTTCCATTTCTACTCCCTGAAAATTCATCTTCAGTGACTAAATCGAGTGATTTAATATATTATAGAAATTCACTGGAGCTGCAAGCAGCGTTAGCGGGAACCAAGCAATTGCCATGGTTTCAAGTACTTGCGCTTATGATAGTATCTGCAAAATTTGAGCTAAAAATGATATTTTAGTTCTTCTAGAGAATAATTTTGAACATCATCTCAGGTTTATTGTAAGTTTGCAAGTGTTGCTGGTAATCGTAGGTTTTTCACAAAAACCATGATGGCTGCCAAACCACGTGACCAATAGAAATATTTTTCGCAAACTTGATGATCCTCACACTAAGTATCGGCTTTGGCCCTAAAAAGGGGCGAAGCGCTGACCAAACGAATGAAGCTTGCCGAACCCGTTAATTTTGGCTTTCGTCTCACCCGTATCCATATATAAACGCTAATGGTAAGGGCGAAGTCTGTTATTCCTATTATATTATCAACGAACCCCCCCCCCAAAAAAAAAAATGTCAAAATTTTACTAAAATTTCCCACGTGAAAGACATCGGGGCCCTACAACTGAGCACTACGTGATGTACTGTCACGCGCGCTGTATAAAATTGCAAATCCGGAGATGTTTTTGGACTGAAAAAAGTATCTAAACCGGGCCCACGAGTGCCTCAAATTATTTTGTGATTGATTATGATCTTTGTACAAATCACAATTTACGTTCGAGCTGTTAAGTTACGATACTTTGAGTTTTTGATATTATTATTCATATTCACGGGTAAAATAAAAACCATTACTGTGTATTTGTAGTCAGTTACGTGGTTCAGCTAGGCAAATTCAAATGCGACGGACAGGGCATGGCAATATATTGTCCCTTAAAGTTTGAAGTTTGTCATTTTAGTCAGGAAGTAACACATCGTCCATATTTTCTTTTGTTTTCATTTTTGTTTGAGTGTTTTGTATTTTGTATACATACATCCAGTCCCTTTGTGAACTTATGATACGCTAATTTGTGTAGAACTAATTAGTCATGGCAAGACAAAGCACTGAAATTCTAAAGATGCCACTGGACCTGACTGCGCATGAGCAGCTGTGGCCATAGGCAGAGACGCCTGTGGATATTTGCTCAAAGTTGAGAAAGCGAGGGTTAAAAGTTTTCAGAATCATTTTAGGTGATAATACGATCTCACAGGAATGTGAATATCCTACACTTTTGAGTTTGATTCTTGATTCATTGATTCTTCAGTTGGACTCACCTCTTTTTTGTATGAAGCGACATTCCAATCCCGCATACACTGATCTTATTGGCGGGCTTTGGCGTGAATAAAACCATACAATTTCAGACTGCTTCGAAACTGACTGCATGCCGCCTGTACCTTGAGGGATCGATAGCCTAGCGTAGCAACGTAAAGGAACGAGCAGGGGGACAGGAAGAAAAAATGGCGGACCACGAAAAAAATTCGTGTGTCCAAGGGGGCCTTGAAAATTCTGGGGAACAGTGACGGGGCCTCCAATTTTTTAAAGCTGTGTGCAAATCATATGGATGTGAATTCGACAGAAAAGAATTTTCAGGTTTTTTTCAGAGACCTGTTTTCTGCGGTTATCGAGTGAAATGAATGTATTTCAATGACTGACAAGCACAATTATTCAATGATGGAGCATCACTTTATCTTTGCATGAGTCAATGTTTGCATCGACAACAGCTTGTGCTTGTATGCACTACCCTGACTGCTGTGGCAAATGTGAGCACGAGAAACAATAGCAGTAGTTGACTACCTTTATCACAGGACCACCAGAAGGACATGGTGGGCTGTGGAAAAATGCATTCAGCCTGATTAAATTTCTTTTAATGCTCATGTAATATTCCTTTTTCCAAAATAATGAACAGGCCATGCACAATTTAATAGCAATTCTTACAGCAATATTTACATTAACACCAGTCATCAGTGTTGCAGGGACGAAGGCAATATTTCTGATATCTGATATTTTGTTATTGGCATTTGTTATTTACAGCAACTTTACTGATTACTTTTTAAAATATACATTTTTACAATATACGTAATGCACACAATTGTGTGTATAAATGTGTGTCGGTGCTATCAATTTGTTTCGTATATAGTCAGCAAAGGCTGGCTACACTCGTCGGGTGGTTGTATCAGATTGATGAATTGGCGCAGCTTGCATATGTTGTCTTTTCGCGTTTGACACTTGCTGGAGTTGTGATTGAAGTTTGCATATATTAGACTGATGGTGATAACGTCATGTTTCTCTCAATGTTTGCAAAACAGGAATTTCCTTCGGTGTCTACAGGTGGATTCATATGTGTTATTGAGAAGACATGTTTCTGGATGGGAGATTAGTTAAAAATTTCTCATGTCATCACAGGTTGCATCTTTTAGTAACATTTGAATATGCTTTACATCGCTTGACGATTTTCCATTTGACGGTGCATTGTACATTTGAGGCACTTTGAGTCCAAATATGTTTGCTCAGTTCTGTGTTGTTTCTGTATTTCTCGTTGCGGAACGTAAGCATATGATTTCTGCATCTGGTTTTGGAATCGTTTTCTGTAAGTCCTACGTATGTCTCTTGTGTCGTGTTGTCCCTGGTGGCAGCATTTTACTAGTGGTATAGCCACAAACTGATGACGTAAAATCGCCGTACACAGTGCCATGATTACAAGGCGTCTGTGTTTTGTGTACGGTGATTTGACGTCATCAGTTTGTGGCTATACCTGTTGTAAAATGATGCCTCCCTGGTTACCTTGGCTTGGTATAATGATCCTTGTGTAAGGCATTTCCCCGATAGAGGACAATGACTTCTCTGCCAACAGTTGCATTCTTTATTTTGGGTTGAAGTATTCTTGTTTTCTAGTTCTTTGGCAAGTAGTGGCGTGTTGTGTGAAGTGATGACGCTTTCATTCGTTAAACAAAGAGGTTTAATTATAGACTTGGCTCGAGTCGGTGAATTAAAAAAAAATTCATTTGTAATAGTTTCACTTGTATCTCTCCTATTTCTTATAGACCTATATTGGCAGCCCAGGCAAGATGAATTTATATTTTGAGGGCTAAAACGTTTTTGTGTGGGTAACGGGGGCTCTTAAAGTGTTGGCCGATGTGTTAGGTGGTCACGAAAAAAATATTGGCAAAACATTTTCTTTTCTAGCCTCCTCTGTCATTAATTGTGCTCATTCCCTAAGGGATAGACAAGGATCCAAATTTGGTGTAAATCTCATTCCTGGAGGCTCTGTACTGGCGTGAATTCCTAGAGACGATAGTTTCTTAGCTTACATTAGACTTGGTTCAAACACAGTCCCTCTATCCACCAGAGGGACTGTGGTTCAAGTCTGTGATTTGTGAATGTTTGAGTGGAGTGAACGCAATGATTTGTAATTTCCTTTCCTGTGAAACGCGCGCGTGAGTGGAGTGGACGCGATGAGTGGTGTGAACCCTATACAGCAGACTCAAAGGTAATGCATTCAATTGCTAGGAAAACATGGCCTCGCTGGGCTAGCTATACCAAATTCCAAATAGGTTTGTATGAAATAGGAGAGACACAAGAGAAACTATCATAAATTATTTTATTTTTAAAAATTCACCGACTTGAACCAAGTCTAAGGCTGCATTCACAAAAAATGGTTAGGGGGGGCTGGAGGAATTCAGGGGGGATTCGAAAATTTTGGGGGTAGTGGAGGGGGGGACTTGAAAATTTTGCTCTACCTGTAGGGGGGGGACTTGAAAATT
>LD350347.1:15466-35083 GCA_001465055.1 Ptychodera flava | reverse complement strand
GTCGTTTATGGGGTTTGGAATTTGTTCAAACACGTCGATCGCTTCCCGAAAACATTTCTGGGAGCAGCCATTACCAACTTCCGGTAATGGCGGCTCCCAGAAACACGACTTGGGCCCAAGAACGCTGAATTTCGGCAGTAATTTGGCTTTTTAAGTCAAGTCCAAAAATGGATTTGAAGTCACCAACTGTACGTACGGGTCTTTGCAGGGCTGTGGTGAGCGGGGCTATTAGCTGTAGCGGAACACACAGCATTGTACGCAGGGCTAGGATTGGAGGCAGCACCTCCAATCGCCCCCACATGTAACCATATAGCTGCAAAATTGTAGCGGCTACGGTGAGGTGGTCGGTGATTTTTGGTTTTTGCGACTTCGCTCATTAGTAGCGCTACAGTGCCGATGGTGGTCGGTGATTTTTGGTTTTTGCGACTTCGCTCATTAGTAGCGCTACAGTGCCGATGGCCCTAGGGAGTATAAAATAAGCGCATCTCACTGGACTAGGCGTGTTGATGTGAAATTGTACATATTTACTGCATTTGGTCGTACCGATTTATCACTATTCAGTACTACTGAAGACTAAACACTATACTACACTAACCCTGTCGTTTATGGGGTTTGGAATTTGTTCAAACACGTCGATCGCTTCCCGAAAACATTTCTGGGAGCAGCCATTACCAACTTCCGGTAATGGCGGCTCCCAGAAACACGGATGCCCCATGCTCAATGTTGTGTAAGTTCATACATGGTGTAAGCCAGCCAGACCACAGGCGTGATGTTTTCTGGGTAGTTTCTATAAGTGTACTTTATGCTACGTTCAAACGTTCTCTTCCATAGCCTAATCACCTACGGAAGAGAACGTTGGAACGTAGCATAAACTACATATAGAAACTACCCAGAAATTATCACGCCTGTGAGCCAGACAGGTTTAAGAGTCACTAGCAATGCCTAGACTGGCCTTTGCTGCAGTCCCTATTAAACCCTGCCACTCCTAGCCCTGCAGGCTGCAGGGGGTAAGAGTACATAAGGCCCTGCATACCGTACCGTGTGTTTTAGTATGAGCCCAAGCAGGGCTGCAGTGGGAGGCCGTATAACGCCGGGAACACACAGCACGACACGCAGGACTGTGCCACTCCCTGCCTGAGTGACACTTTGTAATGGGGACTGTCAGTGGGTGGCAAGGCTATGGGATCCGTGGCAAGACTGGCCTTGGTTTCTTCGTTTCCCCGATCTAAGCGACAATCCGCCCGAATACAGTGTTTTAATTCACTCTGTTTTGCTATGTATGGCCAAAGACTTGGGGCAAGTCTCAGCAATACTCTGGGCCAAGATATTATAAATTTATAGTAGACCATGTATACCAGCATAGCATATCATACAGACAGTCCTCTGATGAAGAAAAACATGTTCTACGATAGAGGGGCATTTACAGGGGGTCCAGACACTTCGCACCAAACCAGTGCCCCACACAACTCCGCCCCAAAACCATTTTGTACTAAAACCACCTTGTCCCAAGTGTTAGTACTACCTCATCCAACGCCTCTTTGCCCAAGTACCGCCTCATACTAAATCACTTCGCCCAAAGTATAGTGCTGTCAACTCTTGTCCTAAAACAACGATGCCATGACGTATCATAATGTTGTTTTTACCTGCAACTTGGAAACATTAATGTGTCAGGACATTTTTGCCACCACAAACCATTTATTGTTGCATGAAACCATAAACGGTAGAATTAGAAAAAAAGAAACACACAAACTACTCAGTGCTACAACTCAGATGCCGTGTTCAGAATTGCACGATGTCATTTTCTTGAAATGTGTACAATTTCAAGATTTCAGTCTTGGGATAATAGATAGGTGATAAAAAATTTGATGGTAGTGGCTGGTTATTTTCAGCTTTACTGGTTAGTGATACTTTTGGGTTGTTTTGAGGGCAAAATGGTTTGGGGCGACGTGACTTTTGGTGTGAAGTGGTTTTGATGCGAAGTGTCTGGGAACCATTTACAGTGTACCTGACCACAAGTGACTATATCGCAGGAATAATAGCCCTGGCATTGGCAGAACGGGACCTTTGGCAAGTTCCACAGCTCATGTTTTGTACAGCTTGCTCATTCACCTAAACTAGCTGTTCATAGTGTATGGAGTATAAGACATGTATTTTACACAAATGCTGTAGATTTTCAAAAATGAATTTTGACTCAGAAATGCTATTATATTTTAAAATTTGCAGGAATCCTTCAGTGGCAAAGTACAGATCAATAAGGTTAGGAAATACTATCGTACAATCTCGGATTCTTCCTGTGATGGGAGGAATGGAGTGTTTATTTGCAATGGGATTTCAAGAGGTATGACCATATACTTATCCAATTCATTATGTCATAGCATCCTTTTAGAATTAAATTTCTTTGATTTGTGAGTTACTGGGATAACAAATTCATGTTCATGCGTGTTTACATGAAAAGCACTGAAGTTTAATGTTGTAATTCTCTTTGTGTGTGCCCTTGAAAGTAACACCAAAATACTCTATACTGTTTTTAGCTTCATTTTAAGTTTGTGAAATCATGCAAATATAGAGTTCTAATTGTGTCAATAATAACATGTTTACTGTATGTGTAGCAAACTTGAAGGAGCTAGTAGCTGTAACTTTTAATGTTTCACGATTTTTGCTTCATATGGCAATTGAAAATTCTTGTTCTACTTCAACAAGCATGTTGAAAAATTACTCATTTATTAGCTTGTCAACACAGTGTCTATGGTGTAAAATGCACTGTTATTGGTGAAACTTGATTTTTGGACCGGAATTCACTTGTCAACAATAGCAATGCAGTCTGATCATGTAGATGTTTAGTCGACAAGCTGAATACGGTGTATCTCAATATGCTTCAGGGAGAAAAACAAGAAACTAGCTGGCATAAAAAACATGTCAACAATTATGAAAAAAAAATCAGCGAAGGTGTTGTTACTGGCCCTTTAACCATCACACTTTCATTAACTCAGTTCATATCTTTGTCTTTTTACATTCTGTATATTAGAGTTCAAATTCTGAGTACCTTGTGATGCCAGAAGAGATACCCCTTGAAAGGATTCGCAGAGTACATGATGAAATAAGAACAGTTCGAGAGAAAAAACTCACAGAGACACAAGGAGCAGCAGCAACAGCTGCAAGAACCTCATCATCAGCATCTGAGTCAAGCCAAGGTGACACTCTCACTTGCTCATCATCTGGAGATGCAGGCACACTCATTGTTACCGGGGCAACAGCAGCTCCATCAGCTGAAAGCTACCAGGTAAAGCTGAGAGTACAGTGTTTTGAATCAACCAGTACTTTACCAGGTAAAGTTAATAGTACAACAGGGCTCGAAATTAACTTTTTTCCCAGGAAATCCACTTGGGCTACCATTTTCTGAAGTTGGTAGCCCAGTGACAATGGCTGGTAGCACATGCATATTTTAGTTCAGGGATATTTTTTCTTTTTGTGAACTAGACAAGAAAAGGCTATTTTTCAAGATTCTGCCCGTGAAGTGAATTTTCTAGTCATTTGATGTGAATATTGCACACCTTTAATACCCACGGAAACAGGTATAATGGACAATAGTGATACTCAAAAGTTTGATGACCTATTAACAACCCCTTTCACTCTCAGAGTTGTATGCAAATTTTGATAGTCCTCATGACAACGACCAAGACCTTCTCAGCACTGAGACATACTGTAGCAGGGCTAAAAATAGACTATGGACTTTCTGTTGAGAGGAGCCATGATTTTCGTGTAATTGTGATTGATACATTATGATCAAAATCATGGTACCTGTCAAAATGCAATGAAAATGCTGTGTCCATTTGGGTTTGACTGCATTTACTTGTCCCAAAATTTTAGACTGGACATGGCATGCCAAGTAGTGACTAAATTTCAGGTCCCAGGCTTTGGTAGTCCATGTGGGCTACCATTTCATGGATTTTGGTAGTCCCATGGGAAAAGTTGGTACTCTGTGGACGCGGGAGTACCGCTAATTTTGAGCCCTGTACAATGTTTTGAATTGACCAGTGCTTTACCAGTATATGTACTGTACTTTACTTGGATACATTCTGTTTTGTAAAATTTGACCTTCGTTCCTGTCTTACTCTTGTTATACAGATTGAAAACTATGATTACAATCATAGCATTTGGTACACAATGAAATACTTACAGAATATTGTAAAAAATCAATCAAAGTTTTGATACATACACAGGTAAACCTGTTAGTGTGATTTATCACATTTGTAAACAGTCTGAATTTCATACCACTTACCGTGTACTGTTTACTGGTACATTCATGCAACAGACAAAGGTACTCTTGTGGGAATTCTATTATTTTCAATTTTCAGCACCTTGAAGATGCTGAAATAGCTGCTGTTATTACAAGACATAGTTTGTAGTCCATCTACCATTAACATGTTTGTAAAGAATGGATTTATTGAGTAAAATATAATTGTCCTCTTTTGCATAAGATTTGTACATAGCACTGCCTAATCTGAATAATCCCCTTTTACACAAGCAATAAAAGACCTGAAACTTTATTTCAAAATATTTTGAGAAGTTTTAAATTTATTTCTTTGCAGGCAAGAGAGGCTGGATTCTTTGCCAAAATAAGAAGTTATTTTGATAGTGTATTGGTGTACGAAGACAGATCTGTTCAACAGAAAGCCAGGGAGTGTATCCCTTTATCTGAGTTGAGTCAGAAAGCTGGACAAAGAATGAAGACAATTCAGGAAAATGTAGAAAGTAAGCTTGTCTCAATCATTACATGTACATACATGTATTTCTATGTAGTTTTGTTCTTGAAAATATGCTTCATTCCAAATCAGTTTTTCCTTTTACTTTCAATACTTTGTAACTTCTCGAGTCAATTTAGGATTTTAGAAAAATGGTATGTGCCAGTCCTGTTCTGGTAACTGTAAAATGTCAACATTTTCTGTAATCAAATACAACTTTCTTGGGTCAGTGGTGAATGAAATCAATCTACAATGATTATTTTAATCTTTGTCACACACAGGAAAACCATTGCAGTGTGTAAATGCACTTGATAAACTTGAGCATTCAGCATCATAATGAAATATCCCATAATTCATTCAGATTTGTACTATCAGAGATTCTTGATCAATGTTTGATACGTTTCTCATGTGTAGAGAAACTCTTCAACCAGGAGGATGAAGTCAAGCACAGTGTTTTTTGTTTTTTTTCAACTAATCATTTTGAAAATATATGCTTGATTGAAAGAGCAGATAGCAAATTTTAAAAATTCTCACAGTGCAGCTTATCAAGACATACCAAATACTTTACAGGACAATATATAGGCAACGAGTTCAGTGAACAAAAGATTGATTTTTTTCAAACTTGTAACATCTTAGTATATTAATCACATTACATATTTATTGATTTATATTTATTTATTGATGACATCCTACGGGAAACTAGTATCATTGTTAGATTTTCAGAATGTGAAACAGTAAAACTTAAAAAAAAAGAGACATGAACCCTTACCAACACGCAAAAGGAGTAAAAGTTTGACTCTATCAAAACCGAAAGAAAAGTGCAAGGTAAACATTTCACCTCAACTGTCTGCCCTTTGAACTTTGAGCCAGAGGTGATCGACTCATAACCCAAAATTTACAACCAAATAGAGTTCACAGGGCTACTCTTGTTACATCAGTTCACCTTACTGTCTACACAGATACAAAGGGTGAGAAACCACCTGACATGAGAGACTGTTTATTATTAGAACTTCTTCACTGGTTTAAAAGTGACTTCTTCACCTGGACGAACAGCCCGAAGTGTTCAAGATGCGGTGGGGATACCAGATCAGTTGGTATGTTAGATCCTACGGCTGAAGAATTAAAATGGGGAGGTAGTAGAGTTGAAGGTTATGTTTGCAATACTTGTCAGCAATATACAAGATTTCCAAGGTAAGTGTACATTACCGGTATGTCATCCATATTTTTTCTCTCAATAATGGAAGTGAGTCATTCTCTCTCCATGCTGTGGTACAACTCTGTTGTTTTCCCATAACATGAATTGTACCATACATAATATCAAGGAAAGTTGAGGGCAAGGAATAGAGGGGTCAGTATCATCTGCCACATATTAATACATGTACTGTACATGTCTGTGTGCTGGGGAATTGTCCTAAAGCTAAACCTCTTACATTGTGTACATGACACATTCATTCAAGTTTTTTCCTTGGAGGAGCTAGAGGTTTTGGTTTAGCCTGGAAAAGAGTGGAGTTAGATAAATGCTCAAGAAAACCAGGATTTCTCATGATGCACATGTATATCCTTTACTTTTACTGCTAAAAGGAGAAAGAGAACCTTATCGTAAATCTCAGCCAAAAAGTGAGTTTCTATGTATTGTGTGTAATTTTGACAGGTATAACCATCCTGCTAAACTTTTAGAGACAAGAACAGGGAGATGTGGTGAATGGGCAAACTGCTTTACATTGTGTTGTAGAGCTGTTGGGTTTGAAGCCAGGCATGTCATTGACTGGACTGGTAAGTCTAGTTAACTTCAGTTATAATGTGTTTATGTTCACACTTTAAGTAAACAGTCACTGTATTGTGCATGTCAGAAAATCCTAATACTTTATGAGAGTTATAAACATCTGCACATCCCAGCATATTATACGGGACAAAATTCCTATCTTTTCAAATCACATCAGGTATTCCGTTTTCATTTGTGCAACAATTCATGTTGTTTTACTAATGGAAACATGCTAAATTGTCAGTCATCAGATCTCTATTCCCCCTGCTTATAGATATGTAAATATTCTGATGACATAATTTAAATTACATACCAGAAATTATGTCATCAACATATTTACATGTCACATGTACATGCAAGGTATGACTAGAGCTCTGATGATTGATAATTCAACATGTTTCAGTTATTAGAACAACATAAATAATTTATGACATGAAACTACAACAAGTGAAATAACTTCACAGCAGCTTTGTCCCGTAAACTTTCAGAGCATATTATGAGTGACTGTGATGCTTATATGTCATGAGATATTTAGTATTGTTGAAGAATGGTGAAACAGGGCTTTAAATTGATAGCATGACAAAATGCCAATGAACCATGAGTGAATAACAGCGAAATTCAATTCTATTAATGGCCAGCTCATATCAATATGACCATCTGTGATTCTTGATATATGGTAGATCACGTATGGACTGAAGTTTACACAGATTCCCAGCAAAGATGGCTGCATTGTGATCCGTGTGAGGATATCTGTGATAAGCCATTGATCTATGAAGTCGGCTGGGCAAAGAAACTGTCTTACATCATTGCTGTCTCTAAGGATGAGGTAAGACTCTGTACAACCAAATATATCTTTAGCTCCCATATCCCACATGTGTTTATGGCAATATAGGAGATATTTGTGTAGACTAGAAAAAATGTCTGTTGCCTGTATGTATGCATGTCTGTCCATCGACATCAATAACTTTCAAACCAACCTGGTGCTCCAGGAGATGTTATTTTGTTCAAATGAAAATGTGTTAAAAATGTAAATGAGGTAAGAAAAAGGCAAAATCAGTCAAAATGCTAAAACTCTGGAACTGCTGGTCAGATTTGCTGAATATTTTGTTCACAGGTACATGTACTTTGCACAAACTCTATGCAAATTTAATCAGTTTATTGGGATGTGTCCCATTTTCTATTTTAAATATTTTAAATTTGTCATGTTTGGTCAAAACATCATCCAAGAGCCTTTAAATATGGTACCGTACATATGTGACTTTGGATGATCTAATGTCAATTTGTTTAAAAGCATAATGAAAGCTATAATGTTGCATTTTTAGGCTATTTTTGTGAATTTTGGTCAAAAAATACATTTTTTAAAACTACTAATCCAACAGCTTTGAAATTTTGTATACTAGGTCTTCTAGGAATGACCTAGTTGAGATTAGCAAATTTTGGATTTTAGAGTTTAAACTGTTTTCATGCATTTTTAGCTCATATTTGGTATACCAATGTTTAAGCTTGTGTTGTAAACTATGTGGGAGCGACAATCGCAATACTTTTATGATTACATGACCATGAAATAGAACATCCGATCAAGAGTGTCCCTTTGTGTACTTTGTTAAAAAATCCTTCCTGTCTCCCATTCCTATCATCTTTTTACCGTTTGATTGCAATACCTGATGTCATGATATCCTGGTAAATCATCAGCATTAAGTTCTTCTCCATCGTTTCTACTTTGAACTCTGACCCAAAGATAGTGGATGTCACTTGGCGCTACACAGCCAATCAAAAAGAAGTGATGACAAGAAGGAATGAATGCAGAGAAGAATGGTTAGTTAATACACTAGCTGAGCTTAACAAACAGGTATGTACATTGCTCTTAAAAAACATTATTGGTACATGTACACTGTAGCTGGACTCAGCTTGGCTAAGCTTTGTACGTTTCTTACCACAGGTGTGATTTGATCTAAGATGTGGTTTCATTGTCAAAGCATATACAAAGCTGATCCCTACCACAACTTATAATAGTGCTAATCGCAAGTGATGTAATTTTTCTCTCATTAATATGCAAAAATAAATGTTTGTCTGAATTTTCCACAAGAACGATGAAAATAAAACCTGCTTGTGGTACAATGGATACTAAAAGTCATCTAATTCATATGAATATATGACTCAGACTACAAGCTGCAACAGCAGTTGAGCATGCAACAAGCAAATTTGTCCGAATTTCAGACAGCGGTGTCCGATGTCACATGTGTGCAGCTACATTGTACATTGTACATGTATATTTAGTACCAAACCGACGCTATTGCTTTATTCACTCACCTTACAAATTGTAATAATATGTCCAGGTTGTAAGATGTATAATGTAGCTACATTCAGAGGCACATGTTGACATGTGCGTGGACCCCTATTGTATTTACCCATACTTGATTTGCGGGAAATTTTCACGTCAGACACACATCAATAACATAAATTTTATTTGTTTCCATTGACAAGCACTAAAAGTGCTTTGAAGGATGGTGCAAGAAAGTTCTGATGCACCAAAATAAACGCAGGTTGTTGTGACGTTGAACAACCAGAAGATAAATCCCGTATTTATTGTCAAGAGACGACAAAGTTGTCTTGTGCATGTGACAGCATTTGGTATTAGGAGATATGGAGTCAATCATGTTCAACTTGATGGATGCCATTTGACCTTTTACCTAACTGCTCTTCATTAAAACTTTAGAGTTATCTGACTCTTTCAATTTTATAATTTTCTGAAATGTAATCTCAGAGTCACACAATGAACAAAGATCCACATTGTGATTTGATGTGAAATAATTCTAGTGAACCATTTCTTCACTGCACTGCATGGTTGAATGTTTATTCTGTATTTTAATCTGACACACTGGCCGCATACCTAATCAGCACACAAACTTGCAACCCAGTGCCACTGTGGACATACATGTATGTACAAAGGGATCTGAAAATACAATATTTGGACTTCATCTATAGAATTCAATTTTAAAAGATATATTCACAAAATACCAGGATTTATGTTTTAGTACAATTCAGTATAATCCTTGATGTAATTTGTCTCAAACAATACCTCTGCAGTACAATGCACTCAGTATTTGAAGCCTGGTTTTTGTCAATGACCATAGACAGTAGAGGGGCCCCTCTACTGTCTATTCAATAACCTATTATTATTATACTATTTCCCATAGGTATCAATTGGCTCGTTTGATATACAGTTGCTAAACTTGCAAAGATTTTCCTGATGATAATTTTTTCTCCATTTTTATTGTAAATACATGTAATATTTTTGGAAGTTTGATATGACTTTTGTTACTTTAGACCTACGGAGTAGAGGTTAATTTGGACAATCATCTGATTCATATCACATGATCTTTACAGAGACAAAATGGCTTGCCTGCCGATAGGAAACAAACTCTGGAGATGCGTACAATTATGGAAATTGTTGAATTTCTCAGCATCAAAAGGGTCAAAGATGGAGAGGAGCAAGGAAGGTCATCAGGGTCATTGGCATGGCGACTAGCTAGAGGTGAAACAGGAAGTGTACAGGTATATACAGCATACCATTTCAGATAAATGTTGGCCATTCCTTGTCAATTTCATGAAAGAAAGATTTTGTAAAGGTATTGTGTGTGTGAATGTCAAAAGACTAAAGGACATTGTTATGTTTAGGCTTTAGATTTACAGATGTGAAAGTTTACAATGTTTATAGATAGTTTCTATTCATACAATTACAGATTTGAAAGTTGACAATGTTTATAGATAGTTTCTATATCTCCATGACAAGTATGTTGTTCTTCTAAATACTCAAACGCTCTTTTCAGCAAATTGACAATTTTTTCTTTTCATTCCAGCACAAACCAAAAGCAATCAAGTTGACAGCACAAGAAGTGAGAAAGAAATGTGTACACATTAGATATATCTGTGCAGGAGATTATTATCAGAGAGTATCAGATGATAACAGTGAGATCAAGGGTTGGTCAGCATTAGTTATGGAGTGTGAGAATATCCAAAGAAAACAGGAACATGATTGGAAAATGGTAATTGCATGATTTATCTCTCTCTTTCTCCAATGTTTATAGTCTGTCTAGAGTTGGTGCAACTGTGACCAGTGAGATACTACTGTAACAATCTCTTGTTTTGTTGTCTTCTGTAATCTTTGTTGTATTGCAGTACTTGCAGGGAAATACTTGGAAGTACATTTAATGTTTTACTGATGTCATTTTGAAATGAAAATTTGGTTCTAAAATAACGATGTGCAATGCATTTGATGTCTCATAAAAAATTAAAATTGAATGGCAGTTTTCATAGAAAGCTGTAATGTTTTTCAAATAAACACTGTGAAATAGTACGGCCTACTCCCAGCAAGACATGTAGCTATTACGTGAATTTGAAAGGCTTGTGTATTCAAGAGTCCTTACATCGGCATTTTGAATAGATTCCCTCAAAAAAGAAAAGTGAAGTTTCATATTACTTAGAATTGTATATTGTGAGCAGGTGGACATTTGAATTTCACTGTGATATTATTATAAAAAGAAAATCGTTACTTTCAAGGAGACATCCAGTGAGCAAATATGTCATATAGCCAATTGGGGGCTTTGGGGGATATTTGATTCATACACTATGGGGCAGACCCAGAACACACTGGAACAGGTACACAGAAATATTCTATGTTGTTTTTCTTTAAACTGAGTAACAAACAAGTTACACAGTACCGTATGTAGCTTCTAAACCAGGATGTCTTACTACACAATAGCCTTCCAGTCACGTCTCCTCTCAGGACACAGCAGTCTTATGCCCAGCTTATATCAAGTGAAAGTCTACGTACCTGTATTAGAAAGACTAGGGATGCGGCTTAATTTAGTATTAAAAGTTAATTCAGAAATAGCAGAGGGCTGCTTCAGTAAGTGTCAAAGATAGATTCCAATGCAATTTTTTAAGGAGAATTTTATTTCTTAGACAACAAACCGGATAGCTGTGTTTTGTTTCTTGCCTATTTACTTGTTTAATGTGTTTCTTGGTTCTGCAGTTCATAATGTTTTTCATAACATATAGTCAAAGACAAAACTAATCTGACATGCCCTTGAAGTTAATCTGAAGTCTGACTGTTTGTTTTGTAGGTTTACCTTGCAAGGAGTGAGGGCAGTAGTTCAGCCAAGATCAGCTGGAAGTTTGATTTGACAGACAGCAATGTGGTTGTAGATACAATAACAGTGACTGCAAGAAGTCAGACATTTGAAACTGGAGTAGTGTCATGGAGACTGTGCAGTGAAGAACAATGTGTGCTATTGGATGGAGGTAAGATAATTCAATGTAGATAATTATGAATTTTATTGTAGTGCAAAAAGACCAGTGGGTTTTCCCCATTTGTAATATAACATGATATTTGTTTCAATAACGTAGACGTACCACTAGTGTTTTCTCTCAACTGCACAATTGCACATTTCCAGCTACAGTCTGCCCTTGAAAAAAGTTACCCCAAGCACAGAAATGGTGCATTAAACCATAGATGATAAACACAAACTTAACACAGTATGCTCATCTGATTTTCTTAAATTTCATAATTTCCTTAAAATAGTTTTGTTATTTCCTTTGAATGGTCTCATTCAGTTTTTTTTGATATCAGAACAAAACATGGAAAGATTTATGACATCATTATTTACTGTGATATCTAATGCTACAGTACCGGTAGGTGCTATGTGAAAGCCTTCAGCTCTCTTGAAATTGACTAAATTTAAACAAATATTGTTGATGTACAATATTCAGTGACAGTCATGACTGCATGCCTCAATTGTTAACAGTTGAAGCACAGCATCGCCATGATGTTTTTGTCATTATTACTTTCAGGTGAGGATGCCATGGTAACAAAAGACCTGAAGGGAGCATCTACAGTAACCTTGACAGCTGAAATGCATGGTGGGAGAGGAGATATTGCTTGGCAACACACTCAATTATTTCGGCAAAGTATGGATGATCAAAGTGTATTCCCACTGGATATTAGGATAACTCTCCGGGAAAAATGATGAAATTTGAAGGGTCGGCCTCAGTGTTGGTTATCAAGACTTCATGATATGTAGATGACTTTGTCAATAAGATGTCTCAATATTTGTTGGGAGATGCAGTGAACTGTAGATGATGTCATTGGAAAAGATATCTATATGGTGTCTTTCTTGTCTAATCATCTCGTATTAAACGACAAAAACTGTCAAGCAATTCTAACTTGATTTGCTGAACTTTAAAGTGATCTGTAAAATTGTCAAAAACTGTACAGACTTGAAATTTTCCCCATGAAAGTGCCTGGATATGGTATATTGTAAAGTGAAATATGATATGTTTTACTGCATTGACATGTAAAACCAAAATGCTTAGAGTTTGTAAATTTTAATCACATACACGTACACAAAGTTATTGACATGTTTCAAAATTATCCTCATGAAAGATATACAACTGAAGGTATTTCCAGATGTTATCATTAGAATATGCTATATGTATAAGGCATTAAGGGAAGTTGGACAAAAAGTATTTTATTTTACTTCCGTTTATAATACCAAAATCTGTAGAACTGAAAATTCTGAATTATTTATTGACTGCAATATAGGAAGATAAAACATTAATTTACTTCCAACTTTTCATCATAATGATGACAAGAAAATTCTGGCACAGGGAAATCTGTCTCACCTGAACCCTGTCTAAACTTGAAACTTCTCTTAATGGAACATTTTTACTCAGTTGAATTCACAAATGGGTTTTTTTGGTAAAACAACCTCTTCAATGTTGCACCTTTCAACCCTCTTCATACATTCTGAATGATGTAATGTTTTGAGTAAAATTCCTGTTCAAATAATCTTGCCTTCAAAATTTTGACAGGTAAATAAATCTTTTAAAACTTAATTGTACAAATTTTCACCGAAATCTCAAGAATAGTTAAGTTCTGATCTATATCATTTCAGAGCATATCTTCAACTTACTATAGTGTATATTTTTTTCCTGTGAGTTGCAGATAAATTTGTATTTGAATTTATCCGAATAAATGAATACATTTTGCAACAGGTTATTGGTTTATATCTAACATACATGCATCTGCCCATTTATAGCATTAGCGTTGCTAATCGCTCACATTGGGTATATGTATATATACCAAAAAGAGCTTATTTATATGGTAGGTCAGCAGCATCTGTATGTATATGTGTGTGTGTGTGTGTGTGTGCATCAAACCGCAGGACCTACAATCTCAGTATTTGGTGTACAGGTAAACCCAGGGGTGGAGAAGTGAATTTGTTCGAATGAATATGTCACAGCGTCAAAAATATGCAAATAAGGTAAAAACAAGAGAAAATCCAGCAAATCGAAAACTCTATAAACAAAGGCTAGATTTGTTAGTAACTTGGTATGCAGGTTGCTTGTGGTGACTTCAGTTAGATTTGTTCAAATTGTGGTGAAATTTTAGGTGTATTTTGCTCTTAAAGCACTCAACACACTACCTTGAAACTTGGTATAAATGATCCTAGGATTAGTCTCTGTCAGATTTGTTCAAATTGGGGTGAAATTTGCATATGTGTATTTTTTGGGCTATTTTTTCCCCATTTTTGGTCAAAAAATCATTTTATCCCAAAGTTCTTGTTTAATTGCTTTGAAATTTGAAAATCTTCATCCTAGGGTGGTTGTCTTCCCTTAGATTTAAAATTGTGGGGAATTTTTTATACTTGTATTTTAGGCAATTTTTCTCATTTTTGGTCCAAAAATCACTCTCTCAGAATTAAATATTCTGATTGCTTTGAAACTTGGTATGTATGTACCTAGAGGAAACCTTAGTTGAGTGTCTTCAGATTGTTGGTGAATTTTTTCATATTTGTATTTTTGGGCAATGTTTCCCATTTTTGGTCAAAAAATCATTTTCTCTGAAATAACTGGTCTGATTGCTTTGAAACTTGGTATGCATGGTCCCAGGTGCAAACATAGTTAATTATACCCACTCTGGCCTACCACATCGAATCAAGTATGAGTGAAGCGTCATTGACGGTATGTGACATCACTTCAACATGATGTTCTTATTTAGATCTGTTGAAATGATGAGGAATTACTTTGTACTTGAAATACAATTTTAGTTTTTGATTATCTTCACATCGGCCACTGGCCTTAAAATACATTGATATTAAGATTTCTCATGCAGCTTTACTGAGATAATGACATAAAAACCCCATCTTTTTGTGTTGTAGGTCATCTTTTTTAGCTCTGCCATTGGAGACATGTAGCAGTTGGGGTAGGTAGGTTGATTGTGGTGTCCATCACCAGTTGTTTGTTGTCCTCTGTCCTCTGACAACCTAACTGTTCTTCTCAGAAATCAATGGTCAGAGATTTTTTTCATGTTTTATGTTCAAACCACTTAGGGTGACCCCGTACTTTGGTTTGTCAATGTGATAAGATATTTGCATATGCAAATCTTTGGGCAAATTTGTTTGGTTTTCATCAAAGATCACTTTCTCTACTGGTCAGATTGTTTCGAATTTGTTGTGTCACTTGCCAGGTATTCCCTCATGGATTCTCTAATGAGGTAAAGTTTGTCTATTTGAATTTTTGAAAATTTTTTGTCATTTTTGCTGAATTTTTCAAAACCTTGTCTGAAACTGCTCATCCAAAACCTCTCAAGTTTGCCTTCTAGGTACTCAAGGATAACACGATTGCATTTTGTTAAAGTTGTATTGATATTTGCATATACAGATGTTTGGCAATCATCAGGAGTGATGTTGGCGGGATTGTTGCTACCTATATATAGGGTCAGGTGTATATGCAAACGAGGCTGTTGTTCTGGCGCGTTCAAGTGTTAATGAGAAGGAATTTGCTTCTGTGTCTACATTTCGAAAGAAATTCTGTACGTTTGTTTAGCAGCGTTGACTTGTCTGAGTTGATAATATGAAATTTCTCCGTGATGCAGAGGTTGCAGCGTTTTGTCTTGGTTGAGTAAGGCTGGGCTCTATCAATGATAGACCATGTGATGTAGTGTTAAACAAACGTACAGAGTTTCTTTCGAAATGTAGCAAATCTCAAATGTAGCAAAAGTGTCAACTTGGTGAACATCCCAATAACTGCATGGTGGTCGGATTGCCTCGAAATTTTGTATTTAAGTACCTTACAACGCTTACAGGCAAGCCTTGCCGCTTCGATGCCTGGTATGCATGTTTTTTACACACTTAAACGTTTTCATATCATTAACAGGAAGGAACTTAATGACTGGATTGTTTGTAATCTGGTCGTAAAGACATTAATTTGCACCCCAGACTGGTGATAGTAATCTGTCTCAAGGCTTACATGTCAGATATATTTCGGTGTCAGTTTTCTGTTGTTTATCCTGTACAAACAATCCAGTCATTAGGTTCCTTCCTTCTAATGATATGAAAACGTTTAGTGCGTGTAAAAAAAACATGCATACCAGGCATCGAAGTGGCAAGGCTTGCCTGTAAGCGAAGTAGGTAGACCTTATATGTTTTGGTCACTTTTTAGCTAATATCTTGAATTGTAACCAGGGCAGCCGACTCACCATGTTATGCTTAAAAGTGTTGCATGCAAGTTAAGTAGCCATATGTTGAGTTCACGAGAAGGTGTGGGGTACAGATCAAGTAAACAACCAGCTTTTCATCATGTACAGATAGCAAACTTGGCCCCATAATCCAGCAAGGTCAGGCTTATATCAAGGCAAATGAGATTCAGTATATGTATGTCATAATAACAGCAAATTTTAAAACAGAGAGAATAAATAGTGTTGTGCAAGGTAGTAGCCATCAAGGCTGCAGTAACATCTTTGGGCTGATGTGCAGCATCTCGGAAGCTGTTATGGAATTAGTTGGCTGAATTTTACTTTTATAATTGAATCATACAAATAGACTCCCTAAGTTATTGTGAATATAACCTTCTGAGCCGCCTGCACATCAGCAAACATCTTTAGCACAGAATCACAAGGTAGACAGTGCAGAAAATTAAAATTAAATTTGCGTATGCAAATTTTATGCTAATATTCTTTTTTTGTGAAGACACTTGTGTTACAGTTCTTATACCACTTGTGTTTCAGAATTGAATATGACGTAGCTTGTTAAAGGTATACTGTCACCTGCTCCAATTTGCCACAGTTACCATGGAAAGAGAAAATCTAACCAACCAGATTTTAAGTGGGTGGCCGCTTTTTAAAACAGCGCCCTCACATGGGTATTTTGAACACCAAGGAACGCCCCTTTGACCATATATGGGCATATTCAGATTACAGGTGACTGTATACCTTTAAATAGGGATCCACCACATTAATATTCATGATAAATGCCTTTAATACCTTGCATAAGAAATGCTTCCCAGAATTGTATTCGTATTTGAGGATTTTGTTGATTTCCATCACTCTTTACATACACTTTGTTCATTTCTCATTATGTTCAATTAAGACTTTAAATTTACCCTGGAGTTGCCAATTTAGCGTTTACAGGATTTTTTCCTTTCACAAACTAGTCAAGATTAACAAAATCGTACTTTGAGAAACATCTTGAAGTGATCTTTGTCAAAACTCTCGAGCTCATGTTTCATCCATTGCAAGTGACTTGAATTGTATTTTACTTATGTTCCGGAATGTTCTCACTCAGCTTTGTTTAAATTATAAGTTGAAAATGTAAATATCAGAGCTTGAGAATCCGTCTTGAAATGGCCAGTATCTGAACATGCAGATGTTAATGTTAATGGTAACACCGAGACCTTGAACACACGATCATTACAGGAACGGTAGCTCTAACGTTTGATGATTTTCTCCCAATATATTTGTTGTGTTTATCAATTGCGGTATAATTCTACTCTTCAAAGCATGTTAAAACACACATTATTTGGCTTGTCAGCACAGCGTCTGTATGCTTAAAATGCACAGTGCTAGCGGCTATTGTTGGCATCCCGACCAGGAATTGTCTTGCCAACAACAACAATGACGTCTACATGAGTACAGGCTGAGTTGACAAGCTAAATACTGTTTATCTCTACAAGGTTTACGGGCAAGAACAATAAGCTGTAGTTAACATTAAAAACAAAATTTGTAAAAAATCATCACACAAAATTTCACGTATTATGACAATATTTGCCAGGGCTTGATAATTCAACCTTGGTACAGATTGTATTACATTATTTCGAAGGTTTAGATACCAATCATTTCTTATCAACTAAGATTGTGTTTGTAAACATTGAATCCAACCCACTCGATCAACTCACCTGTTAAAGTCGTGATCTGACCGAGTTCCATCGGGTGTTGCCGTTACATCTCTGCATACTTGTTTGACTCTACAACGAATCTAACCATGAAATTTGAAGAAATCCTGACACATCTTGGAGAGTTTGGTCGCTACCAAAAGATACAGTATCTGTTAATTTGTCTAATAGCAATGCCATGTGCGTACATCAGTTTGCAAAATAGCTTTCTTAGTGCCTCGACCGACCACTACTGTCGTGTCAATGACACCCAGACATACCAAGAAACTTCTCCGTTTAAGAACTTTACCATTCCGTACCAAGTTGATGATCAGGGAATGATTGTTTGGTCAAAGTGTGAACGTTACAATGTAACTGGATTGGAATACACACCAGATGGGTTTGCAGCAAGACAACAAAAGTTAGAATGTGATAATGGTTGGGTCTACGACACAACAACCTACGAAAACACAGTCGTGCAAGAGGTAAGGTGAAATAAAATGACATTTAATAATATTAATAAGAGTACAAAATGTATCTTAATTAGTCAGTTTACACTGCTCATCTTGTAGACAGCAAAGATCCTAGGCAGATTTTATCTACCCTTTTGAAGTTCAAGAAATATATGCAATGTTGTTATAACGTTGTTGCTCTAATCCAACCAAAACAACACAAGAAGTAAATTATTGTTTTCGCATAGACAGCAAGTCATATCCGCTCTGACTGTGAATGGTTTTCGTAACAGCCTACGTCATAGGGTAAGCTGCTACAGTCTATGTTGGATTACACGACAGAGAAGATTAATACCGCTAACCGTTTATGATGCATCCAGAGTTGCCTGAGGGCAGGTCTATAGATCGTTTCTAAATTTAAGAATTCTAGAAGAATTTGACCTTCGATCTTTGACAGTTGCAAGCTGAAATTTATTTTTAAGGCTTAGTTTGTTTTACGTGCTTAAAATCATCAAAGACAACGCCCTGTATTTATCTTGATTTCATTTGCCTGTCTGCTCTATTGTTAGCTGCGATAATTGTAGCCCTGGGCTGGGCCGTGCGGCTTGGGCTTTTGTCTACAATTATTGCAGCTAATATATATATATATATATATATATATATATATATATATATATATATATATATATATATATATATATATATATATATATATATCAGAGATATCTGGATGTTTGCAAATTAAATGTGTTTTGCAAAGTGTACTAATCATTATGAAATCTGCTGTTCATCTGAAAAGCAAGGCAAGTTGCTGATCCTGTTCTGTTTTCTCTTTGAGAATTCAGTATAGGAGAGCAACATGCACTAATATTTCACATCAATGGATTCAGTGACATATTTTTGAAAGAGAAAAATGACAAGATATTTTTCGTTCTCGTTGATGCAACTTTTTCCTTTCAATTCAAAGGTTTTTAAGTAAAAGGTGTTTTTTCATGAGCAAAATGATAGTTAACAAAAGGCTTTTTTTTGTCACTATTAGATGTGGTTATATGATGTCTACTTTAAAAGAAAAGGTCCTCTCAGATACTGTGCACAACTGATAAAATCTAAACTCTCTATGGCTTTTCAGGAGATGTAATTGGATGACTGGCAACAGTCTAATTACTAACGGAAATTTTTGATTTACTGATATTCTCTCTTTGATATTAATAATTGACATCCATTTATGTACAACAGTTACGGACATCTAGTTATGCGTAGACAGTGTGAAAGACATTTACAGCTCATTTAAAATACTATATTCAAACTTTAAAATTGAAACTTTCCTATCTTGCACCTATCTATTATTATCATGTCAACAATTTCACAAAAACACAGAATGACTGAATGTTGAAATATACCAAAAACTACATATTGAGTTTATACATCACATAGTTTGTTTTACCTTTGT
>LD350347.1:0-15441 GCA_001465055.1 Ptychodera flava | reverse complement strand
TGGTGGTGGTGTTTGGGTGGTGGCTGGGTGCCAGTGGGTCACCCTGTTTTCGAAAGTTGGAATAGGGGGTTAGCCACTTTTTGACGTCCGCAAAAAACCTAACCAACCCGGCCGAAGAAACTGACCAGTCCCTTAGTGTATCTACTTCTACAACTGCAGAAGTGACATATCAGCAGATAATCTCCCTGAGTGCCAAAGGGAAAATGTAAGCATGCAGCACAGGGTCTGGCGAGCAATATTCGTCTAGAAATTATGAATATGATCAATAAATGTCTCATAAGGTAGTACCTTATGAGCTGCTAACGAGGTATTTGGTCAGGGCGATAAGCCCCCGCGTTGGCGATCGGCTGAACAAATTAATGAAGGGGATTAGGGAGGGCAATTAACAGATATAGACTGTTTTCTTTGAAATACTATCCACAGATAGCTAGGGTAAAGTAATAGGCACACACTAGACACAGGTAAGGCTTGTATAATGAAAAAAGAGTTTAATACAAGACATTTATTGGTCATATTCATAATTTCTAGACGAATATTGCTCGCCGGACCCTGTGCATGCAGCCGAGTCAAAAAACAACACAAATAATGTTGACGTAATAGATGCCACCTCTGAGACTGATAAAATGTTGGCTGACTATCGTGATGAAGTCTTCATAAGTTGCATAACATTTCCTTGCATTGTTTGTCTTGATAGACGGCCAAGGTTACAGTCAAGGTACGATTCTCTCACAGAACTTCAGAACAGTCATAAAGCACGCAATAATTCACGTTGTACAGTCTTATTTCATGTATCAAGTATTGTCTGATAGATATCCATGCATGTCGAGAAATTAGAGAAATTTTGATACGTCGCTGCGCTTTAGCTAGCTAAATCGTCAAGGTGTGACAGGGCCCTAAGCTAATCGATTGGCGGATCACTGCTTGCAGGCAATGGCATCGGTTCTGTAGAGCCCTGGCGCTAAGTTCGTTTATTGGGACTAGCTAAAGCTTTAGCGACTCGAAGTTTCGTCGAACATGCGGTATCGATCGCGATAGATCAGTCTGTGGGTACGCGCGTGCAAGGAACAAAGTTCGTGTAGAACCGGCCGGGGTGATACGTATTTTAATCTGTCCTGATCTACTTCAACAGATGCCGATCCGGGCCAGTTTACGTGAAACAAAACCTCCATGGGATGACGTAACTAAACAAATCAAAATTTGAACATTTAAATCTATTGGTGATCTTCGATCTTTGGCACTTTTTGAATAGTACATCTTGAATTAAATTGATTGTGTGAACAAGGGGCCAGTAATGCTAACTTTTGATGATTATTTTTAAACTTTTTGCTTTTAATTTCAACAATAATTTCGTGCTCTACTTCCAAAAGCATATATGTTGATATCCACAGAAATAGTGTTCAGCTTGTCAACTCAGCCTGTACATGTGTCAGTGATGTGTAAACTGTGTTGTTCTTGTTTACGTATAAAGTGAATTCTGGTCTGGAGTAGAATTCAAATGTAAACAATAACAGTGCATTTTACACAGATTGACGCTATGTTGACAAGCTAAACTGGGTATTTCAACATTCTTTTTGGAGTAGTATAAGAACTTGCCCTTGGTGTACACAATAAACGATATGAAAAAAATCATCGACAGTTAGCATTCCTGGTCCTTCAATAAGCACTTTAAGAGTCAGTGTTTCATTTTCTTCTAATTGATCTCGTGTGTGATAAAGACTGGCAAAAACAGCTTTCTAAGTCCATTATCCTGGTCGGTAAATTGATAGGCTCATTGGTACTCGGTCAAGCTTCAGACAGGTAAGAGTACATTACCGCCATCTTCCATTTCATACCACATCCTTTACCATCTGAGAGATGCACCTAAATAACATATCTCTCCATACAAACAAACAGAATGATAAATATCAGTGTGCACTACAATTGAGAAAACAATATACTGTGATTCAATATCAATCATCCCCCTTCAATTATCGTTGAGGTTCTGTATCTATGAATACTCATTTCTAAAAAATTCACAACATAATACACACATAAAATGTCTGCTAAAACATCCCCTTTTCCGAGACTTGCTGAGCTATTAATACTCAGACCTATTGCCTATATTTATATATGAATTGTAAGCGGAACATTTTGGAGAAAGATTACTTAAGATTATACCGATATGTATCGTCTGTGAAGAAAAGTTTCTTTTAATATTATCATCTTTACCTCATTCTTCTGTGTCCTTGATCTGAGACCGGATAAAAATAAATGGATTTATTCTTCAAGGGTATCCTGGGAGGATGAAATAGAAGTTCTCTGTTCAAGTAAATTTCTTGAATCGGATGTCTTGAAAAAGTACGTTAGCATGTACAAATAAACTAAAACCGTAGTGAGATATTTACTATAGTTCTACATTGATTGAGTGGTGTCATTGCCTCACTTACTCCCATATTGACGTGACGGAGTTCACGTTGTACCTCTCTCTGTCCGTCTGTCTTGAACACGATTTCTCAAGAAAACCTGTAGATCAGATTTGTGACATCTGTGAAAGGGACAAAGTCGCCCATTGTGACCTTTTCATGATAGCACGAAAACGTGGCATACTTGCATAAAGTCACTCATTGTACAAAGTGACGACGGTACATACTTTATGCACTGTGGTCACTTCGTACCCTAAGAATGGGAAAAAGTGTTTAAAATTACCACTTTGCTGAATGCAAACAGACGGTTTTGTTTGTGACCTCAAGACAAAATGAAATTTCCTTCTCCGACTTCCTGGTACTTTGCTACGAGAAATACTCATCAAAATGTAAAGAAAAGCTGCCATCCTTATACTTATATGGAAGGCACCACGAATTATGAAGCTTTCATGAGGTTCAAACTTTTCTAACAGTGTGTATTCAGCCATGCAGGGTGAGAGTTGTGCACGGAACTTTATTTTTAGTACGGAGTACATTTTATATAATATATATATAAAATGATTGAATCTTGTCTCGCTGTAAGTAGAGTTGTGCAAGTTTACAGGTATTGTATTGCATGTTTCAAGAAGTCAAACATCACAGACTACTTTCAAAATCAAACAAAATTCATTAAAAAGATAACAAAGGGCAGCCCTTTAAGGTTAAGCAGTTACCGAGTAGAAAGAACTGAAAAGTTAAATTGATATGCATTTTTCCGTTTTGCTAAGCATGTTTATGCCGCGTTCCATCGTAGCTTGGGAGTTCTGGTGTACGCCTCAGGGAAACATGAGACTAGCAAAGCTACGGATCAGGTAAGCAAAGCTCTCCAAATCTTCATGTCTATTTTCCCCGGCAATTTTGAGATCGAGTCATTATGGAGCGGAATTTGAAAGTCTTCATGGAGGTCTGATTTCAATTTTCACTGTCAAGCAGTATTTTTCCCAACACAGTAAAATTTCGACCACAGAAAATTTACATTGCTCACGACAGTGCATTGAATTTGCTGGAGAAAACTATCCGTAGCATGCCTCGCTTTCAGAGGTTAACATTTCCTCACAGCCTTATCTTTACAAAGTTCAGTGATTTTCTTATTATTTCACGTCAACGTGTCTCGTGAATATCAGTCTAGGAGGAGATCCGATGTCAGTACGGTCAAAGTGTTTTAGACAACAGAAAACCAGTAGTATGTTTACCAAACAGTCGAAATCATTACTGAAAACTTTGTTTACATATTAGTATTTAATATTAAGGTGATTTAACCCTTTGAGTGCTGTAATTTTTCCCACCAAAATTTTAGTGCAATATTAAACAAATTTTATGAATTTTTCTGTAACTTTTTTTGACCAAATGGTCATCACATTTCATTGGCTATAGTTTTTTATCAAAATTTTGGCAAAAATCTGAAAAAAAATTGACTGGGGTATATTTTTTATGGGTGACAAAAATTGACTTTGGCGCTAAAAGGGTTAATCCTGTTTTGGAAGCATTTTTGTTTTTTAATAATGTGCACATGTATAAAGAAGTTTGTGGTTTTTTTCTTTTTTTTCAGACCTGCATTACATGTACTAACAAGCAGTGACAATGACGATGGGAAGACTATGATAATTTGTTGTTGATGTTATTGCTACAATGATATAATTGCTATTAAAACTGTCATCATTTTTATTAAAATCTAGTTGTGCTGGAATTTTATGTGAATTTTGATTGAAAATGAACACCACTCAAAATAATTTTCTATGTAAAACGATACTTATTGCATCGAATTGTGAAAGATTTTTAGTTTAGTTTGGCAAATCGTAGTGACATTATTGAATCTGTACTTTTAGAACAAGATAATCGATGTATAAAAATGGCAAGTTTGCTAATATTTTGAAACATTTCGTGTAATTTTTCCCTCATTGTTCAAGTTGTTTATGTTGTTCTGTCTTCTGAAATATGCTGAATTATGTCATTAGAGCTCTCCTCACATCTTGTGTGTACACATCATGTGCACATATGCCTACTATGATATTTCTGGTACTTACATAAATTAGGCCATCAGTATTTATCGTGATATCGTGAAGCAGGAAGGGAGTAGAGATCCGATGACATGTCATTCAGGATCTTTCATTATGGCTTTGCCGCCAAAACTAAGTACACTATACACAGCTTTCAAGTTTGATGTTTAATTGAGAGGATAGTGACAAATTCAATTGAACGTGGGGAAGAAAAGTGTATAAAGAGGGCAATCTTGAAATTTAGAGGAGATTTTCGGTGAAAACGCGCGAGGCAACATTTTGTTTTCACGATTTTTCTGCAACTTTTATAAATAGGATACTAGAAATGTACGAATGATCTTGTTGGTGAATCTAAATCTGACTACTCATCTTTTGATTCGTCTAGCTATCAGTACTATTAGCTCAATGCTTGATGAGCTATAGGTGAAAAACCTTTGCATTGTGTATAATAATTGGTGAAAGTTTCTTTTTCTTGAATTTTCAAGTTCCAACCCCCCATCCCACCCCAACCCCGAGAAAATCAATTTTCGAGTCTCGCTGGATTTAGCACAATTTTTTTGAACTTCTTGTTACCTGAATTTGACTGAAATTAGTGAAAATATTTTCCAATGGAGCTTACGGTGTACAGCAGCTGAACATATATGCAACTTACTATGAGATTATTACAACTTTGCATTTTAACGAACTGTGACAACAATCTATGTGCTAATTGCTAGCTAATCCATTACCTTGAAATTCGGTCATATTTAAGGACCATGCCTTGGTACAACAATTTAAGATGTTTTTATCGGTCATCAATGAAGACTACGTGACTAACCATTAACACTCGATATTGCATACTTTCAAGCCCGAGAACGTATGCAACAATTGAACAGATAATAATAACGTGTGCAAAATCTATCAACGTAATAGCTTATTGTTTTCGCAAATTTTGAATTGCATCAACCTGGTTCAATAAAGCGACCCTGTTTCATATCGATTCCACTATAACACTGAACATTATTATTCCACAGATTTGGAAGAAAACCAACTTTCATTTGTGCATTGGTACTTACACTAGTTTCGGGCGTTGGTACGGCGTTTTCTCCAAACTACATAGTTTTCGCTATTGGTCAGTTTCTGCTTGGTTTTGGCGAAGTTGGACTCTTTTCGGTTGGCTTTGTGATAGGTAAGACACATTCTCATTATGTACTACTGCCACTGCAAGTACTATCAGTACCTGGAAAACACGAAAGGTTCATTATGTGTTTGCTTGAAGGAAATAACCTGTGGACAGTACATTTTTTTAAATTCCTGAAGTCGTTATTGTAATCAGCGTCTTTAAGTCATTCTGAACTGTTCTAATATATTTTCCTCAGCAACATTCATATACAATACCAATGTAAGTATTATCCTGTATTTTCAGGCGTAGAGCTAGTCGGTCCCTCATGGCGAGTATTCACTGGAATCGTCATTGAAGTATTTTTCGCAATTGGCTATATGCTTCTCGCTGTTGTTGCATGGGCATTTCAAACAAAGTGGAGATACGTCCAAATGATCAGCGCTTTGATATTGGTACCATTTCTCCCATATATCTGGTAAGTTTGCGCTGAGTCTGTTTACAAAACGCGGAGAAAGAAACAAACTTAATAATTTCAAATAAGCGAGTGGAAGCCATGTTAAGGTAATATGCACCTCGAAAGTGAAAGACTTAAACTTTTGCTCAAACTTTGCTCAGCGAAACTTTCGACCATTCTCTTATCGAAGCAAGAATAAAAATCAGTGGTCACCGTGCAAACTTTGGTACTAGAGAGACAAATAACTTGCGATTTCTCGATATTTGAAATTCAAAATGGTCGCCATCCCTGTGTTAACTCTATGGGAAAAAATAAAATTTTCGATTTTTGAAAAACTAAGACGGTGAAAGCTTTTCTTTTGCCAAGAGCTTCAAAATGAGCCCCCACAAGTGGTAGGTCAGAAGAAAATTGATAAAATTTGAAGGCCCAAATTTCTGTCCCCGAGGTGCGTTCTACCTTAACGTTGCATCGGTGTATCTCCTTAGTAATATCAACAGTTACGTTATGATTTCTTTGTTTACTAATGGTTCCTTCAAATTGACGGCGATGAAAATCATGCCACTGTTAAGAAGCTGTGATAATGCTTTGTCTTCTAAACTATGGTCCTTGGGCTTGGCTGATCCACTTGATCATTCTTACTGCTGGCGGTTGCTTTCTGACCCAAGTATACTCATGTCACTAATAGGTCGGCCCAAAGGCTGCTTGGAGCTCTAAAGGCTAGCTCTCCTTCGCTCGCTGCCTTCATACACCAGTGTACAAAGTGAAAGTTACCAACCCTCTCGTGCGACCGGGTCTTCTTGTCTTTGATGACGTATGGTGATAAACATGGAAGCATAAACTTGTCTTTGTTTACAGGTTACTTCCGGAGTCCATTCGCTGGCTTGTTCAGCAAAGGAAGTACGGTAAAGCACGAAAATTGTTACAAAAAGCAGCTAAGATGAATAAAGCTACCCTGCCAGAAAATTTATTCGATGAAGAGGAAGAAACTAAATCCAAAGACGTCGACGAGGTAAACGACAACTTCGTCATTTTCTCTCTTCACATACAAGTCACATACAAATTTTGTACAACTCACTTGTCAGGTGTCAGAAGCAAACGCAGTAGCCTGACGTTTCGTTCTTGATGTGGCCAATAAATCAAGATAACTTTCTTCCGGTGATCACTTTTGATTCGAGGCATGTAATAAATGTTTCATTATGACACAAATTCATTGGTTTGAAAGCGTCCCATGTATCCAGTAATAATATATATCTACGTATGCTTCATTGACCTATTCAACGCGTCTCAATTTTTGTTAAATGGTTACGGCCTGCTATTGTGGTTTCGAGTACGGTACTTTAAACATAGACCCTGCAGCGAGGGTCTGTGCTTTACATGTAAATAACAATGGATGTAATATCCTCACCAGGGTCATGTAAAGCAGATATTGGAAACAGTTTCATTGCTTTTTATTTTATTTTGTATCAGACTCTAACTTTGCATGCATTTTCTTCCTTTTGTTCCTACCACAGGAAACCCAGAAGCGATCGTTTATAGACCTCTTCAAGACACCAACTCTCAGGATTAGGACACTTAATATATTCTTTAACTGGTATGTATTTAAAATTATAATAATTGCAAGTGAATTTGTGTTTGGAAAGCCTTTGTCTAGTACATCGCTCGCATATCTTTTCACGAAAATGTTTTTTGGTTGTTTGCTCCGGCGCTTCAAAAGACCATTCATGCATCCGTCAAGAAAGGACTAGCATACTAATTTGAAACATGGTAAGGTACATGATACACATGCAAGTGGTGTTTTAAAATTTTATTGAAGAAGCATTGGTACCCAGCCACCCCGCGAGTGCCACCACAGGTATATAGGGAAGACAAAAAACTTGAGCACCACTTTGTGTATTGACTTAGGTATTTGTATGGACGTTGTTGCTCCGTCGTTCTGGTTCATATGAAGTGAAATTTTCAATACAAATAAAAATTAACAATATGAGACATAGAAAATGGTAAACATAACGAAAAATACATTGTACCTGGTCAGATTGCAGGGATTACATATGTAAATTTGTTCTGATATCATACAAATTGCATCCCTATTCTTCAGTAGAGGATTTGATTTTTAAAGTTCACTCAAAGTACTTCAACAATAAATACACAAAGTGGGTCTATATTTTATCGATGATATTGTCACAAACATGCGTATGACAAAATCAACGACGATAAAACGTGAAATAGTTATGAGGAATTATAACGCTAGCTGTTTGTGAGGATATGTCATTTTTTTTAATCATAGTCAAACATTATGATTCAGAAGTAAGTTTTGAATGACTTTTAAAGGTTGGTTCTGATTTTCTAGAGATGTACTTGAGATTTCAGCAAACGATGACAATAATGGCATGAGCTACATTGTATTTCTAAGTATATATTTGCCAAATTTTGGTTGGCTGTGTGAGATACTATTGTGTTCCAAGGAACGTGATATGATTATTCAAACTGCAGGGTATGTTATTGTGGAAGGTATTAGCGACCTGTTTCATTCCACTGTGGACTGCCCACTGTAGACTGCCCACTGTAGACTGTCAACTGTAGACTGTCCACTGTAGACTTAACCTACTTTGTCACCGCTCTTTTATTGTACAGGTTTTCAAATTCACTCGTTTACTTTGGACTGTCCTTCAATACGGACAATCTAGGCGAGAACGATTACGTGAATTTCTTCATATCCGGAGCTGTTGAAGTGCCAGCTTATCTGTCATGTCTCATTCTACTGAAATTTGTCGGTCGCCGTCCAATATTGTGTGTATATATGTTGATTGGAGGATTGGCATTGCTTGCATCACTTCCGTTCCAAAGTGATCCATGTAAGTTTATATCCAGAACCTTGAAAACACAGGTGTCAACAGGAAAGTCAGTCAATTTCACACATGTTGTAATATCGTTACCATAAATCAGATCCTGTTTCGCATGCATTGGTTTATCACCATATTTGCACAGCCGCAGGCTTCAATACCAACGTAAATAGTGAACAATCGTAATAACAACAATACTAATTTGTGATTTTGATAATAACAATAAGAACACTACTACTACAACTACTACTGCTGCTGCTACTACTACTGCTGCTGCTGCAGCTACTACGAACTGTAGTCATCATCATCGTCGTCTTCGATGCCGTGGTCGTTGTCGTCGTACATCCTCAACTATTGGCATCAGAGTAATATGGCCTGCAGACAAAACATCTCAACATCTCGGTTTGATGATAAATTGTAGCTTTTAATCACAGATTATAATAACATGTCTTTGATTGCAGCTTTGGAATGGTTAGTGGTTACCCTGGCAATGACTGGCAAGTTTTGTATCGCTGCTTCGTATGCTTTAATCTACTTTTATGCCGCTGAAATATTCCCTACCCCTATTAGGTAAGGCACTGTTAACGTTGTATGCACCTCAAAAATCGAATTCATTTGTTAAACTTCTCATGGTTATTTTGTTAAGGAAATTGCCTACTATTCTTTTGTACAATGGAGGAGGAAAGTCGGTGATTACCATGTAGAGTTTTTGATCGCAATTCAGATGTACGCCAACTACACTGGTATACTCGAATACTCTAAGTTAAAATGGTCAACCAAAATGCCATTGTTTATTATAATGAAGTGCATAAATTAAAATTATTGGTATATTTTTACTGATATTTATTGACAGGCATCCTGTTCTCTCTTGATTTCGGGAAAAAACACAGATCCCTTACAGTGGCATATTGGAAAATTGAGACATGTAGAGAACTTCAATACCATGTTTTAAAAATATGTCCACGAATATACATATCATCTTAAGTCTGATGCTATCTTTATAAGATTCGGGTACATCGAAAAAGACTGACCAAATGATAATTGCGAGTCAACTGTCCTTTTGTCAGTCTTTTTGCGAGTGCTGTAAAGAAAACTTTTAAAATAACGACATGCTTGTATTCAAATTGAAACTTGTGAAAATTAACACTACATACTACAAATATAACTTCCTGATTAATTTAGATCAAGATATGTATAACATGGGCCTATCATCTTTAAAAAATTCTTTCTAATCTTTTGAGAGTCGTATTGATTTAAGGCATTTCATAGTTGAGAATGTACCGATGGTGTAATCTCAGAAATAATGCTGAATATCTTGTCCTGAGCCTCTGATGTAAAATAGTATGACACTGAAATATTATAGCCATATTACAGAATTTACAACCTCAGCTGAGTCTAAATAAAGGGAAAGCTTCATCATGAGTTACTCTTACAAACCTATCCTCAAAATTTAACCTCGCTAGGATGAATAGTCGAGAACTAGATAAATGGTACCGATCCAGAGATACCAGCGGAGAAGAAGAGAGTGATAGTGAAAATATTGCATTTTTAGTTCAGACATACATAAATGGAAATTTGATTGTGCAAAGGCTAATGACAAAGATACCAATACGCAAGTACGTTGTGTAAATCGATTTAGAAAACGAGAAAGATCATACACAATATGGGAGGAACGATTTGAGCTGAAATAAATATCTAATCAATTTCGTGCCATCAATTAATTGACAAATATTCTATTGGGCGATATTTATGACAGAGTTAAGGGGTCTAGACACGCAGAAGTCTTTCAGCTAATGATCCCATATCCTTCACTGCTGACCCCCCTTACATACTAATATCACCCCTGCCTTTTGACATATCACTAGTTTTGTAGGTTTTGTATAATTCTTCGACCCACAATATTTTACACCTTTCCACAATAATACTGTCCGTCTTCAAGTTCCACAGTATGGCATTAATTATTGTAATTTGTCTTCATTTCTCTAGAAATGTCGGTATGGGAGGTTCATCAATGTCTGCCCGTATAGGTGGTATCATTTCACCATACATAATGTTACTCGGTGAATATGTCTGGGAACCATTGCCCTTCATCATTTTTGGATTCTTATCTATTCTGGCTGGTTTACTAGCTCTCTTCCTGCCGGAGACGCGTAACAAGGCATTGCCAGAGACTATCGAAGAAGGTGAAACATTTGGAAAGGGGTAAGAGAGATCACAAAAGTCACGCTTAGTCTTCACAGTAATGCTTTCATTTCCATCGTACATGCTGAACTACTCGAAACGAGTTTGAAATGGATTTCATTCCAACAGAAAATTTTGTTTGGAAGTGTGTCGCATTAATCCGTATCGTCATATATTTAACACAGAAACGTCGACAAAAGTGGTGCAAGAAATACTGTCAATGTTGAGTTGGATGATGTGTCGCCTAGCAACAACGTAATGACGTCGATGGATTCAAAAGAACAGCTTGCTGACTCATTTTAGCAAACCGGAACGAAGTAACTCGCAATGGACCAGACGAGGCTGACATGAAAACTGTCACATAATCGTCTTCCTAATGAATACGTCACTCATGAGAACCATTGTGTCAATCTCTCGCTATATAGTTACCCTATACTTGTGTAAAAAAACTTTGATGTATTTCTCCCTTGTAAGTGATATACATGTACCTGATACGTATTACGTTTCATGACTTGATACCATAGGGAATATCAAGTTTTCATCCTTTCTTTAGTTTATCCATACGAAGACTATTTTAAGTATATGACGTTCTGATTTGTTTTGCATCAACAGCTAACAAGAGATTTTAACCAAACACTCAACAAGTTAGTCGAAATTATGTGGCTGAGAGTGTCAAATTGTGTACCAAGCAGAGCTTTAACAACATTTGTAGGGTCTCTGGCGGCGTTGCGTGCTCTGAGATCATAAAGCAAAGCCTTCAAATATAAATCTCAGGAAAATCATAAGATACTTATTTTCTGTTAAAATTTGAGCAGCGGCGGAAACATCAATGAGAGAACTTAGGAAATATACTCCAATGATTAAAAAATACAAATATCATAAATAAATTGTATTGCTCGTTCATGGGGAATAAGGTTACAGGGAGTAAGAGTTCCTGGTTTTTGACTGAAATGTGAAATAAAGATTCGTCATAGAACTGAAACTAAGTGAAAGTCGGGAAGCACTTCAATCAGCAAACAACCCTGGCCTGTACTTTATGCGTGCACTTTACTTTATGCGTGCACCTTACTATTAGATATTCTATCGTTTTTTCTTTCGAAGAATCGGATGCTATATATGTCATATAAAACACACAGTCTTTTGGTTAGATCGCGCATATGTTACAATCTTATTTATTTATTCAGCTTTGACATAAAGTCAGGATGAGTCGCACAGGTGACTAACACCTATACAAAAGCAACCCTCCAAAAAAAACACACATGTAACAAGTTACACATACAAAATTAAAAACAGAAAAGACAAACGCAGAATAAAACAGTCATAAAAAAATACAAGAAATTTCAAAACAGAACAAAACAAAACAGAGAAATTAACAGAGACGGCAATTTTTACAGTGGCACTTTCCCACCCAAGTACAAGTGTTATCAGGATAAAAATTATTGTTTAACAAGCCCGTGTAATGTTTTAATAAAATAGACTTGTATGACCTAACACTTGTTGAAGATTTGCCATGAAAGGGCATAACACTACTCGAGTAAAAAGCTCTGTTAAAAAACGAGTAACGAAAACATTCAGTTTTAAAAAATGGCATCTTCATGGAAGTATCATCAGGAGATTTAAATGTGACAAACTGGCTTAAATTTAAGTCATACATACCAGTAAAACATTTAGCTAAAAAGACACAGTCATTTAATTCTCTCCTGTAGCTCAATGGGAGCAAATTCAATTTAATCATACGCTCTTTGTAATCCATCTCCTGGGGATATCCAAGAATGTATTTTGTGGCTCTCCTTTGGACGCCTTCAAGATGAAGCATTGATTGCTTAGTCGTGACAGCCCATGACTGGGATGAATAATCAAGAATACTACGGACAAGGGATAAATACAGTTGGAGTTTCATTTTAGTGGAACAGGTGTGGCCACATGTACGTTTAATCAGTCCCAGCATGCGGTTTGCTTTTGTAACAGATATATTGATATGCTTATCCCAAGACATATTTGAAGAAACTTCGACTCCAAGATCGCGGATGCTGTCAACTTTTTCTAGGGAAACACCACGCATTGAATAAGTATAGGTAATGGGGTTGCGTTTTCTACTAATGGTAAGGAGCTTGCAATCGAGTTAGAATAGATATGACTGGCGACATCTCGATAGAATCTCTGAAACTCTGATTGCAATATTTGGGAGTTTTGACCGGTAGACGGTATCAGTCTTGTTATTTCGGGTACTGTGTAAATGATGCGCTCCATCGTTGTGCGTTACCCTAAGGAGACAGAGTATCAAATTGAGTAGGTTCGTGGGAGTGGAAATAAAGCTGTAGCTGGTGAGAATGGTGTGCACAATGTGTTTTTCCGTCTAGCGAAATAAATCTGCACAAAAAAATTTAGAATTTGAAATTCCGAGGAATTGGAATGTTGAGAATTCTTAGCTCTTTAATAATACAATATTTTCTGCGGCAAATTACGATGCTAGAGGCTATTTGCAACGGGTGATATTTGAAAAGATACAGTCGTCGAAACTGCGCCAAAAGGTTGCATGGGACCCACATGACCAATGTAAACACTGTTTCAAAAGTACGATGGTGGTTCATGAAAGTTCAAACATATCTGTCATAATCTACATCGTATATTAAATGTTGCAGCTATGATGATGAGGTGCATTCTGGATGTCGTGCACGAAATACATTGTTTGTAAAGAAGAAACTCGCACAGGCGCAGTTCCGACGACTGTTTCTCTTTACCTGTTGCGAGGGTTAGTTTCAGCTGATGGACTGGAGTTTCCATGAGGGGAAGGTTTGACCGTATTTATCAGCTAAGGCCATTTGAAGAAACTTCTTTGTTTGCCGTCCTTGGATTTTGAAAAACCTACCAGCCAGCCAGCCAAGGAAAACAACAAACACAGACAAAAAACACAATTTTTATTTTGTTTCCTTTGTAAAATGATATTTTTATTTATTATAATATTAATAATGTGTTTCGTTTCCTAATTTTTCTGTAAACCTACCAGCACGCGGACGACAAACAAAGAATTGTACTTAAAGCGCCTAACTCTTGACAGGTGAAGATTGAAAGCGCCGTCTACGCATGCGCACATTTTATAACAGAGACGAATAGCGCCGTCTGAGATCGAGAAAAGAGATGATAGCTTGGGAACTTCCAGATATTTTGGCGAGGCAAATTGAATGAGTATAAGTACAATATGTTTATTACCGCATAATATGGGCCTCCGGCCCTTATATATTTACCAAATACAATGTAAGTCAGTCATACAAAACAAGTTTGAAAAGATTATTAAAGTGCAACATATTTCTCGTAATCACACTTTGTCTCTAGTTTTGAAGGCGTGAAAAATAAATAATGCTAAATTCTTAATCAAAGACTCGTCATACGTCTTACAAGAAATATGTTGGATGAAGCTTGTATTTGGGGAAAATTTAATGAGGTGCGTTACAAAACACATTAACTGACCATATTCGGGTAGCATACATTTCCCATGGACCTGAGAGTAGCCCAAAATCTTTCCAGGTACTCTTTTTTTTTTTAAATTTGCGTTACAAAACACATTAACTGACCATATTCGGGTAGCATACATTTCCCATGGACCTGAGAGTAGCCCAAAATCTTTCCAGGTACTCTTTTTTTTTTTGAATCTCTGGCTTTGGCAACAAAACGTAAGCTTTGCTGTAGTGTTACCCCTACGTTAAGTCAGTAAATCTACATGATTATATACAACAAAGAGTTACTTAATCAGCGTATCGGCGGCAATGGTACTTCTCAACTTATTTTCTACCTCTCATATTAGAATTGGAAATTAGAATGTAGCCAATTTATGCTTTTTTCCTCCGTCAAATGTAGCCGAGTTTGTTTTTACTGGGAATGGAATTGGGCCTAGATGACTGTGAATCGACATTGGCCGCTCTCCCGACGATACTAAAATTCTACACTGCAAGATTCAGCCAAGTATAAGTACTCCGTCCACTACAAGGTTCCAATAAATCCAGTGCGGAGCGATTTTCAAAAAACTAAAACGACCGAGTCTTTCAAACAAAAACTATGTTTATTGGTAATGTTTACTCCAGTACTTGCGGGTAACAGAGGGTTGAAGAGGGATGTCGTATTCTGAAAAGCGATTTTAAAATCTGAAGACGGCTGTGGTACATTTCGGGCAGTATCGTTATTTTGCGGGTCGACGGGTCAAATTGCGGGTCAAAGTGCGGGTCGATTTGCTGGTCGCCCGAAAACGATAGAAATGAGACTTATCTTCGTGTACAATTGTTTCTTGAAATAAAATGAACCATGAAAAACACCTAGTTCCTTAAAGGTCATATTTCCTTTCGTGGATACCACGAAAAATACAACATCTTTGCAGATAATTACACTTCCGGGTTTCACCTGTTGATCGAGAATGCAGGTCTGAGTGCGCCAC
>LD350345.1:59933-80182 GCA_001465055.1 Ptychodera flava | reverse complement strand
TACTTGTCCGTAGGATGACCTTAGTGAGATAATTTCATACAGTAAGGAAATACTTAATTTTGTATCCATGTCTATAGTAGCTTCAGGGACTTTGGCCCTATGTTTACGGTACGGATGGCTGTTGTGTATAAACTGCCTTTCAGCTTAATACTTTTTCCTGACCATTTGCACATTGAAATTTTTTAAGATTAAGGTCATTGGACTTTGCCATGACAGTTACAATTTTTTATGCATGATTGAAAGCCACTTTTATTGACCATACACTTTTTGAGCAATATTTATCACTATAATTCAGGACTATACCCCTCCAAAGTAAGGTCTAATCTTGTCCAATGACATATGTTTAACTAGACTTTGCTGCAGTAGAAACTACTAGTATGTCACAGCGATACTTGGCACACCACTAATACAAACAATGATGCTTAAGAGATAGGAGGCACGGAAATTTCTAAACTTAAAAACTTGAAGGATAAGTTCACCAAGGCTGATTTTTACATATGTGTTAGCTTTGGGTTCACTTATTGAAGAAACACCACTTTTGCCATTTGTAACTCGTGCATTTAAAAAAAAAAGCTAAAAAACAGTGGTGGAATTGCACTCTTGGGCTTCATCAATTTCATTGGTTTGACTCGCGGGTGAAAAGTGCTAAGCTTGGCACTTTCATCCGAATGGGTATACCATTGTTTGTTCATTCATGCATGTTCATGCTGATTGTGCGTGTTTGTGCATGAGTGAACTAACAATGCTACTACCATTGCAAAAATGGTCACTGCTGTATCACATGATGAAAGTGCCCAGCTTGGTGATGTTTTCCCATGAAGCAAGATCTATGAAGTTGATGAAGCCCTAGAATGTAATTCTGGCACTTTTTATGGCTGTTTTTATTAAAAATTGGGCTTGTTATAAATGGCACAAGTGGCATGTCTTGAGTAACTGACCCCAAAGCTAACACATATGTAAAAATCAGCCTTAATGAACTTCTCATTTAACACGGGAGCAAAGGTATGAAACACTTGATCTTAATATGGAGAAGCCTAAAATTCTACTAAAACAGCACAAAATGTTGATTAGCAAGAAGCACTAAGTCGTTTACATTGTCAACGTTATCAAATTGCTGTTTGTTCAGTAAGTCATCTTGACAACATGCTTAATCTCAAAGAACTGGCACAGGTAGCACACTGAGGTCAATTAGTAAGTGATTCTCCATGATATGTATATGTGGAGCTTGTGAAAATATTCTCAAAAGTTACAGCTACTGTCCCTTATAAAGGCATGATGCATAACACTAAGTACATGTACATACCTGTTCATTTAAATATCCAGCAGTGATTTTCCTCCATTCAGCAGGTTTCTTCTCTGGAGGTTCATCAGCATCTGTTAGCTTCATTATCTCATACAGACGCATTCTACAATGCTGCACCTGGTAAAAAGGAGAAAGGAAGGGAAACATAATTTTCCACACAAGCAGGATCTCATAAATTTTCAAACATATTTGGCCATGAAGTATCTCTGTTCCAAAATTAAGAGTGGGAATTTCCACTCTGTTTTCATTTCAAGAGAAAATAAAATGACAATGCATTCTGGATACTAAACAGTTTTTTGAGCTCCCACACCCTTACTAAAAGTGAGAAAAGAGAAAAGAAACCAATCAAGTGCCAAAGGGAGAACTTGTATTCCAACACCACTTATGAACTGTATGAAAACTGACAAAAATGGACCTGCAAAATGTCTGCCTCTGAAGAACATAGATTCATAAAAAGGTTAAATGCTACAAGGTTTGAATCTAGATTGGACCAAAAGACTGTATTGTAAACAGCAAAACAAGATACTGGAAATAAAGCAATATCTACTTGTTGCTGAATTAGAAAACAATATGGACACTGAGATTCATAAATTCAAAATATTTTCGTTCTAAAGTAGACCCTGGTATTCTACAGTAAACAGAAGACTGGTACAGAGTAGAAATGACTACAACGGATAATGAAAGAAATCATTCAAATAGGCCTACAAGAAGTTTTTGCTCTTAAGTAGACCCTGATATTCTAAATTAATCATAGGACTGACTTGCGTTAAAAATGACCCAATGGAATGAAATATGCCCACCCCTTACAAAAAAAAATATGGAAAGAAATGAGTCAAATCCAATAATATTTTTGTTCTAAAGTAGACCCTGAAATTCTAAACTAATAAGAGGACTGGTATTAATAGAAAATGACACAATGGAACAGCATATGGAAACAATTCAGAAACAACCCCTTCCAGGCTAATGGAGAAAATGTGGAAAGAAATGTGTCAAATTCTATATTTTTGTTCTAAAGGAGATGGGTTTGGAAATTTTTTTACTGCTTACAAAAATATGGGAAGAATTCTGTCACATACAATTTTTTCCTAAAGTAAACCCCTTGTATTCTACACCAATCACAGCACTGATCTGCTGTAAAAATGACACCAATGGAACAATATACTAGAAAGATTTTGAAATGTCTATTTCGAAAAAGAGAACACGGAAAGAAATCAGTCAAATACATCATTTGTTTTGTTCTAAAGTAACGCCTTATATTCTACACCAATCAAAGGATCAATATGGGAACGATCTGCAGTAAAACTGATACAAATAGAATGGAATACAAGAAAGATTTGGGAATGCCTACTCCTTATGTAAAGAGACTGTAGATAGAAATCAGTCAAATACAATAATTTTTTTATTCTAAAGTACACCTTAGTATTCTACACCAATAAAAAGACTGATTGAGCAATGAGAAGGGTCAATAATGAAACTGATCATCAGAATAATTTGGAAATGCCCATCCCTTACAACCCCTTACAAAAAAGAATAACATCTGGAGAGAAATCAGTCAAACACAAAACTTTTTTTCTTCTAAAGTTGACCCTTGTATAGACTACATCAAACAGAGGACTGATTTACAATAAAAATGACAAAATATAAATTTCAGATAAAAATATACGTTGACTGAATTCAGCCTAATTTTAATTTTTTTTCAATTCTAACGTGACCTCTTATATTCTACAACAATCAAAGGACAGATCTATAGTAAAATGATGAAAATGTAATTTGATACTAGAAAGGCAAGTCCCCTCATACGTAAACAAAACATAGAGAAGATCGGCAAATACATTTTTGTTTTGTTTTTTAGCAGACCCTTCGCTGCATACTACACCAATTTAAGACCACAGAAAAATGACAAATGTGAAATTTGATTCTTTAAAGGTTGGAAGCCCTGGTCCCCTTTAATGTAAAAATAACTTACTGAAGAAAAAAATCAAATGGAAGGGGAGATGGGTCTAAAGTAGATCTTTGTATTGTACACCACTCATGCGTCTGACCTGCAGTGAAAATGTCATAAATTGCACAGGATATTATGTTTGGAAATTTCTACTCCTTATGAAAAGGGAAAACAGAAGACACATAGAAATCATTCATATACAAGAATTCTTTGTTCTTAAGTAGACCTTGATATTCTACACTGATCACAGGACTAATCAGCAATGAAAATGACCACAAAGGAACATGATAAAACAGAGATCCAGAAATGTCCACCTCCTTAAAAACGGAAAAGTACGGAAAGAAATCAATCAAATATACTAATTTTTATTCTTAAGTAGACCCTGATATTCTACACCAAACAAAAGACTTCCCAACTGGAGGAAAAGTGATCACAGCTTGCATGCCGTTTTACATGTACCTGCATACAATGTGATACAAGAAAGGTTTGGAAATTTCTACACCTTGTGAAAAGAGAAAGAATCAGTCAAATACCAAAATTGTTGTTGTTCTAGAGTAGATCCCGATATTCTAAACAAATCATACAAGACATAGACAGCGTTTAGTTACAACCGTCTGTTGAAATCTACTATATCACTTCTATGAAGTAAAATGCTACTGTGGCAGTGAGTGTAACAGATGTGGAAATTTCCACTTCCCTTGCTGATTTACAGACCGATGAAAATCTGTAAAAATCAGGGTATTTGTTTTATGCGATGTCATCTATTAACTCTAGTAACTATTTGGGGATAAAAAATATTACCTTTTGCCCGGTGTCGTACTGGAAACATGTGTGATCAATTGTGTTATGGAGTGCAGCTAGACGTCGTACTACTTCATCTGAACAACCTGTAAGCAAAAAAAATGCATATTTTAAGAAGTTTGGTAATTTCCTATCAGACAACAATCAGTAACTTTACACTTGTTTGTAACAGCAGCAGAGTAGGCTTGAGCTCCTTTTTACATGTACCTGCATACAAGTTCATTTACCTGCAACATGAATTTCACTCAAGGTAACTGCAACTTGAAAACATGGAACCAAAATTTGCGAGTGATTCACTGCAAAACAGCAGCCACTGACATATAAATGCTGAGAAGAAATGAAAATCATTCAAAATTTTTCACCTTGTGAATCAATTTACATACCTATTTCTTAATTCAAAATGAGGGAATATGGATTTCTAAAGATACAGGAATTCTCACAACATTCTACTCACCTGTGTAGAGACGTATTTGTATCTCTTGATATTTCTTGTCTTTAGTTTTTTCTAAAAGGGTCTGTAGTGCCACTCTACGATGGTTACCGCCAATCACATGAATCTGATAGCTGTTGACTCTGTCTGGCTTGAACGTAGTCACTTCAGTATCCCTTACATATCCTAGGAGTGGTTGTGAGGAGTCTAGACGCTTTTGCATATGTTCCATCATCTGTTCAACATACTCATCACTGATTGGTCTGATCAAATGTTCCTTTAAAGGTGGCAGGAGTGGGGCAACCATTGTGGTGTATGTTCCGATGAAAAACTTTTTTATGTGGTCAAGAAATTCTTGGTCATTCATCTTAGATTTAGAAGGCAGTTTTACGACCAATTTAGCACTTTTTTGCTTTTTTGGTTTCTTTGGTGGAGGTGTTTCTATGCTTACATCAGAATCATCTGTACTTTGACTGGCAGCTTCACTGCACTGGTCGCCATCAATTTTTAGAGAGGCAATTTGGTTAAAAAGAAGCGAAAACTCTCTGCCACTGGTACACTCTCTAAACTTTTCACATAGTTCATTTCCAGTGCAGATAAAGTTTTTTAATTTCAATGCCAAAGTTCCAGATCTTTTTGCTTCTTTAAACTGGAACAAAAAGAAAATAATTAAATTTTAATGTTTTGTCATATCCAGAGTATCAAATGACATACTGTACTAATTGAAGTTTATAGATAAACTAATTTAAGAGTTGAACTGAGGAAGGAGGAAGTGATATCAGTCACTATGGATTAAGAAGGAAAGTTAAAATTCTTGTCGTGATAGAGATCGCACAAAGAGCATATCCTAATAATTATTGACAGGTAAGTATTCTGAGACAGAATCAGTTTATACCTATGAGCAAGTCACTGATGAACAAGATGCATCTTTCAGTTAGCAATGTCACCAAGTAGCATATCTACTTTCCTCGATAGGACTGTCATCAACAGAAAAAGTCTTCCAAAAATCTTTTAAGATTCAGATAACAGTATACGCTATGAGTCTAAAATTGCTAGATTATTTAAAGAATCAGAAATTCTGACTTTTGGCTATATTTTTAATATTTTTGTGTATCAAATCCAGAGTTGATTCTCCTTCCTATAACATGAAGACATGCCCACCATTAAGAATCTCAACACAGCCTGTATGAGTAATATCCATTGTTATTATAATATCTGAATTCAAGTCCAGACTAGAATTCAATTTCCAACAACAATATTGCCAATTGTACAAAGATGATTGTGTTGAGACTCTAATACTTGACATTTCATCATGCTCTGGGGGGAAGTACAAGAAATTGAAGTTGCTTCAAGGAATGAAATTGTTGAACAAAAAGCTGAAGTTAAAAGGGATGCCAATTTTTTCATGAATAATGGCCTTTAAATAGAAGGTTTTTTTGCAAAATATCAATCTATGCAATTATTTCAATGTACACTGGGACAATCACTTTCTCGATAAGATCAAGAAACAAATTAAAATGTGATAAAGAGTCACAGCTGGAGTTCATATGTTTAAGACTTTTTGGAAAATGAAAACATCATCAGGAACAAGAAGGGGTGATAATTTCCATTCCTTTTAGACTAGAAGATTTCAAAGAAAAAAATCTTGGGTTCTTCCATAATATTGACATTGAAAATTGGCAATTAAAAAACTCACTGAAAAATAGACTATGAAAAGTTTTGTAATTAACGAACTATCTTCAAATGAAGAATCTGCTCAGTACTTACCATAACCATTTCATCCTTTCCCTTTTTTTCCCCGTATGCTTTTATCAGGTGGCCAATTAGTTGGTCTTTTCTGTCCTTCTTCCTTTCATAGGTGTCAGTGCCAGTTCTGTTAAAGATGTAAATTTTGCCTTCCTCATCTTTCCCAATGGTCCACTTAGTAGATGGCATCTAAAAATTGTATAAAATAAGTTAATAGTGATAGTGGAAAAGTACAGCAATATATAGCTGACATTGGTAGTACAAAAATTATGTTCCTCCATAAATACACGAGATATGCATTGTTTCATTGTTCATTTCATCTCATGAAGAAACAAATGTTTTCCTTAGACAGCTAGTCTCAGTGATTCCATGACAATGTCCATTGTTTTTGAAGCTATGCATCACCTGTGGTGGTATGTGGTGGTGCACTAAGTAAACTGGGTAGAGTTCCCCTTTGGGATGTCAAAACAATATTACGTCATGATTTGCAAAATTAAACAAGATAAATCGAAAATTTCCATTGGCTTCCGTTATAACTTCCCCGCAATATCTCCTGTAGTTTTTACTGCTGCGAACGATAACGAACTTGTTGGCTGGTCCCCGCCTCAGTGAGAGGCAGTGATCAGCGAACCTGCTACAAGTTAAGTCACGTGACCCCCAAGTTACAGTACATGGAAAATTCCATTTTCGCAGCTTGCACTGTACTCACTTTGTGCTGTACACAGTTGAAAGTAATTTTTCTGCTGGCTGAGAATCTCCCGGAAATCCCGATGCGCAATACAGATCGTGTCAGCTGGTAAAAATCTGAGTGATTCGCAATTTCAAAGCATGGAATCCCATAAACGATATTGTACGCGGTCGTAGTCGTTGAGAAGTACGTGTGCACGAACAAGTAATGAATGATCTAGAACGTGTAAATTTTACATTTAAGTACGATTTAAGATTGAAATACTTGATTAAAACCATGGAGCTCTTTTGGTAGCTCCATGACTAAAACCGACATTGCATTTTACAGTTAGACGGTTTTGTCAACTACTGCAAATGTAAAATCAACACGGAGGGGGGGGGGCAGCAGCTCCCCCGCACATCATGTCGGTGTCATTGTCAACATGACCAACTCGACCCCCAAAAAACGAGTAAAATCGAAATTTTTGACTGGAAGAGATATTCAAACTTGATCCGAGTAACTTTTACTTCTACGCAGAAAAAAAAATCCGAGAAATTTGAACTTTCACTCACTAAAAAGGAACTCATTGTCAGTTCATCTTTCGGCAATGTGAACTTCTCTTCCGTTCACATGGCTTGCAGCAGCTCCCACGCACATCATGTCGTCATTGTCAACATGACCAACTCGACCCCCAAAAAACGAGTAAAATCGAAATTTCTGACTGGAAGAGATATTCAAACTTGATTCGAGTAACTTTTACTTCTACGCAGAAAAAAAAAATCCGAGAAATTTGAACTTTCACCCACAAAAGAGGAACTCATTGTCAGTTCAACTTTCGGCAATGTGAACTTCTCTTCCGTTCACATGGCTTGGCCAAACGACTGCCAGTATCTACTATGACGTCGTCAGCTAAAAATACAATCTAAAATGCACAAATGCTCGTTCAAAGTCTTGTAGTTTTCACGGCATTTCAAAGATGACCTAAACAATATGACAGTAGTTTAAGAAAATTATCAAAGCACTCACCGTAAATGGTTTTCAAAAACTGAAGTCAAGACGTCCGAGTCCCGAGGAGCTGGGCACTGCACCACGCGAGGTACCTACCACTGCCGCGCACACAAAACTGATTGCGGGCGCGCTAGCTTGCTATGGTTTATTCCCCAAAATTGTAGCAATTTTCGCCAAGTTCAACCAATCACATCGCGATTTTCACGTGGACATAGCATGGTCCAGGTCACATGATCAGCTGACGACATGATTTCGTACATCGTTGCTGTGTTTTTCCCGCTTGTGAAACAGAGCAGGTAGATCTGCTGAAAGTTCTACGAGCGGTTTAGAACGCCGCGAAGTTTTGTTTCAGTGAAATGGAGTGTGAGAATACTAGTAGTTCTCATAGCTCCTCCCGATCTCATTTGGCTGAAGTCGTACAGTATTTGGACACCTCCTCTGAGTCAGGCAAATCTTCGGGTTCATCTTTGCAAGAAATTCTGTACTTGGATGATGATCAATCCGATTCGTCCAATACAACTGCACCGCCGAGCGATGTCGTGTATGTGGGTAGTTCATCAGATGCATCATCGCAGAGTTTTCAAGATGACAGACATGATTCCCTAAATATTTATGATCCACAAAGTGGTAGTTTTGTTGACAGAAAGTGTTCACAAGCAGAGACAGGTAAGTGAATCTTCGTACTGGTACACTTGATTGAACTCAAAATTTCCTAAAATTTTGAAAAAAAAACAACCCACAGCTGCCTGTACTAGTGCGACGATGAACAAGGATCGAGTAAGAGAACATCTCACAGAATTTCACGCCCCAAGGACCTTGGATAAGAAAATAAGTTTACAGGAGTTTAGGATATTTTTTTCTCGGACGCGCACAAGCTCGAATGTGAGACAAAATATCCCAAATGAGAGCGAGGTAACACCACGTTTTTGGTGTGAGAGATTCTTTCCGAAATTACCAAAAAGTGCGTAAATCACGCTAGAAGCACTGAATTATTTGAATACTGACTGCACACAGCACTGTCAGCTGGAACTTTGAAGCTCTGGTCTCTGCATTATGCATTTCTCAACTCTAGGAAATTAACATTTCAGAATATGAATACGAGGAACTGCACGAGGAGGAAAGAGTCAGCATGGAAAATATTTCAACTAATTCACAAGAATGTAAGTATATGTTTTCTTTTGCTTTATTTTGTATTCGTTTCAACACATATACAACCTGGTATGGTAATATTTTACCTCCATTTTATGCACCTAGTATGGATGAAGTACTGAAAGAAGGTAGGATGGTTGTAGATCAAATGCAGTTTTATAGTTTTAGTATGTAAACCCTGTGGACAGTGTGCCCTCTAGCTGACAAGATGGCAAACACATTTTGAGTTGATCTGAAAATTTGCTTATTTTTCAAGAGTCACAATGTCATTTCCTTTTCAACGGAAAATTTTCTTGCATCATAGAGAATATTTATGAGTCCTCACTTAAAAATAGGCTCGGAGATGGAGGGCACACTGACTATGGAAGACAATTTTTTAGCATGGTTGTTATCACAGTTAAAATTAATGTCATTTTAGTCTAGGCAAGCTTGTACAGGGCTTTCACAAGGAATGATCACGATGATAGAGGAAATTTTTAAATTCTTCATTATTTTAAAATTGATAAAATGATATTCCATCGTGCAAACTGCATATGTGTATGCCACTCCTATTTTTAGAACATCTTGAAAAAGTTCCAATTAATATCAATGGTGACATACATTCTTATTCATTTTCAGCTATGTTTGATGCACAATCTGGCAAACTGCACAATGAAATGTGGAATCCCTTGGAAGGTAAGTTTAGTTGGCTATTACTTACACCCGTGGCCACTTTAGTGTTGATCAAGGCTACTCGATACAGACAGAAATTCTGCTTTACTTGATACAGACAGAAATTCTGCTTGTACAGAGGCAAAACTAGCTCTGTCTGGGGTTGTAAATGAAAGTTTACAATTGGCACCCTGCGTTCAAGATTCAGATACAATGTAACATTACCATGCACTAGTCCATGTACAAGTCTTGTTTATCTCAATTTCCCCAGACACACTGTCTGCATGGGACATACAATTTTACTTGATGCTATAGCAGTGAGCTCATGAAAGTGTGTTGCCTCAATAAACTAATTATCGAGTAGAGGCTTTCATGAATGGAAGTGGTATCTTGTGTCTCAATTTTTAGCACGGAGTGCCAATTAGCACGGAGTGCCAATTGTTATCTCTCATTTACAACCCTTGGCAAGGCCTGTTTTGTCTACATACAAGCAGAGTTTCTGTCTGTATCAAGTAGCCTTGATCAATACTAAAGTGGCCACGGGTGTATATGTACACTGGGATTGTATGTTCTTCACTTAATTATATGCACTGCATAGAGAATATTATGACCAATTTTATGTGAAAGGGAAATTTTTGAATTTTTGTAAGCGTAAATTTTGATTTTAAAGCAGCATGGCAGGGTTTAAGTTACATTTCATGATGCAGTATGGATGTCTGTTTTCATTTGGTACTGGTTGGTCACAAAACCACCAGCATTGACACTTATCGTGTTGCATATTGTAAGTCAAATGCTTTCATATTTACTGAGATTTTGCATTGGGATCATACAAAACAAACTCATATTTTTGTCACAAAGATTTGAGAAGAAGAATAAACAGTTGACAATGTAACTGGGCGACTTCTACAGTGTCAGTGTATTTTGATATGCCAAACCTGATTGGATACAACAGTCGTTTGCGGATAGATAAAAAATCTACCTCAGGCATTACTGGCAGGCATGGAAATTTCCATAACCTTTCATGTCAAAGGTTTGTAGACTTGGACTTTTTTTCAATAATCACATACCAACATCCAATGATATATTTTATCTCTATATTTTCAGTGATGCGTCGTGAATGTTGTCCCAACCATTGCATGCAGAGGCTTCTGACAATGCAAGATGTTATCATCACCCACTATATATATATGAAGGTTGGAAATCACCATACAAGAAGACAGTTCATTCTTGATAGCCTGATCAACAACTCTGCAGTTGTCGAAACTGGTGTCCACACATCGTACATTATCAGAGGTGTTCCAGTATGCCTTTCAGCATGGTTACTTGCACACAACATAAGCCGAAAAAGCTTTAGACAGATCTTCACAGAATTCAGGAAGGGAACACTATCGCTGTTAGATACATCCCCAAGGAAAGGGTGGCAATCTGTAGAAACAGGTAATGCTCAACATTGTCATATGTGCCTCCATGAAGATCAATTAGTAAGGAAAGTCTTTTTAACTCACTTATAATGCACTTTTACTTTGCAGAGGCTGTTTATGCAAATGTTAGAGATCATTGGTAAACCTTTCTCATAATATAACTATATTGTTGTATAACAAGGAACCCAACGTAGTACTTTTAATTTAGATTTTAATATATATTTACCATTTGACACTGCACAAAAAAACAACGGCATTTGAAATTACAGCCAACTACCAAATGTTTCAGATGTTTTGTATCGTAGAACAAGCAAATAAAAGTTGCATCTTCTGCTCCTAATTTTTTTGTTTTTCATTCTTGCATGCTTTCACAGGCTTTCATGATGTTTGAAAAACTGTGGTTGTATTGTGAATTTGTTTCCTTAACCCAGCATATTAGCTTTCTTCCTTTCTGGGCAGCAGAAAACTTCTTAACTGATATTTATTTACATGTGTACTACTTTTTCAGGTTCAGCTTTAGCTTGGATGAGGAGATACTTTGACCTGATTGGAGATAAACTACCGGACATATGCCGTATACATCTTCCCTCTTTCATGACTAAATTGGCTGTGTACAACAATTACTGTAAAGAGGAAGAGACCAGATCTGAAGTCCAGGGCTCTGAACTCAAGATCATTTGCAGTTCACAATTCTATCGCCTTTGGTGTGAATTCTTCAGTCATGTGAAAATTCCTCCTGTAAGTAAACTACTGCATGTGTTAAAGATGTTCTTGACAATAAGTGAAAAGGGCGACCTTTCTAATGTAAGATTCTCTGTGAATCATTGAAACTAGCCCAGGTTAAGTGTATCTCAAAAGCTGTTGTTCTAAATGTGCATACACACAATGTGGCTTGCTATAGAATGTGTGTATCTGTGTTTGTGCTTTGTATCATTTCCTGCACAGTGTTTTGAAATGGTCAATAATTTGGTAAAGGGAACTTTAAAAATACTCTGCGCACAGATTGTTTTGTTTCAAACTTCAATGATAATTCTTTAAAATTGCTAATTTTTCCATACTTTTTGATGTGATTAATGTTCATAATTTTTGTTGTCCTCATTCAGGAAAACCGCTTGACAAAATGTAACATATGTGTGGCTTTAAAAGAAGAAAAGGAGAAGACTATGGATCCAGAGCTAAGAAGTCAAATTGATGATCTCTTTCTTCAGCATAATTCAGTAAACATGTAAGTTTTGTCATTTTGAAAAGATTAAGTAAACCATGGCAAAAATTAAAAACATTACATCTTTAACCCTCTTTCTGCTAGAATGAATGGCCTGTTATCCTGCAGAGTGGGTAAAATGCAATTTTGTGCCAAATTAGTCAGAGCTTGCTTTCACTTGACGGGTCCCATTGATATTCATAAGTTCATGAAGTTATTAAAATTTGTTGAAAATTCCTTGTTACTTTGTGTGCTCTGCTAGCTTTTTATGGCACTCTTTTCACAATTACTAGTAAACTTTTCTATTCAAATTAGCTGGGCTCTTCCCCAACAGTCCGTTGCTTAAATACCAGTGGTCTGCCTCTTGGTATCGTTCCTCTTAAATTTTTTACAAAACAAACTGATTATCTAAATAAAAATGGGATTCAGACTTCATTTGCTTTGAGTTGGTCAACAAAGCCATGATCAAATTTTCCAGAAATATTGACAAATTCCCTGTGTAGCTTCATTCCTTTCAGAACTTTCAGAACTTTAACTCATTAACAGTAATACATCATAGTTTGGCAAAAGTTAATGTCTGGAGGTTTGGAAATTTCTGTTCCTTGTTTAATCATGAATGTTATTGACAGTTAGTTTCCAAAGCTAATTGTTGATAGTTTCACTCCCCTTGTTTCATAAAACTTTTAATACCTTGAAAATGTTTGGCATTCAAATTGATCAGATGTCATATGATTCATTCACTTAACTCAAGGTACATGTTTTCTTTATTTGTGAAGGGATGAAAGAGGAACCTATTTTGACCATAGGGAATTGGCAAGAGGGAACCCAGATAAATATATGACTGCTATCATTGACGGCATGGATCAGAATAAGTTGTCAGTACCAAGGTTAAGCCAGATACGCAAAGCATCTGCTCAGACATGGTTGATGAGAATTCATCTCACTGGTGTGTTGGTTCACGGCTCTGCTGCCTATGGTTTCTTTGACTTCCTGCAATATGCCCACGACAGCAACCTGACGATGAACATTCTCCTTCAGGTGCTCCTAATGCATCCCTCCTGTATACCTGACATCTTCTTCTTACAAATGGATAATTGTTACAGGGAAAATAAGAATAGATTCGTCTTCGCCTTTTGTGGCTATCTAGTGCAAAGTGGCATATTCAAAGAGGTAAAGATGACATCATTATCTAGTTTCATGAATTAGCTGTAGTATATCTTGCTTTCCCCCATATATGGGGTTTAATGTATGCACAGATGTCTGAACCTGGTTTGAATCTCTTGGGATTCCTTTCATATGAATGGCCAAAATCTTTGGCTAACTGTTTCTCATTGGATCAACTAAATGAATGTGAATGTTTATTTGTGCAATATCAGGGTATAACAACAAAGCTTCAAAATGCAAAGTTTGTTCATAGTTTATAGTCTAATATTAGACATACTATCAGAAAAAAGTAAAGAATCACTACTGGGCTTGAATTTGCAACCTTTAACACTTTTCATCCTTACTGGATGAGTATAAGTTGGTCAGTGGGAGTCAAAGAAGATGGTATATTACGGGGTAAATTTTGAGGACCGGGCTTTTTGAAGTTGAGAAATATGAAATACTTGTATCTTGACAATGCAAGGTATATGTATTGTTCTTGCAGATATACATCAATTTCTTACTCCAAGGCCATACACATGAAGGTTAGTGCTATTTTTAAGCAATACATACTTTAGATAAAACCAAACCTAGCTTTAATAATCAGTATGGAAATTTCTATGCCTTTACATGTGCACATAGATACATGAAATCGATTAGCTGTAACTGGTCTTTTTTAAATTTTGTTTGTGCAGTGTATCACACTGCAATTTATGATTTGAATCCCTAAACCATGATGAGATAGATACCCAGTATTAAGCTTATCAACATACGCTATATATAATCTGTTTTGTTAAGAATTTGTATTAAAGTCTGGACTAGAATTAATTTGTCAACATAACGATTATCAGTTCACATCTACAGGCTGTGTTGACGAGTAGAACACTTGGCATTACAACATGATGAAACCGTAGTTGATAGACACAAGCAGAATAATGAAAAAATATCTTGGTTCAGAATATCACTTGAACTGCAATTTCTAATCCTTATTCCTCGATCATGCTGAAATATCCAGTATTCTTGTCAACACAGCATGTATATGTGATCAGACCATTGTTATTATTGACAAATGATTCTAGTCCAGATTATAATAATGCTCATTATACTAATGGGCCATGTCAATTAAAAAGTGACACATGGCAAATGTAATTTCTTCGTTTTGATCAAGACCCCTCCCTCCCCCTTAGAAATTAAATTTCTTGCTGTGAAATCAGAAAATAATGTCAGTAAAATAAAGGATTTGCATGCAAAGAAAAGATGTAAATTGTATCAATTTTATCAGAGTAACACAACCTGGGAGACTCATTTATTTGGTGACACATAAGTATTGTGGTGTATGTAGCGATCAATGTTTAGTCTATCTGTGTATGAGTCTTTCAAAGGTATCTATTCCAGTGTCATGTATTTGTTTGGGACCACAGTGTATGAGTTCAATAAAGAATTTAAAAGTCTGCCATGATTCCATTTCATGATTAAAAAATTCTTAATGCCATTTTGACACACAATGAAATGGGCTTGTAACCCACCCCACCTCACCCCCATGAAGAAATTATGTTTGTCATGCATCAGTTTTTAATTGACACAGCCCTAACATAGGTTGTGTTGATTATTAAAGCTAAATGCTTGGTTTTTTATCATGGCTCAGGGATTTAAACCAGATTTGTAGTTGTTACCATTATGTTCAACTTTCCATCCAAAAGTAGCATGTGTCTGCGCAAAAGCCAAAGATGCAGAAGGTTGTAGTGACATTTATAAAAGCGTTACGGTTACTGTCACAGGATTGGCAGCACTTGGCTGTAGATGAATAAATCAGTAGGGAAATTTCCATACCTTTATCTGGAGCTGTTTGTAATGTGTACTTTTTCATGATCTAAGCATAAATATCTGTACAATTCAACTATTTCATCATGTATATTTTGAAACCAACATCTGGATTTCGAACAATGCCTCTTGCAAACAGATATGATTTTGTTTGCAGTACATTCTATTTGATTTCTCTGATGATGTTATGATATTTCATTACAGACATAGATCAGGTTTTCAGTGTGTTATCCAAAGAGATGAAAGGAAAAGACTTCATTTCTCATGAAGGTCTGTATCAGGTTAGATGAAGTAATTTCAACTTGTACCTTGCATTCACTGTGTTTGACTTCAGCGTTTTATTTGCAGTAAAACATTTTAGTTTCTATGTACTCGCAATTAAGTCCAGTCAATGAAGTGCTAGTATAGCTTTTAAATTAGTACACGATGTAAATGGCTGCATGTTCACTCTATCACTTGCCAAAAAGGACTTTGTGCTAGTTAATATATTTAAAAGGACTTTGATGCAGACAGACAGTACAAATACCTTTCTAATGAAATATTGACAGGTATTATGATTTCTTGACAAGTGAATGCTTTTGTTATCGTGCATTAAATTTTACATATTCAATAAACTAAGTTTTATTGAACACCAAATTTCACAAATCATAACAAACACCTTTGGGTTTTTCACAGATCTAATGGATAAATTTCAACAAATACTACAGTCAGGCTATTCACAGGATAATTCAAGTGTTCACGTGTTGTCAAAGATGTTTGATATCCGAGAGTGGATAAGACCATTTGCTGTGGATCTACACAACCACAGTATTCCCCATGCATTTAAAATTGCACTCGATATTGAAGGCAATGCAGTCCTCCACTATAAGATGTGGAGCAGAGATGCGGAATGGTTAGGCGGCAATGGACTAAAACTCCTGAAGGTAAATTAATGGTACAAATAATTGCAAATTTAACTAAAATATCTCAAGAAATTTCTACTCTGCCTATTCTGCTGCCCAAGGAAATTGTGGCATGGTTAACCTTGTGAAAGTTTCAAAATATGATTACATGATACTGTTACTTATTCAATAGTGATTCTGAAATTTAAGCGATCTTGATCAATAAGTAATATACATCAGTGTGCCTTTTCTCATAAATCGAAAGTTCTAAATCAATAGGCATTCTTTATTGTTTTTTAGGAAATGCCAACTGGAGAACTGCCTCTTTTGAATCCAAGTGGTGATAAGATGTGCCTTGATAAACTGAAAGAAGATATACCAAAACTAATCAACCACTCTGCTGTGAGGATGGTTACACAGGCGCAGAAAGAAAAGTGGACCACATTTCTAAATCAGACTTTACCAGATCTGATTGCAGTTCCAGGAGATTATACTAGAGAGAATTTTCCGATAGAAGCTCTGCTTGCAAAGAAGCGCCATACAGAAGATGGGGATCAGCCAAGCCACGGTCTCTCACAGGACCTTGTTGACATGCACAAACGAGTGCTACATATTGATCCAAATGCCAAGGTAAGAGTAAAACATGCACATGCAACAACTTTTAGAAAGAGTAAATGGTATTTTATTAAGTATACTTGTTTCTGTTTAAATCATATGTATATATTTGAAAAAAATGTTTTCATGAGCTGCAATAGTACTCTTTATTAAAATTTAAATTTTACTTCGACGTTTTCAATTTTTAGGTGTATTCAGGTACTAAGAGACAGAAGAAAAACATGGAGACTACTCCTGCCTCAGGTACAGGTACTGGTGGTACTTATGATATTGGTGTGGGTGACTTCATTGCTGCTGACATGGCAGAATGGTCAGAACGTCCTCTAATTGGTGTTGTCAGATTGATTTGTGACGATGACATCACTGTGCACTGGTACAGAGGCTCATGGTCTACAAAATGGAAACCCTGCAAGAAACGTGTGGCTCGGGCTTTCACCGACTGGGAGCAGAAAATAAAGAAGACAGACATAGTGTTTGCTGGGTTCAAATTAACACGCGCAGGAAATCTGCCACTGGCAGTCAAAAGCAAACTCAAAGAACTATACGGAATAAGTTAAACTTGCAACTTTGAATTCCATGGCCAGTAGACATTCTACTGACCTGTGTAGAGACGTATTTGTGTCTCTTGATATTTCGTGTCTTTAGTTTTTTCTAAAAGGGTCTGTAGTGCCACTCTATGATGGTTACCGCCAATCACATGAATCTGATAGCTGTTGACTCTGTCTGGCTTGAACGTAGTCACTTCAGTATCCCTTACATATCCTAGGAGTGGTTGTTAGGAGTCTAGATGCTTTTGCATATGTTCCATCATCTGTTCAACAGGAGTGGGGCAACCATTGTGGTGTATGTTCCGATGAAAAACTTTTTTATGTGGTCAAGAAATTCTTGGTCAATCATCTTTGATATGCAGATAAAACTGTAATAGTATAGAAATTTCCATTCTAATTAGTCCCTGCAGACACAGTCCGGCGTGGACTCAAAGATTTGGTTCCGTCCATCCGTCAGCAACTATTCTCTGTCACCCGTGAGTCGATTTTTTTTCAAACTTTGTGCAAGTATAAAGTACAGTGACTGGCATACATATGCACATCACTTTATTTCATGATACGATCCAATATGGCTGCCGGACGCCCATTTTGTTACGATTTTTTCTTGTTTTTGAACCGGAACTCAACTATCCCTGAACCGATTCATTCAGTGTTGGTACACAGGTAAAGTATTATGGAATATATATGCACATAAATTTATTTTGCAATTCCATCCAATTTGGCCACTGGGTGGCCATTTTGTTGTGATTTTTGCATGTTTTTGAACCATAACTCAAGTATCCCTTTTAACCGATTTTGTTCATTGTTGGTACACAGTTTTAGTACTGTGGCATTTGTACGGTATGCACATCAATTTATTTTGTGATATGATCCAATATGGCTGCAAATGTGCATGTCAATTAATGGTGTGAGCCAGGACTGTGTCATCAGCGATGACTTGTTCATCATGTTGCCTTTTGGCAGTTTCTAAAATATATTTTAATAGTGACTTGAATGAGGTTGTACTTGTGATAGTACAGAAATTTCCATTCCAAATCTTTTGACTAAAGTCTCATAAAATCCTAAAACTGCAGGGGAACAACGCATGAAACATGCAGCATATTTGAATACTGTGAAGTTCATTGGAACTTTGTAAACCTTTCTGTGAAAGTCTGGTAAAACTGCACTTGTTGAAGTTAAAGTTATTGTGCTGTTTGAGAGTTCATCATGTAAGTTTGTGTTTGGTTAGGTTTAATGCACAAAAATGGAGTGTATTCTACCGTGAATTTCTTTGTGAATTCCGAGTGTAAGTTTTAAAACTTTTCCTTTTGGCTCAGGAACTAGTTTTTTTTATCTGTTCCAAAAGTGTTAGAGTCATGAAAAAGCAACACATATAGTGGATAAGAGTTCAATATGAAAGTTGTAAAATGAAAATATCTTGGACATTCTGTTGACTTCTTTGTGAATTCTATTGAATTTTTTATAAATGAGGATGTTTGTGTTCACAGTTAATGCCAAGTCAGCATGATCACTATTTTATCAACTTTCAATGTGCAGATAAAACTGTAATAGTTCATCATGTTGCCTTTGGCAGTTTCTAAAATATATTTTAATTGTGACTTGAATGAGGTTGTACTTGTGATAGTACAGAAATTTCCATTCCAAATCTTTTGACTAAAGTTATAAAATCCTAAAACTGCAGGGGAACAACGCATGAAACATGCAGCATATTTGAATACTGTGAAGTTCATTGGAACTTTGTAAACCTTTCTGTGAAAGTCTGGTGAAAACTTCACTTGTTGAAGTTAAAGTTATTGTGCTGTTCGGAGAGTTCATCATGTAAGATTGTGTTTGGTTAGGTTTGATGCACGAAAATGGAGTGTATTCTACCTTCAGTTTCTTGTGAATTCCACATGAAGGTTTTAAAACTATTTCCATTCAGCTAAGGAATTAGTTTCTTATCTGTTCAAAACATGTCTGACGGTATGTGACAGAGTGTTAGATTTATGAAAAAGCAACATAAATAAGTGGATAACAGAGTTCAATATGAAAGTAGTATTTGAACTGAAATTTCTTGGACATTCTGTTGACTTCTTTGTGAATGTTATTGAATTTTTTATAAATGAGGATGTTTGTGTTCACAGTTAATGCCAAGTCAGCATGATCACTATTTTATCAACTTCCAATGTGCAGATAAAACTGTAATAGTATAGAAATTTCCATTCGAATTGTTCATCATGTTGCCTTTTGGTAGTTTCTAAAATATATTTTAATAGTGACTTGAATGAGGTACAGAAATTTCCATTCCAAATCTTTTGACTAAAGTCTTATAAAATCCTAAAACTGCAGGGGAACAACTCATGAAACATGCAGCATATTTGAATACTGTGAAGTTCATTGGAACTTTGTAAACCTTTCTGTGAAAGTCTGGTGAAAACTGCAATTGTTGAAGTTAAAGTTATTGTGCTGTTGGAGAGTTCATCATGTAAGTTTGTTTGGTTAGGTTTAATGCACAAAAATGGAGTGTATTCTACCTTCTTTGCTGAGTTTGACTGTAACCTTGTGTTGTGTGTACTTTTATAGCTTGTACTTTTGTGTAATTCAATAAAAATGCTGTTCATTAAACAGTACAAAGAGAAAAACTTCATTCGTTCAATACATGTCAGTCTCTTGACCACTGGTATTTGACAGTCTTCTGAATAAATCAATAATATGCAGTCTTTCTTCCACATTTTCCATGACCTGAAAGGTTTTTGGACAACAAGTCATAAAATTGACCCAAAAGAACATTAAAAATCCACACTTTAGAATGTGACCTTTTATTTTAGAAGGTGTTTTATTTATATATTTAGTGAAATTCTATAATTAAACTATATGTCAAAAGCAAAAGCAATGAATTTGATCAGACTTCCAAGTACATTGATTGAACTGAATTTTAGTCAT
>LD350345.1:0-11353 GCA_001465055.1 Ptychodera flava | reverse complement strand
ATATATATATATATCATATTACATTACATTATATATTACATCTGTTCTATCTGCGATATGATATCTGCGATATATATATATATATATATATATATATATATATATATATATTACATCTGTTCTATCTGCGATATGTAAATATGTAAACTCATTATTTCACATTTGGCCCCTCGTAAATACCCCTCTTAAAAATTTAAGGCACAGCTGTCGTGACGACACACTGGGAAGATTGTTTATGTGGTGTTTTGCTGACTACCAATAAAATTACCGACATATGTTTCAGAGTTTGATTGGCATAGATTTGTGAATAAAATTGAAGTTTAACGCAGATATAAAGCCTGCGATTGAAGCTAAGAAGGCAGCTCGGAATTGCAACAGCTCACTGACGACTGTCTCTGCCGTCGTGAAGTGATTTATATCCATCTGATCTGTCAGTCTTCTGATCTGTCAGTCTTCCGATTGTCGTCCAAAACTACTGAAAGATGAAGTGCCTTGCGCTTGTTCTTGTCCTGCTATGTGTAAGTAACAATGAATTTTCGAATTAGATCACGAGTTTGCAAATGAGTGTGTTGAAGTGACAATGAATTTTCGAATTTCATCAAAATGTTTGAATGAGAGTGTTTAAGTGACAGTAACTTTTCGCATTTGAACAAATTTACAAATTATAGTGTGTAAGCTACAATAACTTATCACATTTACAAATAAGAGTTAAGAAAGCCATAATTAAGCAATAGTAGCCTTGCGCTAGTCAGTACCAATTATTATTTATAGATGTTAAATGTTTGAGTGATATAATTTTTCCCACTAAAATTTTGTTGCAATATTTTACTACTTTTTTATGATTTTTTTTTTCTGTAATTATAATTTTGGACCAAATGGGCAACACTTTTCATAAGCTACAATCTTTGATCAAAAATTTTGGATTTGTTTTGGTTACATTTTATGAAGGCAAAAATATGGCTTTGTTGCTGTGCTGTGCAATGAACGTTGACGATAACAGTATCTGCGGTTTACATTTCAGTTTCTTTGATACGATTATCAGCAAGTACGGTACCCGTAGAAAGCCATAGTAATGAAAGAAACATGGAATGAGGCGAATAATTACACAGTGACACGTACCTTGGCATGACAGTGTTGTGTACAACAGTCAGCTCTTTGATTACTAGTGATCAAATCACTGAGAATTCCAAGAAAAGTTCACGACGGATTATGTATTTGCTGAAAACTGAACATATGTGGAAGCTCGTTTACTGTACCAAATGATAGGTTTGGTTATCGGTTATTTTTGCTGCTTCCATTGTCCTTGTAACTTTATCTCGCGCGAGAGAATACTGTTTGTAACAATTTGAATGTGATTGTATTTTTTCGACTATTTCCTCTTCACCTACTGCCATTTACTGAATCACCTATGAAATTTACACAATTATTTAATATAATTTGGGTCGGATAATAGTGATTAAGCAAACAGATTTGTTATTTACGGTAGAGACAAGCTGTAAATGATTGAGTTGTTATCCCATTGATTCATTGATGTCAGGTCATTCTGAAAAGGGGAAAGTCTTTCTGGAATCAGCATCAGCAACAAACGTTTGTTATCTCTTCAATTGGCATTCTGCAAAGGCTACCATTAAAGAAGTGAACAGAAGTGAACAGAATCACATCGGATCAAAAATATGAGCAGCAAAATATTATTTACCCCTTCCAGTGCTTCGGGTTTATCTGGCTACGAACAAGTACATTAGTTAAATCGTAAATGAATACAATCGAGACATTTCATCATATGAGCTTTCATCGCTAAACTGAAGTAAACATAATGAATGATAAATATATTGCAGACTCCCTTTCACTTCATCTACTGTTTTTTCTCGTTCACGGGATGCCTAGTTTGTCACGTGTGACACGAATGATAAACCGAAAGAATCGAAATTAAAAATTGCAAGAGCACTTTGTAACCATAATATCAACTAAACATTGTCGTTCATGATTGATGTACTAATCTTTGGATAAAAAGGTGTGCAATGCTGCTAAATGCATTGGGAGAGAGTACAATAGGAAGCAATTTGTGTGAGTCGATCCCGTGTGATAAGATCATGGCGGCGGTTTGTAAACGCAGTGATAAGATCATGGCGGCGGTTTGTAAACTCAATGATATGATCATATCGCGGCGGTTTGATAACCCGATGATAAGATTATCACGGCGCTTTGTAAACGTAATGACAAGACCATTGGCGGTTAGTTAATTCAATGATAAGATATTAGCGACGCTTTGTGAAAGGCAATGATAAGATCATCGCGGTGGTTTGTAAACTCAATGATAAGATCATCGCGGTGGTTTGTAAACGCAGTGATAAGACATGGCGACGATTTGAAAAATCAATGATGAGATCATGGCGGCGGTTTGTAAACGCAGTGATAAGATCATGGCGGCGGTTTGTAAACTCAATGATAAGATCATGGCGGCGGTTTGATAACTCAATGATAAGATCATCGCGACGATATGTAAGTCAATGATAAGATAACCGCTTTGTAAACGTAATGACAAGACCATCGGCGGTTAGTTAATTCAATGATAAGATATTAGCGNNNNACGCATTGATAAGATCATCGCCGCGGTTTGTAAACTCCAGGATGAGATCATGGCGGCGGTTTGTAAACGCAGTGATAAGATCATCGCGGCGGTTTGTAAACGCAATGATAAGATCATAGCAGCGGTTTGTAAACGCAATTCGCGGCGGTTCGTTAAGGCAATGATAAGATCATCGAGGCGGTTCGTTAACGCAGCGATAAGATTGAAGTCGCGGGTTAGTCAGGGTGTCATATATTTTCAAAACATGAGAAAGTGTCAAAAATATTGTTAACATAATTTCCAGCTACGTATAATAAAACTCTAATATTTCAAAAACTTTGAAATATCTGTAAAATATAATACTCTGCCACTTGTGTGTATGCAATGGTAGTCATACCATAAACAGTCAAAAATTCAGTATTTGACTAACATTTAAAACTATCAACTGATTCTTTCATTTCACAGATAGCAAAGCAGTCGTTTGCGGCAGGTAAAAATAAAATCTTCACTTACTTCCCTCTTTTCGTTAAAGATTGAGACAAAGATATAACAACTAATGATGTCTTTAAACCCAATATCACTTTTATGCATAACAATACACTTTGAAAAGTGCAGTATAGAAAGAAAAGAACATTGCATAAAACATTGTTGTCAATGTCTTTACATGCAGCTGCTGAGGGAATGTATTCATTTTCTATATTGGATTACTTGAAAATATAAATTGATACTATGTAAGTATGCAGCAATCTTTCATAATCTTTCGATTATACTTCAATAGGTCCTCCAAGAAACCTAGCAGAGGCAGTGAGAATAGGTAAGATAATTTCGATTTCTTCTAGCACCACCACCACCACCACCACCACTACTACTGCAGCTACTACTACTACTACTACTACTACTACTACTACTACTACTACTACTACTGCAATTAATAGTTTCTACTGTTGTTGTTACTCTTTGATTTGAAATTCTTTATTGACTCTTTGATTACAGCAGTAAAAACGCGTATCCAAAACCTATTTTGTACTTGGTATTCACTTTGAATCATAGAATACTGTTTTCTCACTATTTCAATGCTATTATCTTTTTGTTAGCTAAAGAGGACCTGGATGAGGTGAAAGAGGCAGAGTTAGAGGAGCTTCCGCGTGATCAAATCGAGCGCAAACTTGCAAAATGTAAGAACTACATTTAATATATCACGTTACGAAACTTAAAAATTGAAACTTTTAGGCGATGCATTGTGAGTTGAAAATCATCATTATGGACCGTCCATAATGCCTCTTTTTTACTATTTTCGAAGTCTAATTAGCGTAGATTTGAGTTAAGGTAGAATGCGCCTGGTGGACAGATATTCGGACTCCCAAACTTTTGCAATTTTTTTCTGTTCTACTTCTCGTGGAGGCTCATTTTTAGCTCACGTGTTCACACACGTGAGCTAATGTCATAGCGATGTCTGTCTGTCTGTCCGTGTGTGTGAGAGAGTGAGTGTGTATGTGTGTGTCTGTCTGTCTGTCTGTCTGCCTGTTTATACGATAACTCAAAAACGCCTGTACAGATTCAAGTCAGATTTGGTTGACAGGTACGATATGCTACTTGCAAGAACTGATTAGATTTTGGCTTGCATATTGATGAAGTTATGACGTATCAATTTTTTTCATATAATGGTTTCCCTTTGGAGACAGTAATGGCAGTGTCGACATATATTAAGAAATACTGCACACAATTTCATGAAACTTCTCACAGATGACAATCTCAGAACATTATGATGATACTGTGAGTGCCATGTCAATTATCTGCTCATTTGCATATTTAATGAACTTTTGTAGTTAGTGACATAACTCTGAAATTCCTGCACCGAATTTGATGATGCATGCAGCAAATAGTGAGCTGATGTATAGCTAATTGTACTTAGAAGCATTGGGCAGTGTAAAGTACATAAATAGCTCATTTGCATATTTTATGAAGTTTTGTAATTGGTCATATAACTCCGAAATAAATGCACCAATTTGACGAAATCAGCTGCAGATACTGATCCGGCAGATATCTAACTGTGGTGTAAAGCATTTAGTAGTGTGAAGTTAATAAAGGGTTCATTTGCATATTTGACGAATTTTGTAATTAGGTATATAACGCTAAAATTACGGCACCTAATTCGGTTAAACCTGGTACAGATATTGATCTGATATACGTCTAATTGTACTGAGAAGCATTCGGTAGTGTCAAGTTAATAAATAACTCATTTGCATATGTTATGAAGTTTGGTAACTAGTCATATATAACTCCGAAATAAATGCATTAAATTTGATGAAACATGTTAATCTGATAGATATCTAATTGTCCCGTGAAGTATTGAGCAGTGTCAAGTTAATGAACAACTCATTTGCATATTAAATAATGTTTTGTAATCAGTGATTTAACTCTGAGAGTACTGTGCGAAAGTTGATGAAACCTGCTACATATAATGATATTACAGATATCTGATTGTTCTGTAAAGCGTACTACTATTAATGAACTTGTTGTAAAACAGGTGAGCACATTCAGTTCACATCTGGTAAAGCTCTTGGAGTAAGAAACATTTTTAGTCACAATTTTTAAAAAAATCTAAAATTTTTATTTTTCCCCACAAATTAACACAGAGATGATGGCCATTACGAATTTTAAATATCGGTAAATGTGGGGTAATTTGTCTCTCTGATATGGTACCAAAATTTGCATGGTAACCCCTGATTTTTATATTTTTTTTTGCTTAGAGAATGGTTGAAAGTAATATTGAGCAAAGTTTGAGCCAAAGTTTAAGGAATTCACTTTTGATGCACATACTACCTTAAATGATCATGGACGATGTAGGCCTATGTGCAAATAATGTATTGTAGCAAGGTCACGTAGAAGTAGTACATAATGTCTTGTAGCAAAGGTCACGTAGATGTAGTACATGCCTCATATAGAGAACGTCTGTCGCCATGGCTGCAATATTAACTAATATCGGCAATTTTAAAAACCAATTTACCCCTAAAGGGTCCGCTGGTTCATAAGCGGGGAAGTACTGTTTAACAAAAGCCTTGCTGTTTTCTCATTATAATTTTGATCCCGTCTTCATCAGAAGCACTCGTGCTAAACTTTGTACCCATGTATGCTTGCTGATGGCATGGTTAAATCCAAAACAGGAAGAGGAAATATCAAACCGATAGCCCTGTAACGCCCTCCCTTGTAGAGATTTTACCTGGAAGCTCCCTCAAGTGGCCAAGGCGTGTGAAGGTCGTACGAGAAGGAGATAGGAGATAGCGTCAGACTTTTAATTAATTATTGGTAAAAATTTCAATGAGAACAATCGAGAACGGTATATTCCATGGTGTGACCTTGTTTAATCTTAAGAAACAATCAAAGACTGGCGAGAAAATTACCACATGATGACCAATTTGTGATTATGATGGTTTTGTAGTTACGTAAGTTAAGCAAAGTATATAACTTTGTAGTGAATGTACACGGACGACTTAGTATTTTAGACGTAGAGTATCACGTTGCCATTTTGAAATGAAGAGTTAAAATGGTGCTACGATCAACATCTTAGTGTGTCAACTTCAGTTACTGAAGAATTACGATCTAGACTTATACCTTAACTCCTATTCCCCGAAAAACGAATGCAACTGTTACAGCACTATGAACGTATCAGTGGAAACTTAAAGCTCCACTAGCTGTAACTTTTTTTTTGACCTCAAAATATCTTCCTATTCTCTTCTGGTTTTCTCTGAATTCTACCATCTGAAGGATTACTACGGACATTTTGATTTTCCGCCATTTTGAAAAATTTATGTTAAGATTTTAGTGCAGATATGCAAAATTAATATCCATGGATTTTGCTGTTTCGCATAAGGCTGCGATTTAACGTTTTGGAAAAACATTTAATCGCATTGTCATCTTTATCAAGTTCATAATTGCACATACAGTCCCAGCTGGTTTATTTATGTCCGAGCACATCGTGCAGCGGAGGTATTGTCCGAGACGCGACAACACCGAAGCGTATGATGTACGAGGACATAAATCCCGGTATTTTGTGAGTATCCTTATTATAATACACCTTTGAGTCCAATTTTACATGGAAAAAAATCAAAATTAAATCGTTTTTGGGATGTCCGTCGCGCACTGCATTGAGCGTTCGCGAGCAGACTGGGAAATAGTCTGGCAGAGACGCTGGTATTCGCGTTCTTCCCTGTCAAGCAGTTGGACAGACGCGACGCGAATCCCAGGGTCTGGACGTTCTTGCAAGCGACCGGTCGGATTTCTGCCTGATCCGGGTACTTTATAGAACTCCTTGCATCCGTCAATCAGAAACAAATGACAAGTACCAAAGCCAAATAAAATTAAAAATGACAAATGAAAACATACCGCGTACATAGGTCTACTAGCTACTATATATATGTATAATATTCTCTCCGCCCAGTAAGATAGGTGTTTCTTTTGATGTCACTACCTTATGAATATTCATATCCTTGCAAGAACCGACAGTCGCTGTGTCTGGAAGTGCGTCCTCTCACAGCAGCACAGCGTAGCCTCCGAATGCAGGCCCATCGCGGCGCACAAAACAAGGCACAGCGACTGCAGGACTGTGGAGAGTCTAACTAGGATCGTGTTCAGCGCGTCTGCAAAGCGCACAGAACGAAATTTCAACCCTCGCAGCTCAGTGCACGTGGTAGAAATTGTAGGTCAGTAGCATAATTTCATTCAAATTCACAGGTTTTGGATTGACCACTCTTAATTTCTTGAAGTACTGAATATCTAAAAGTATATTTTCTGTTAAAAATTTAAAGTTGTACTCCGCGTCCTCTGATACTGAAACCTACTTAACGACGAAACTGCCTAAGTTACAGACGCAGGTATATAATAATAAGTGTATACACCTCAATTAGCTCATTCTCACAAACTTATTTTAGTTTGAAAGTAAAATCATAAAAATATCGCTTCAAGATACGGCTAGTGGGGCTTTAATAATGTTAATATTTACTCATCATCTTTTGGTGACTGAGCAGTGGTGTTGCTTCATTTATGGATATTTTCCGCCCGTCAATGCCACTTACTACTTGTAGATTATTTGCTCCTGACCATCACTACACAATGTGTTTGTTATCCATCGAAAGTCGTCGTTGATTATGCACTGTTATAACACCATTTACAACGAAATTCATCACACAAATCCCTAGGAAGGTTCTATACAATTCATTCTAGTTTCGTTTATATCTTTGATAAAGATGTCCTTTTCATGTCACATTAAATGTTTGTAGGCTTATATAATATAAACATTACATAGCGATAGAATTTATGATCCCTGTAGCATTAGACAACTTGCCTTTCTGACGTCGGGAAAATGTCACCAAACCTTTGTCGATAAATCTCCGGCAGGTTTAGTGTACAGTGAAATGTCGTTACAGTTTGCGATGCAAATCAGTGTGAGCTCCATCAACCTTGATAGAAAAAATGCAATGCTTCTATACGAATTGTACTTTTATGATATTTGACTGCGTGTATAGTCATCGCGTGTCATTGCGGACACTCACAAAATAGCAGACGTATGGTCCTTTCACAGAGCATAGAATCAATGCGGCTTGTGCCTTCCCAAGGAAGTAAAAGAATACAATGTATTTGGTGGGACAACATGATTGTGAGAAATTCAGTCTAAAATAATTTCGATTTACTCATTAAGTTAACATACTGCTCTGTACGTACTCTCAGCACCAGATGTTGTCATCGTCATTGGATTTAACTGAACGTCGATTTTGTTATTTTACTGCAGTCGAACATCATCTTGACCAGATGGGCAAATTACAGGAACTACAAGACAAAGGAGAGTTTCAAATGGAGGCAGTGAAGGGTAAGATTTCTTTGGTGCTGAAACCCATATGGGCATGGATCCTTCTTTGTTTTACCGTTTGTTTTTCTTTGCATCGTCATTTTCTTCTTTACCCATCCATTTCTTTGTCAGTCTTGATTTAGAAAACCTCTGCGTAAAGGCTTCTGATACCTGACGCACGGCTGAGGGTCTATGGGAATCTGTGTACTTGACCTTAATTACGGCTGGTCGTGTGACATTACCGCCTTATTTGATTCTCAAAATCTTAAAGAGACCATTTGAGTTCAAATTGGCCTACATCAATATCAGCGCAATTGCTTTCAGGTGAGAATAAGACGTTTCCATCAGTCCCATGTCGTTGGACTATAGTGCAATTTTATTCACGAATAACCTACAATAACCATGATATAATATTCAAAAATATTTTTCGCTATAATCAACTCACCATTTCACCATAATTTTTTTCCTTACACTTATAACCTTTGCTAGCGGTCTTGCAAGTTGGTTAAGGTGTTTAAATAAGTCACATGGTTTGGTGGCGTCTTTCAATTTGTAAAGTGTTTACAAACACCAGGAAATTCTGCCTTGACACAACACCTTGAGTGTGGCTTGTATATTTTTAAATGTTTTTTTTTTGATATTGACAAAAAAGGCCCTTTTTTGTAGAATTTTTTAATGATCTTTTCATGAACTTTAATCTATTTGATAGTGTTTTGCATCCGGTATATGACACCTTATTAACGCCCTTTTTTTACCAGTGACCATTTTCTTTTTGACTAAATAAGCCCGCCATGAAAGTAAATATCTTCTTCCTTTTTGTTCCTATTTCAACATAGAGTTGTCTTTTTGCAAACTCATATCATTATCTATCTATCCATCCGTCCGTCCGTCCGTTCGTCCGTCCGTCTCTGTCTCTCTGTCTCTCAGTCTCTGTCTATCTATCTGTCTATCCATCAAACTACACCTGCTTACCTACCTACCAACCAGCCTACCTACCTACTTAGCTAACACCCTACCTACCTACCAACATATCTATCTATCTGTCTATCTATCTATTTATCTATTTATCTATCTGTCAGTCTGTCTATCTGTCTCCCTGTCTGTCTGTCTGTCCGTCCGTCCGTCCATCCATCTTTCATAACAGAATATATGTCACATATATATGTATATATAGATAACCAAATTACTTCAAGTACAAACTAATAATATCCGTTACTGAAGTATTATATTATTACTTTGTACTTGAAGTAATTTGGTTATTTATAGAGCTCTGCTTTCCGTATCGAGCACTGTAATTTTCCAAGAGGACATCTGTATACTTCGAAATATGTATATATAGATATTTGTAAGTAAAATATTTTGACATTTTTATATCTATACAGGCTACTTGTATTATATTGTTGACATTGGTTATATCTATTGAGATAACGGTATAATATTGTATTGTATATACTTTCTTCTTTGAACAGCACACAATCAAATAGACAGTATGATGCATAGTGACTCTCTGAAGGAATTCAGGAGACTACGTAAGTTAAGCACATTCAATAGAATGAAGCTCTCTCTCTCTCTCTCTCTCTCTCTCTCTCTCTCTCTCTCTCTCTCTCTCTCTCTATATATATATATATGAAATTATATCATAAATGTGTATTTGGTAATGATCTGAAGAATACTCATCAAATTTTATATTTCATCGAAAACAAGGACTTTTATATTCAACAAATAATTTAACAATGGAGATCATTGTGAAAACTGAACAAGACGATAAATTTAAATATCGTTCTGTATTTACAGTTTAGTTATGCACGTTTTTTTTTCAAATTTTATCAGAATTTAATATCACTCTACTTTCACCACGCAAATAATCCTACATTTTGACATCCACGTTTAGAAAAAGCCACTTGTTAAACGGTATTTTTATTTCTTGATATTGTCTTCTCATGCTTGTCTACAATATCCACATACTTTGTATGACACAATAATATTGTGATTCTAATGCCCTTTTATCACAAATAACGATATTACTTTCGTTTTCGTGTCACTTTACACAGTCAGAGGCTTAATTCGTGAATTGAAGAAGATCTTGAAGACGATAAGGCGTAAGTCAATATTGATTATCTTGCAGTCATTAAAGACACTGAGATAGAAGAAAAGACCGAGATTGATCTCGAAATGAGTGATTGCACCAGCCCATGAAATTTGTGTGGCGCTAAATTCTATCCTCCCTGTAATTTCTATGATATACGTACCGGCGCTAGAGGGAGATCTGTCACAGTTTCATTTTACATAAACTTAAATGGGCAAAGTAGTTCTTTCTTTACCTTTTTGTGATATCAAGAAAACATAAAATACTTGCATAAAAATCACTAAGTGTACAAAATTGACTGAAAAAGTGTCAAGAATTACCCCTTTGCCGAATGCAAACAGGTTTGTGGCCTCTAGACAAAATGGATTTTTTCCATTCCGACTTGCTTTTTTGCGACATATAAACATTGCTCAAGTGCAAAGAATAGCTGCTACCCTTACCTATATGAAAGGCACCGCCAATTAGAGTTTCATTACAAAGGCTTGCATGTCGTCCAAACCTTATGTAACAGTGTATGTTCAGCAATGCAAGGTTTTTAAGATTCTTATCTTCACCTATAAATGTATCCATTCACTCGGTCCAACTTATCTTTCTAGCATGGTTAATTTGTACGTCCCAACCCGTAATCTAAGGTCCGCTGACCAATTTAAACTGTGTCAAAGCAGGTCGCGCACAAAGAAATATGGGGACCGTGCGTTCAGTATTGCCGCCCCCTTTTTATGGAACAATCTTCCAATTGAGGTTCGTCGCTCCCAAAGCCTGACAAGTTTTAAATCAAGTCTTAAAACATTTCTTTTTAATTCCGTTTTAACTGAACTCATTCATTGTATTTTTTTGTTTTTGTTTTGTTTTTAGCTCA
>LD350343.1:14171-25070 GCA_001465055.1 Ptychodera flava | reverse complement strand
TACAGGGTCATCGGCATTGTAGTTCTACTAGTGAGCGAGGTCGCAAAAACCAAAGATCACCGACCGCCTCACCGTAGAGCCAATTGACATTGTGCAGCATGCTGATATTACGCTAGTGTAGAGTTAATTCACTCATGATTGACATGTATGTATGGTATTAAATGACACAATTTGAAAATCACATACCAAACTTCTCCCTCTTTTCACTTGGGCTACAGTTTCAGCAGGTGCGGCACTTCTCAGTATGTCTTCTTTGATATTTGAGGCTGCAAGCGTGTGGGATTTCCAAGAGGCAATTTTGCGTCTGCATCATGCTTTGCATACATATGAGTCATAGTTCCTTATGTTCTGTGAAAGCGTCATTGAACAGATTGTTTCAAGATCCTGCAGAAGTGGTTTTCGAAGTCCGTTCTTGGTCATGAGCAGGTATCTGTCGCGCGAAACAGACTGGCAAGTTGCACAAATGCTTGCATCTGTCAAGACGATGCCACTGGCGTGAGGCTTACAGGGTGTCGCCATCTTGGATGAAATTGCTCCCGAGATGCATCGCTCACGCCTCAATTGGCCATCTTCCGGCTCTAAGATTTCTCCGTAGGATTGCCCCAGACTCTGTGTGGGCGGGCGGAAGTAGAGCCCCACTGCAGTCTGGGTAAACCGAGACTATGGAGCTGGTACAAGTGAGGTCGATGAGCGACAACGCAATGCGTTGCAAGCACCTACTGCCATGGAGAAGTTGAATTTACAAAGATACGGACTCGGTATAAAAAGGCCCGTTTCACGGATGAAAATGGCGACTACAATCACGTCCAAAAAATTTGGAAACAATTTCCAAAGCTGAAATCTGTTGGTGGTGTTTTGCTATATCAGTCGGCAGGTAGCTGTCAATTGGACCCAATGCCGATTGGACCTGAGTCAATTGGACCCAACGCCGAGTCGCCAAGTGGCTGAAGAGCAGGTGTTGTGCCCCTAACCTTACTTCTATACGATACTTCAGATTATATTGCATAGTTTTATTTCGATTTAAAACAGTCGCTGGTCTTTATAATTTTGCGACGACATTCTCTTAGTTATACAACGCCGCGACGCCACTCGGAGACGGCAACGCGGTCCACAGCGCTAGGTAAAGTACAGTAACTACCGCAGTCATCTGAGAATTGGACGTAAATTGCCATCGGGCTCAAATTATAAAATTGGGTTTACTACAGATGTTGATTATACAACAATACAGAAGAAGTGACAATTGTTTATTTGTTATCTTATTTACTTTCTAGTCTGCACGGATGTATATTCAGAATGGGTTCATCAGATTTTAAGACATATGATACAGATTTGCTATGGTGACTTTGATGCTGTTTTGTCAGTGGCACATGATGATCATTTTCCAAAAGGGTTTTTAAAGAATGCCATTGAAAGGTTTTCTTTTAGTAGTTGCTCTTCCAAAGAACATTATCACAATGTTTTGACTGATTAATCAGAAAGATTTTCTTTGTGTAGTGTTTTGATTGTGAAAAACAACTGACATACATTTCCTCATCTTTTTGCAGATTAACATGAAAGCAGATATTTTAATCGAAATTTTGGCAGGGAATGTTGGCAGAGATGAAGTAATAAGAAGGCTTAGACATCACCATCGTGATTCCAATCAGGTGTTTTATGATTTGTCAGCTATAAGTGGCAAGTAAGCAAAACATATACATACATATTTTTTTAGCTACTATAGACTAATAGTCTATAGAAGCTATTGGGATAGGTATCCGTCTGGCATCCATAGTCAGTTTGTATGTATGTATGTTTGTATGTATATATGTATGTCCGTTTGTGAGGATGTCCGTCCACTCAAATATCTGGGGAACTGTAGTACTTACAGACTTGCTATTTCCTGTGTTGATGAACATATGATTATGACAAAATATCTTTTTTAGTTTTTAGCTCATATTTGGTTTTGTATATAAATACCAAAAAGAGCTTACATGATGAGTCGGTGGCGTCTGTCTGTATGTACCGGTATGTATGTATGTGGATAAGTATGTGCGGATGTATGTCCGTCACACACAAAGGCTACCATACCGCCAAAGCTACCATCTCAGTATTTGGTGTACAGGTAGATGCAGGGGTTGAGATGTGACGTTGTTCAAATGAACACGTCAGTGTCAAAAATGTGCAAATGAGGTAAGAAAAAGGGAAATTCTGCTAAAGTGTAGGAGTGATGGCATGCCAGTTAAAGACAGGCTAACTCCACAGACCTTGAGTCATTTCCTGTCATTGTTTATGAACTGTTACATATTAACAGACCTGCTCAAATCATAGACAGTAGAGGGGGGAAGACTGTCTATGCTCAAACTAAGAGGGGCTAGCTGTTTCTGCTATGCATGTTGCTAAAGTTGACCTCCAGTACCTAAAGTTTCAGACCTTATTTACTTTTGTTATTCTTGTTTTTCTGGCTTAAATACTTCTTGTTGTTTTCCTGGTTGTACTGTGCAGAAATCATTGTCATAACATCAACGTAGAATTATCCTGCACTGAACAGATAGAAGCAACATTTATTGTTGATCTTTGGTACCCAAACTGGTATATACCAATTATGATCAAATTTGAGCGACACCGTATGATTGCGGTATTTTTTAATATTGTTGAAAATATGCAAATTAGCTCAAAAAAGTCACACAGTGCTTTCAAAACAGTCACAACAGTCATATACCCACTATCAGCACTCACAGTACCAGCTACAAGCATCGACATGTATGTCAAAGAAAGTTTATTTTCACACTCCTCATATGATGCAAGTTTTGCAAAGATGACTACGTGGTAGACTTTACCAGTTCAAGCCTCTTGTATGTGTCCAACTAAAGTTATGCTGAGTATGACACTGGGTTGAAATTGGACTCTTAGTCTAAGTAAAATAGACAGTGAGATACTGTACAACATAGAATTGAAAAATGAAGAATAATCATCAAAAACATTGACATTTGCCCATTTTATATTCCAGATGAAAACCACGATGAAGCGACAAATTCAGTTCAAGATGTGATGGGTTCTACATCCATGGCATCAACATCAACAGACCATGGACCTACAAGTGGTAAGCTAAATGATACATTTCCCTGTACACAAAGAACAGCGTGACAGTAATAATATCTGTTATCATATACCTAGATTCACGTGCCTATATAAAGCTTCGTGAGAAAGCACCCTCACATCCATGCATTTTTTTAACGTATCACTCCCCAGCCCAGTGCCCAAATTTGGATGAACGTGTTGAATTCTGCACGTCCAAATATGGGCAATGGTGTTCACTGTTGAACTATATGAACTGCTTCAATACTTGTTACAACGCGTGTTGCTATCGGGGAATGTTATATTTGTACATAAAGTCAAAGCGAGATTAGGAAAACGTCTGCTCGCTAAGATTGTATAGTGGCGACAGTGGAGTCGGGCTGGTGACATGTAATATTTCTAAAGTCAAGTGAAATCCATCGTAGGCCTATCCTATGTGTGTGCCAAATGACACTAATTTACATCACGCATTTGTCCTTCTTTAATACACCTTGATTACAACCTGGATCTCTGTTGCTCATGTATGAAGCTTTGCGTGTTCTAGACTTCTACAGGTTAACAAATGACGTCATTATGTAAGTAAATCAACTATGTGAAGAGGCCATTGCTTTTCTGAAAAATTGACACAAATGGCAATGAATATTTGATATCGCACAAATTTTTATCTCAGAACAAATCTTAATATTATGTTAAGTACATATTTATCATTCCATACTGTATATGATAAAACCTTTACGGCCCTGATACAAGTTTTGCGGACCATAGTCACACGGCATATGGGCCCTCACACTCGGGCCCTTCCGCCGTACGACTTTGGCCTGCTAAACTCGTATCAGGGCCGTAAAGATTATTACTTAAGGTCCATGCATCCTTCAATCATCAGACAAATGAAGTTAAAGGATCCTTACCCCACTTTCTTTTAAATCTTTGGGACAAACCATTCTATTTGTATGTGGTGTTAAACTTTGATAAATAATATTTGTTTTGGTGGCGACATTTTGAAACCAACTCAGATTGTTTGTTTAACAGCAAAGATTTCTCAGTATTGATAATGTGCAGCTTTTCTGATATGCAGAGATTGCATCGCTTGCTTATGTTAGAGTAGCTCGTCAATAATTGACCATGAAATGTCATGAAATGTCTGTCTGTTTGCCTGTATGTGTGTATGTGTGTCTGTATGTATGTGTCTGTCTGTATGTATATACGTATATACGTATGTATGTACTATCTGTCTGTCTATCTATCTGTCAGTCTGTCTGTCTGCAGTTACACAATTAGATATTTACCCATTTCAACAACATGTATGTCTGTAAGTATGTCTGTGTGTATGTATGTACGTATGTATGTATGTATGCATGTATCAAAACCTCAAAACCACAGCACCTGCCGTCTTATTCTTCTGTGTACAGGTGGGCCCTGGGTTGGAGATTTGAATTTGGTAAAATATCAAAATGTCAATGTCAAAAATTTTGCAAATGAGTCAAAAAAAGTAAAATCCTGCAAAGTGCTGAAGCTCCGTAACTACTGGCCAGATTGACTGAAACTTGGTATGCATGTACCTAAGGGTAACCTTAGTTGTGAGTCTTATAATTTGTATTTTTAGTCAAATTTCCCCATTTGTGGTAAAAAAAAAAAATTTATCTGAAATTGCTTGTCCACTTCTTTTGAAAGTTGGTATGAATGTTCACAGGGGTAAACCTTGGTAAGTATGTCCAAATTGTGACAAACCATGAAACGTAATCATGTAATCGAAGTAGCCAATAACAACCGGGGCTGCGTCATCAACGATTACTTGTCACTCAGGACAGTCATTTTACGATCACGATCAGTAGGAATTGTTTAGATCATGCAAATGTTATGTAATCAAAGTTACTTGTCTTTTTTTTTCTTCAGACACTGCAAAACACACCTTCTGCTATGACACCCCTGGAAACACTTGAAGAATGGAGGAAAACAACTATCAATGTGCATGCTAGACCACCAAAGATATACTACATCCGAGATACCAAGTCACCATTTCAACAAATGTTTGGCATTTATGAGAAGAAAGTTGATCTTTTCATTCATCAATCTGTAACATTAATTTCTGGTATTAAGGAAGAGGCTGCAGTGGATGTTTGAGATCCATCCAGAGAGTTCTTCCACCTGACATTTCAAAGTACACTGACAAGAAACACAGAGGAACCTTTGTATGAGGGAAAAATGGAACATCTGTTACAAGTACTAAAACAATCAGTTATAAGTCAGGAACTTTTTGAACTTGTTGGTAAAGGAATTGCACAAGGATTAAAACTGATATGACACCAATAAGTCTTGCAATTACATGTAACACATGCATTTGCACTCTATTTTTTCATGTTTAGCTACATTGTTGCAAACTTAAATGCTGAACTTTTGTTTCATGTCACTGCTGAAGAATGCTGCTAAATTGTGGGGAAAGATTCTGTGTTATATCCCCACGGATACTGTCCAGGGGGACTTATAGTTTTGGTTGTGTGCGTGCGTGCATCCGTTCATGGAGATATTTCAGAGGCGTCTGGAGCGATTTCATTCAAACTTGGTACAAGGGTTACTCCTTATGTCAGGCATATGCACATCAAATTGTTTTGCGATCCGACCAAATATGGCCGTGTGACAGTCATTTTATTGAGAAAGTGGGGACTATGTCACTGACAATGACTTTTTGAAAAAGAGCTCTATTTCTAAAGCGACTGCACTAAATTTAATGAAACTTTGTGAAGATGTTTGTCACACAAAGCTCTGATAGCACACAGTCAGTATTGCATCAATTAATTGCTATTTTGCATTTTTAATGAACTTTCCTAATTAGGGGGCTTTGTCCAGAAATACTGCATCAAATTTGATGAAACATGATACAGATGTTGATCTTTCAGTACTGTAATACTGTGAGAAGTCATTAAGCAGTATCAAGTCAATTGATTGCTATGTTGCATATTTAATGAACTTTCATGTGTATTAATGTATGTTTGTATATGTATTATATATATATATGTGTATGTATGTGTGTCTTTTGATGTGATATCTCAATAACAGATGATCAGATTCTGTATGGTTTAATAAACAGTGTTGTGTAAATCAGGCATACAACTCAGTATGTATATTTGTTGATACACCAATTCAAACCAAATATGACCACACTGTCCTTGATGGTATTTTTCTTGTGTCTGTCAAATTGTTCAGTGAAGTACAATTTATATCTTGTGCCATATGCATTTCTCATTTGCAGGAAAATGTCATCTATCATTGCTATGTCAGATTGGATAGTACAGAAAAATGACTCCTGAAGGATTAATATTTATCACTCTACCATCTACAATAGGATTACTTTAAAATGCTTGTAAAATGTTCTTATATCTTCTCAAAAGACAGTCAAAAATTCACAAAAGCAATGACATTAGGAAACTCACAGAAGACAATGAATACCTTCCTTGTATTATTATGTGTAATTTTCATTGATTAGCTAATATATTCATGACAGTATTCTATTATCATATGTTCAAGAGTAAAACCATATTTATAGTTGCACATATACTCTACTCTTTAATCACACCATGCTTACAGTAAACATTTCTTTCACAGATACCACTTTTACCAGCTTAGATTGTACAAAATATCAAAGTGGTCAGTCATATTTGAATTTTTGATGTTATGCTCTTTTTGCGTCATGTATGGCATGATTATTATCGAGAAATATTCCTGTTCAGTTAAGGTTTTAAGAATTTGTGAGTTTATGCATTTTCTGTGACATAGTATTTACATGAACACTGTCACTCTCACTTCAGCAGTTCCTTTTACATGAAAGGAAAACTGAGTATGTACACCTGTTTTTTTCTCAATATATTGCGCTTAATATCATTTTACATAGAATGAACGAGTAATGCAACAACATTCGACTGTTTTTTTCTTGCTTGTCTCACTTCATTGCATTTACAAAGTGTAACAAGTCTGTAATTTTTACACTGCAATTTATCCCAAGCAGTCTTTCTTTATGTTTTTACATGAAGAGAAGCATCATTTAGTTCAGGTATTATGTGATACTTTCACTATATTAGTAAGAGCAATGCAGAAAAACGTTTCGTTTCTTCTTTTTCGGTAAAGATAAAAGTCTTTTTTGTTTGGCTTTAACCTTCAAGTGTATTGTCTTTTGCATCTTCATGTAATGGAATGATTGTTGAGTTAATAAAGTGGAAGATTTCAAAATATTACATTGTCATAATTCACCAAATGATAATAGCACTGACACTAACACTTACAAGCGTCACTATTAGACACAGCACAAGTTATATATCATTAACTCTGAATAGTCTGAGTTCAGCAGCCTTGAATTGAGAATCTTGTCAACACTAGCACAAATGACAAAATGTAAAAAAATAAAACCATTGATAATTTTCACCACCATTGATAACAAACGATCATGATTTTAACCTAAACTAGCAAAAATTTGCCCTAAAAACACACTACTGATATTTTTGCCACAATATTCACAAATAAACCCATGTTCATCCCCAGTACTCTGTATACTAGATGTTAAACTTATTGAAAGAGTGGTGTCTGGGAGATTTTTGCCCAAAAATGTTTCAAAAATACAATCTTGCTGATTTTGTCATGATCAGTTTAACTTAAGTAATCTCCTTTGAGGTGCATAAAAATTTTAAATTAATCACACAGGTGATTCCTAAGAAAGTGAATTTTGAGAATGGAGAAAATTGCCTAAAAATTTAAAACATTTGTAGTTTCATTGCAATTTGAGCAAATCTGCCTCAAATCACCCCTGAGGTTATAGACACTAAATGTCAAGACTATTTGAGCAGGTTTTGAACAATGTCTCTTTAAATTTACCATTTTTGCAGTTTGTACAGCTCATTTGCATATCTCCGATGTTAATACACAAAAAATAATCTGTCCCAATCCCCTTACATACCTTCACAGCAACTATCAGAGTAATGAATACAGCACTTTTCAACTTTCACAGTTGATGGACAGACAGACAAGCATACCAATATAACTACGACAGATACTGTACCTACAATATGTTACCTTGTCACAATTTCACAGAATAGTAGCTAAAATTCATAGATTTGTAGGCAAAAACCTAAACGGTAAAGTCCTACTGGTGTTCAAATACAGTGTTCTTTGTTCATGAAACCTCCAAAAAACCTGTGCATGTGTGAATGCAAATCCAAGAATGTAATTACTCAGGCCTTGTGATAAGTCTAGTAAATCATACACTTTATACTATCCCTATTCTTAGCATTTTGTGGTAAAGAGCAAACATATATTTGAACCATATGTGGTACAAAGACATTGCAAACATCTACCAATTCACACATGTTGCTAGGTTTTTAGTGATTGACAGTTTATGGCATTACATACTCTGTGCTTCCTATGCTTGCAGAACAAGACTGATGAGGTTTTCCCCTTGAATAAGTTAAGCCTGGTTTAAAATCACTACACATGTCAAACTTATTAAGTCCATATCACTGGGTATAAGTGTGGCCAATACTGCCACCAGGGTTGGGGGTGTATGGGTCCCACCACAAGTTTCTTGTTGTTGTTGTTGTTTATTTTGATAGTTTGGAGTATGATATGTATTGCCAATGAAGATTTATACCATCAACCTAAAGGGTCTTGGTCTTATGAAACTGGTTTTCTGAAGATTTTTTGTTGAGGTTGTTCTCTTCACTCAGTGACACTTTATCATAGACCCTAGTTTCCTCTACAGGCTATGACTGCATGCATAGTGTCATGTATTTGTCCTGTGATAATCTCATGCTGTTTCATCATGAGTGTGACTGCCTATTGCACTAAGGAAAGCAAGCAAGTTGTAAGTTGCTAATCTCTGGCTGCTGTCATTAGATTATCACCATTGCTAGTGCATTTATTGTTGACAAAAGACCAAGATGCAAAACAATCAGGAGATAAAGTTTTATTGGCAATGTACACATCATACTCATATTATATACTACAACTTATATAAATAAATTAAAGCTGCAAGCTGCGTTGGCAGGCCCAGGCAGTTGCCATGGTTTCAGATGCTTGCAATGATGATACTATGAGCAAAGTTTTAAATGGTTTTTGGTTTTTCTAATGATTATTTCTGAACACTTTATTATTTAGATTTCGCTGGTAATGGTAGGTGTAACGCAAAACCCAACTGGTTGCCAAACAATGTAACCGATGTAAATGCCTTTGCAAACTTGAAAGTGCTCAAAGTAAGGATGACACGAGGAAACTCAGTTCAATTGGGACAAAGATTTTTAAAGATTAAATTTGAATTTCAATATCAGTGCAGCAAACAAAGTCTGGGAAAGTGAGACTAACCACTTACTATATCTAAAGAAAGACAATACCACACTTTGTACAATTTTATGATAAGTACACACAAGCCAAATTTACTGCATATAAAGTGTGTGATTTTTAACTGTCATAATTTTGATACCATGACACAGCACTCAATTTTAAAATATATAAGAAATACTTGACATTTAACCATCTATTGTACTGGTCAGAATTTTTTCATCCATTGGAACAGTACAGTATGGCTTCATGTAGTCATGTTTGTTATTTGCTACACAATGATACATGAAAGACTGTTTACAGATCTACACTGAGGTAGCGTCACAAATGCTATCTGTTCTCATACTTGTATGAGTATTGTGAAAATTGAAGTTTAAGCGATTGTTCATAAATGCATATATTTATTGTTATTGTAAATTGTGTGGTACTGTTCTTCCAAGTCTTAATAACTGTGGCTATCCATCCATTGTAAAATATATAGCAAAAATACTATGCATGGATCAGAGTGAGTGCTGTCACTTGCACATCAATTAATACTTTATTCGCAGTGTACACAACAGGTACAATCAATGTCTCATTAGAGATGTTCCCAAACATTGCTCCTTGTTCAAATATGCCAGGCGCTTTTTTCACATCAAAATTCATAGACTGCATACTGGTCATGTTAATTTATTTAATGAACTATACAAAATTTTCATCGCTTGAATGCAGTAAGCTACCTTTACAAACAACAGTGACCATCACTGTTAATATCAGCCACAAACAACAGGAGGATAATATGTATGTTGTTCACATCTAAGGGCAGCACGTATCATGCTTCAGTTTTCCTGCAAACACAGACATATGCCATCAAATGTCACATGCAGCCCTAAAAACATTTTGATTACACAGTTGGTACTTGATCCTCAGTAATGCTGAATGAGGGCCGTCCCCGGGAATTTGCTGGTTTCAACAGTGGTACTTCAAAACCATCATCACAGAGCTATCCAGAACATCAATGGCGTCAATGGCAAGCTGAACAGGGCTGACAACATCGTCGTCGATTATTCCAAAAGCATTCAAGTTAGAAAGAAGACGATGGACATTCACATATTTTCTTTGGAAGAAATCGTGAAACTGATCATCCATACGTTATGAATTGAGATCGTGAAGTAGAGATTGAATGCTCCTACTACATCGAGCGTACATGGCGATTTATAAAATCAGAGTTCAACGGATTGCTTGATTTTGACATGAGTAACTGGTGTCCTTGCTAGCTTACCACAGAAGGCCACACAAGCGCTTCTCTGATGCTCGTTCGTAATACCATAGACCCTTCATGGAGCTCAAGGGACCGTAGGATCGTACACTATAAATCAACAACTCTTATTCGAGGGCGACCATGTTTGCGAATGCACCGGTGCATTGTGGATATGAGGTGACCCCCTAGTTTGCTGGAAAAGGTAGCCTAATTGAAAGCTTCTACTCCTCATGTCGGCATTCTGCATCGCATAATGGCATGTCCGCATTTCGCATCGCAGAATGGCA
>LD350340.1:33675-65999 GCA_001465055.1 Ptychodera flava | reverse complement strand
GCTACATAAACTGTGAACGTGATGATCTTCTTTCATGCAGGACAGTTTAACGATTGCCACGTGACTTGCAAGTAGCTGTAACTTTTGATGACTTTAATGTTTTTGTTTTTAATATTGACTAGATTTTCTTGTTCCATACTCAAAGCATTTAAATACGCCTTCTACGTAGCTCGTCACCACTATGACAGCCGATATTTGTAGAACAAAATCCTGTGGTTTACATTAAAAACAAGACTTTTAATATTTAGAACATATTTGTAAGCATGGCAATTAATGTAGTCAGATTTGCTTATATTTTTCGAACGGACATCAGAAACGTTTGTAAAAAACTAGGAGTTCTTTGTTCCTTTAAGCAAACTGATGTTGAAATTCGTCTTCTGGAATATGCTCAAATACAAATTATTGGCCTCTCAGACACATGACATTATTTACAATTTGCAAAGTTATTGTTGACACACAAATCTTACTCCTGAATGGACTTCTGTGTCTGCCATGGCATCGGACGATACACGCAAACCGCCGTGATGATGCAGACAAGTTCAATTCTAGGTACTTGTAAATGACATTGGCAGGGGAAAAGTGTATCTGCGTTTTACAAACAGGGTAAATAAAATAGACGATACAGCGAATTTTAGTGCCAATGGAGCTTTCTTTTACTGCTAATCGTCTTCTTGAAACAATCTTTTTGCGGGAGCACGTCACGACAAGAAGTTATTATAGGCTAAACATAACCGTGGGACTGTTTAGATCTTAAAACTGGCTGGAGCTAGACGAAACAAGTCATTTCCTTCGTTGAATAGGAAACCGGAAGTTTCAAAATCAAAGCAGAGCGGTCACGTCATAATTACCTGTCAGATTGACCACCGCATTTATCCTCTACTTTTAAAGTTGTTTATTTATAGAGTTATCCGCATATAGGTACACGTGACTTAAGGAACCTATAAATAGCCATGAAGGTGTTATAATTTACACACGTGAATACATACTCAGGTGCAAACACAGTGAAGACATTTGTCGACGCATTTGCGCCGTCTAAAGTTGGATAATCACATTCCACACCTTTCTGTGAGTAGATGTTTAAATTAACCTTACCTTAACCTTGAATCCCTCGTCTATCATTAATTGCCGATACCGTGATTATTATTGCATGCCAATGCATCACTGTGGGTCAACTGACCGTTAAACTATTTTGATTGCCAGTGTTGTTCCATTTTTATTATCGTATTTTAAAATCGTTAAACACTGCATCCGTATCTAACAAGATATCCCGGCCACAAAATATTTTCCTTGTTTCGCCCTAAATTCCTCTGAAATTTATACATTTTGAATTTCCAAACACAATGTAAAAATGTTCATTTTTATTATCGCAAGGATACATTGAGTAACATTCACACACTACAACAATGCTTTCGAAACTGCCATAACAGACCACTGCGTCCTGAAAAGAAGGTCAAATGCCGACAAAGGTAACCACCTTTGTCCGAACAGACTTTGTTAACATACGAAACGCAACGTAATCACACTGCCGCGCATTTTTCAATCACATCTGCGCAAGTTTCGCAATTTTGCAAATGCTTGCAAATATTGCAAGTTTTGCGAGTATATAGTAGAAACCCACGCTGTTGAAAGCTGTTTGGTCAACCCAAAATTAGCGACTCGGCGAAGAAACGCGCAAAAATTCGGCCACATGCTAGAAAGATATTTATACGGGAGCACAGATTATGGTATTTGAAGTGTTAATCATTCGCAGAGTGTTCCGATTGTAATGGGCTGTGCAAACACACGTTCTGGACAGCTACTCAAACTATATGGAGGCAGTCTGGTACATGTATGCTTCCATTAGAACATGGTTGTTACAAGTGCATATTTGTACAAAAATTTGATTTTGGAATGTGAAGAATCACAATTTTTTTCCCATCATTTTGAAAAATACCGGCTCTCCCCTGTAATATCTGTCCAATCCTTACTGCGATCAAACTCAGAAGATGTCGAACTTCAGCTGTTGGTTTTGACACCCCCCCCCCCCTTTATTGGGCATTTCAACAACAGGGTGACCCCACCCATGAATCCACCGGCCCCATAAGGCCGAAGAAACTGACCAGTCCTAAAGAAACGATTCTATGCATTTCTAATATTTCAGGTCTCATTAATTCGACGCTTGTAAAGATGAAAAAGGAGTTCTCAGGATTTCTATCCAAAGCAACCGGATTAAAATCACCGGTACCGCTATGCAACGTCATGTCACTTTTGTAAGTATTGATTGAATTCATTATTATGTCAGCTCATCCTACAATCATGATAGTTAATTGCTTGGTTGTTGTCTATGCTTGTTTATACGTATCTTGGCAGTACATTAAGTTTCTGGATGATTAAGGATCCATTTCAATTAAGTGAACAATTGAGACTCGTCTACAAGAAATGACATAAGAGAACATCACCGGAGACCGATATATAGTATATGAAATAACTTTTTTGTATATTGATCAAAACTGTTTTCTTTGGTCATATCTGCTGACAGGACTAACATTGTCAGATCACCCCACGAACACACTGCAAATATGACGGAGAGTTGTAAACTCACTCGGTTGATTAAACCTGTCATCGGTGATCTACCTCGGAAGCTGCTGAATAAAGTTATAGAGTCGTTGTCTCCATTTTCGTGTCTACCCATGTCGCTCCGTAAACGCAGTCAGGATGACGAGAGTATCGATCAGAAAGAAACCGGAAATATTACCATACTACAACAAGCAACCGAGGAAGAGGAAGACCATATCCACGATATCAATCTGTCGCCAAAGAGTTCATGTGAAAGAAATAGAAACTCAGACACCAATTTGAAAGGATACAAGTCTGAGGGTTGTCACTCCGGAGCTCCTGAGATTGAAACGGAGCAGAAGCCGATGCGTAGAATAAGTACCTCACCCGACAAGACGTTCCAAGATGATGCAAAGATATATGAAACCCTTCAAGAAACTGCAGCAAATGAAAAGCACGAAGATCAGGCGGCGGGAGCAAAAGTAACGACAGGCAACGAAGCTGTTGTCAGTGCGAAGGCTCTTACGTCGATTGGAGCTGAAACGGGGTGCAAAGGAGGTGTCCAAGAACAAGTTCACGAAGGAACAGATAAGGAAGATGTACTACAGGGCAGAACATACAGCGGGAAAATACTGCAACAACCGAAGCATGACGAAGAAGGTAGTTCTGCGGCAGAGTTCAGTTCCTTCCAGGAAAGAACTGAACAATCATTCATCATTCCAACTCAACCCGAAACACGTGACCGGCATGATGTCAATAGAGGACCTAAAAAAGTAAAACAGAAAACGTCGATTCAGACGGAATATTTCCAGCAACATGATAAAGCACAGACAAGTGAGTAGTCTCTATTATCCATAAATTGACCTAGATGAGCCGATTTATGAAAAGATGTACGGATTCAAATGCACAGCTGCTAACGTTTACGAGTCAGGTTGTGTCAATATTGCCATAACCAGTGATTTGTGACAGCAGGTAATCGTAACATATATAAATTCTCGGGTTTCTTTTTCTTCTGCAGATGACAGTGTCGTAATCGCCTACAGTGACTCCGGACCGAAGATAGATCGTCGCGTCAACTTAGTCCATCGACGTTTGTCAGAATCCTTTGCTGAACATGCATCAGTGTATAGCCCTGTGTTTGAGCCGAATGATGAACCGATCGTCAAAGACTGTGAGACCGGCGCGTATCTTATTCACCCAAACGGGAAGAAACTGGTAAAATTGGAGCAAAATGAGCCTTCAGTTGATTGGTTGATCAAACATGAAAGTCTGTATCCAAATTTGGGTAAAATTGAGAACGTGAAACTATTAGTAGCGTATGTAGCAGAAGGTAATGGCAGCCTTTTAAATGTTGCTATTGATTGGAAGATGTCCATTTTCCCCAGAGCTAAATTAGTTCTTTTTAATTTGACTGTACCCGAGGATCATGGTGATCTGAAACTCGAACAAGAAGCTTTGAACTTGGCTATGTTTGCAGACGTTGTTTTCTCACTGGGCCCGCATGTTTACAATCATTTTGACAATAAATATCGAGGTAGATCGAACAAAAAGATCGTTCATCATTTATACATGCCCCAAACAACTGACAACTTCCTCACCCTGAACGCCATCCCACCAGGAGAGACACACGAGAAACAAATTCTGAGCGTAGCCAATATCAAAGACATCGAAGATTTCGAGAAATACTCTCTTGTTGCGAAGGCAATGGGAAAGGCAGCAGATATGTTAAGTGAGCTGCACTGTAAAATTAGATGGAAAATCATGGGTGTTAAAATCGACTTGGCTCCAGAATATGAGCAATTTTTGATAAAAATTGCAAGTTCAAAACATCTGAAAATCATCATGTCATGTTCAAAGTCAGTGGATGATTTTGAAACGAGTCTTCTAGAGAGTTGTTTGTATATAGCTCCAGAGAAAGTCGATTCTTTCAATGTTCAAGCATACTTCGCAATGCAGGCAGGTATACCAACCTTGGTGCCCAGCTGTACAGGCATCGTCACATTTCTTCAGCAGTTGTTTGGGGGCAAAGGTCACGTTGACTTTGTAAGCGTTGAAACGGGTATGTACAGCAACTTTACGTGTGAGGATAGTAAAGTTTGGAAAAAAGCCATTGTCGACAGATTACTTGATCGCAAGATAAATGTCAGGTTCAGCCAGGCAAAAAATTTGCGACAAGATTTGCAATCTTGTAAAGCAATCAGTTCGTCACAAAAGACTCTACTTAGTCTTTTGCATAACACGCTAGATTCAGAAATCCCTTAAAGGAGATAAGGCTTACACATGCTGAAAGTCAGAATAAACTGAGTCAGAGATAAACGACATTAAGTTAAGATCGTCCAATAGTCTTTTTGCGTTATTGACGTTGCTTCAGTCAGCTTTAGCATTGTGATGAGATAAAGAAACAAAGGGGTTAATCATTTGACAATATCTCAAAATTTTATCTGTGTTAAAAGTTACACTTTTTCTGTTTTCTTTCCAAGAACCTGTACTAATTCTTAGTATTGTAGTACTTTGTTTTTATGGCCTCAACTTGTATAAGAAATATAAGATTGTCATTTAAGATTATCTCGGTTTTTGACAAAAACTTTATTAGAGATGTGGTTGTATGCTAATGGTTTTGTTAGCTGACTATTCTGCAAGTTGAGCATTGCAGAATGCAGATGCAATACGAAAGAAAAATTACTGATTTTATAGTAAATCAAAGTAACATCATTTACTTACATCTCTGTAAATTTGTAGCAATTCTTTTGACAAGACCATTAAATGAAAATATTCCGCACCCTGTCAAATATTGCTTCGAGAATTCTGCTCAGTAAATATGAATGTGTTTTACACGCAGCTATGTAGTTGAGGAAATCCAATATTTTATGACTTTTTTCACATGTTATGTCACATAAATTTTTATCAACAAAATGTTACTTTTTGTACACGACTTACCAGTAACCAGGCTTTTTGGAAATATACAGTTAGTTTATCACGTTTGATGAAAAATTCGCTCTAAATTGGTCGCTTTTGTCCCACCTTGTACGTGACAGATTAGATCATGCTGGTTTTTGAAATTAAGACAGGCATTTTCTGCCTTGTCAGAGAATACAGAAAAAAATTCATGTCCAAAATTCCAAATTTTCCTCACTATTTAGCCACATGTTACTTATTTGCGAACTCTTTAAGGCTGGAGCTCTCTGAAACTCCTATGCCATACATTTTACATATTTGACCAAATCTCAGTCGGTCTCAGAGTGAATTCTTCCTATTCACAGGTAAGATTGCGATAAAAACGACCCTTTCTACATTATTGTATTTTTTATCCATGATTTCTCTTTTGACCGGACTTTCCATTATTCACGTTTCTAAAACTAAACGTAGCTACATGTGCGACTTTCATTTTCGTTGTAGTTGACTGTCAAGGCATGATCGAATGATCTTTCTTAACATAATTTCTAGTTTTGAGACATGTAATTTGTATCATTAAGTTGTGAGTTTAATTAAGGGCTGCATATCTCAGAATTTGTCAACAATTTTCCTCCATTGTCAAATGTACAGCCTGCTTTAAAAAAAACCAAACAATTGGATCTGAAAAAAGATAGCTGTATCGAACACACAAGTTCATTTCTTCTTCATCTTGAATTCAGAAACATATAATCAGAACAAATCATGTGTCTTTCTCCAGTGTCTACACTTTATCTTACAGAAAGACGTATATTTTAATGTAGGAATATAATTACCTTGAGGTGTGTAGAGATATTAAACTATGAATGTGAAGTCCTGAATTCTGTAATCACATCACTGTACTTTACGACATGTTCAAAACATGAACATTGAGATAGATTGTTTACTTTAATTCTTCTACTCTGGCTTCTTAAAGTCTTGTTTTGCAACATTTTTTTCCCTTGCACGTATTTTTTGTATACTGCTCTTCTTAGATAAACATTCACTATTTTCAGAAAGTTTTGTGTTATGTTACTTTCCAATTAACATTTTGTCATTTCAAAAGTTTATCAATACGTTTCATTTTTTAAATGCAGTATATATATATATATATATATATATATATATATATATATATATATATATATATATATATATATATATATATATATACTTTTTCTTCATGTTTGATAGACCGTCATCTTTAACCTAGCTATTATCTAATAAAGCGACAAAGTCAAATTCACTCAACCATATATGAAGCTCTTTTATGCCACTCCTTCAACTGAGCACTTCCATCAAACTTATTTGACACCAAAACGTCAACTTCGCCAGCTTGAAAAAAGTAAAAGTTTCAACTTTTATCGAAGTATAATCAAAGTTTGCTAAAGAAAATTAAACTTGTCTCAATGGCAAAATATAAAATATGTACTTCCGGTAAGCCCACCAACCCTAGAAAATGCCGCTCTAGATACAATTTGCTTTTGTGTTTCGCATTTTAAAAATGCATTTGAGTAAGTTGACTAAATTTTACCGTATGTTAAGGGTCCGAAACACATATTTTTGGTTGGTTTCTCATCCTGTTGCTGTTTTAAATGGTTTACATATTTATTCATATTTGGTGAGTTGAGAGTGAAAACTTCTTATTATAGAATAAACTATAGATCACCTAAAGATCGTTTATAATTAATGGTCGTGGACATAAACATGATAAAACTTCAAATAATATCAGAAACAAGCAAAACATTGCCTTTTCGCGATCGAAATGAAATAAGTCATTCGTGAATATAGTTTCGTAACCTATACATTATTTAGTTAATCAACCTTTTATAGCCGAAAATGTGTGTTTGCAATTTCTGTTTTGTGTTTGCCAGTACTTCCGCCACATGAAAAACCTGACATGAAAACTAAGACATCAGAATAATGTAAACATAACCAAGACAGATCTCAAAAACCGTTGCGAACAGCCTTTTCAAACTTTCAGGGGTTATTAAGCGCACTAAGACAAGGCTCCTTCATGCCAAATTTTAAGGTCACAGGCAGTGTCAATTTTGTGAAGAAGAGATTTAAAGTATTATTTTTCACATTTTTGAATGACCTTGGACCAGCCCTTTACTTCTGCAGCTAAGCTACGGATATATTTCGCGGTTGCTGTTGACCTTTGGCCGTAACATCACACTGTACCTCATTCATTATGTACATATCTTATTCTAGGCTAGCCGATAGAGCTAAAGGTCAGTGTTTTCGTACGAAGGGATAAGTATGGTAACAAATTTTTTAGACAAATTGTCACATGACCGGCCACTTCCTCTACCACATTAATGATGCACATATCTAATTCTGGGCGTCAAAATAGAGCTTCCAAATAGTGCCACATCCTGTATCTCATTAATTAATCATATATCTGACTCTGGGCTGGCAAATAGATCAAGAGGACTGATTTTTGGTACAAAGGGATAAGTACAGCAACAAAGTTTTTCACAAAATGTCCTGTGAACAGAATGACCTTTGGCCTTTAATTAGCGAAAATGCGTACAAATCTGCAACCACAAGTGTTATATGCGTCATATTTGGTAGGATGGGGACCTTATGGTGCCAGGTGCTGCACCTCATTAATTATGCCATATGTAATTCTTGGCTAGAAAGTAGAGCTAGGGGTCTTATTTTTGGCACACAGGGATAGGTATAGGAGCGATGTTTTTGACAAACTGTCATGTGACCAGGAAGACCTTTGACCTCGATTCCAAAAATATGCCTATAAATAAGTGATGAGAAATGTCAACGCTTTCATATTTGCTGGAATTAGGCTTTAACACCTTCTTACATCCTGTATTGGTACCTCATTAATTTCATCGTGCCAAATTTTTCTTCAAACTGTTTTTATGACTTTGGATGACCCTTATCCTAGTTGAGTCTTTCGTAGGGAGTAAAAGAATAAAATATGTCATCCTGAAGGCTTCAGCCTATGTATGCAAGTGCTTGGGCCGGTGAAGCTGCTTGCAGCTTTAATTGTGATTGTATTTCTTTTATTTTTGCACGTAAAATAACAAGAATATCAAAATTGCGCAATTAATCACGTGAGTTATTGAGTAGCGAGTAGAATGAGATGATTTTAACAATCGATTTTTGTTCAAAAATCACGCACATGCTGTATCAGTACCTAGGTCTCTTTTTTTCAAATAGGTGGCGAAGTATGATTGATAGGTGGTATGTTTCAGTCCGAGTATTTACTGAATGAATTGCTGGCAGGAAAAAATAAAGGGATGCCCAGCTAATTTGAGCTGTATCTAGTGCTACAGAACCGAGATATATAATTAATTGCCGCTTGATTTTTTTTCAAATTCAATTTTGTGGAATTAATTCAAAGTACCGCTGTTTTGTTTTGCCATCAAAAGAGCAAACAGTTCACATATTCCATAGTATGCAACCAGAATCCATATTAACCTCGACGCCGATTCGACCCTTAGCTTGGACAAGGCTAATTGGTGTGAAAACGAACGTGGCATTGCAGTTTCCATGTAGTATTAATTTACCAGAAACTAGAACACACTACTGTTAATGATAATAAAGACGACCAAGACAATGATAATGATTAACAAAAAATGAAAGGAAAGAGTTTTTGATAGTTTACTATGTCGATGATGTCTTTCAAAAGAAAACACTATTCATGTGTTCATACTATCCGTTCACCTGCAATATCAGTTCTTCAGCATTCAAAGCCCTGGTCATTCCCCATTATTGTGTGCATTCATTTGACCTCACCTGTTGTGGACCCATTAGCATACAATGTATATGTTCAACAATCGTTCTGGAGACTTTTTCCGTCACGTTTTCCCCATTTTTGATTGGCCATGTTTTTATTTTATTTATCTTCTGATAGACTTGGAATTGGGTAAGACGGTTCAGTGTTCATCATATGTCGTTCTCAAACATAACAATACTTCTAATTGTTTGCCCATGACATCATATTATATTCAAAGTTCAGCTACCAGTAAAACTCTGAATCTGAAAACAATACTGGAGAGACTATAGTGCTTCTTATAGATATGTCATATTTCAAAGCTAAGAGGCTATTAGAGCTCAAAGTTCGGCAAAAATACCGAATAGACTATATGAATGAATAAAGGAACGTGCGTAAATAAGCAACATCCGGAATTAACGGAATCGTAGTCAGAGGTAGTTCATTGATACAGCTGTTATCCACTTTGGCCCCAAATCTGTCTGGATTAATATGTAAGAATTTGTCAAAAATAGAAATAGGATACACATGTTGTTTACATGTCACACACTGGTCGCATGTTTACATAAGTCATCTAGTAAGTAGTTTATTTTAGGACATTCCTGTCGAGGAGCTGAGATTTCAGTTTGATAACAATGCTGCTTTGGCATTACTACCCTGCCATGACAGACCAGGTTGGGCCAAAGGTTAAATCCATTTGTCATTGCCTAATCAATATCGATGTGCTTGTAAGTGTACATGCCACTTCATTTGGATGTTTTCGTTGTTATATTAAGTACCCCTTGTATTCAAATCCATTGAATACAGTGTGAGCCTAAGTCATAAATAATCTACAGAGGTGAGTTAAGAGGTCAAACAACATTTTGAGGCTTCTAAAAGAGAACTAAGCCTGAGTTTCAACACTGATATACCAAATGCAATTACTCCAGTTTCATTCTAATTAGTCATGAAATCAAACAATTCGTTTCGAACCGAACTAATCAACATGTTACACTGCTTTCACACATGTGCACTTCGTTTCCTGTGATAAGAGACTGTAACGACCACTAAAAACTTCACAGCTCAGAATATGAAGAATCTTGTTGTGATGGTGAAATGTTTGATTGTATAATTTAGGGTGACATTTATGAAAAGACTCTAACTAAAAATTACTGATCCCTCAATAGCCTTCAAACTTTTAAATACTATCCTGTTATGAAAAGAAAAAACTGAAATGAAACTTTGAGCAGCTGATCCAAGCAATCTGAGTTATTTTCAATGAAATATAGGGAAATTGATAGTTTCTAATTGTTGCCATTGAAACATGAAGTATCAAAAGGAACATCATCATTTTATCCAAATTGTCCTTTATTGCAATTTTCGTAAAAATCCTACCTATTATTATTCTCATTATGATAATCTTATACCTGTTAATTTAACAAGCGATAGCGAGTTTGTATGTAGAGTTGCGAAATGGTATACCAGTCAATGAGGTTTGCTTATTGCGACTAATTTACACTGTCATGAAATGTAAACAATATGCAAAATATGGTTAGTGTTTGTGAATTACGAAAATCCCCCTCCCCTTCAAAACAATTACATGAATTTAATAATGGTTCAAAATTCAATGAAAATTACTAAAAGACCCTTAAATGTACATGATCCCTCAATAGCCTTCAAACGTACACATAGAGAAATTTTCACATAATTGTTGGTAGACTATGCCTCAATTACTAATTCATAAAACAAGTAATTCTCGTAGGCTATAAGTCGGTATCTGACACTTAATACCATCCTCGAGATAGTGAAAACAAGGTAAAAATGACATTAATGTTGACTATGCCAAAACAAAAGGAGAACTGTTGGTGTTGTTTTGTGAAAGTTCACAGACATAATGAAAAGCTCTGGCAGCCTATTTTGATTATTTTGGCTGAGGATTTAAAAAGTACTTTTGTGGTGACTTCAGAGCACTTAATGGTGAAAAGGGCAGAAACATTGGTAGTTGCAGTATATTTTAAGATGTTTCATTGACTCGTAAAACTGAATCTGTCCGCAAATCACTTTGTTCTTTTCCTACAGAACTAGTGAAGAGCAATGTAATCTTCTTATACCCATCAAGAACTTTCTCTACAGAGAATCAAATTCTTTACAAATCTAATCTAAAGTTCCACCATAAATTTTAAACATAAAATTAAGGTCTCGATTGTCCACAGCTGGCAAGTAATTTGGCTCGTTTGTCATAATTGTCATCTTGTATGCACATGAAAAGGTAAAGTGAAGGCCAAAGCAGTCAGAGAGTGTCTGAGCCAACTGGTACTCGTACACCTTCATCTACATTTGAGTCTAATATTAATGTACATCATATTTTTGAGATTAAACTGCTTCGTAGATACCCAGTTTGTTAAGTACGGTACACATGCTTTCTGATCTGTAATTATGACAGCTAATATTCCCTTAACCCTCTACAATTCATCATGCGGTTGAGAGTCAGGGCTAGCACCTACTTGGAAATGTTCTCGAGAATACAAGTACTAGTAGCAAATCAATAAAAAACTTCCCATGGCATTTCTCGAAATGATATGCCTTCCAATAGCAACCTCAAAGAGGGTGAGATTAACAACTACACAGACAATGCCCATGATAGCACTCTGAAACATTGGAATTCGCTCCTATCATGCTGACTTAACCTTGTATATGGTCCGTTGTGCCTAATAGTATCCCCTATATGTGACATTTTAGTAAAAGGAGTACTGCGTTTAGGGGCAAAAGCCTACTGGGCATTGGGACCCTATTCATTTCGTTCGAATTCTATTTTTCTTTCGTGTTCTTATTCCGTACATATTTTGTCGATCCTAATCAGAGAAACTGCTGCTCGCATCATTCTGAGACTTCACACCTTATTCGGGGGCAGTGAGTACCAGTTCATGGTACTGGGACTTCAATTGATAACATTACCCTGGCATCAATAATGGATTTTAAGAAAATGCACAAAATGGCATATTCAGAAAATTCAATGAAATCCATTCTAAACTTCTCGTGCAAAATGTTGCCACTTGTTTATAAAATTTGGCAATCAAAATGCGAGCAGTCACGTTACCTTGACCGCCATATTAAAGTTTAGTTAATTTATAAAAAATCTTCTCTAGAACCCATGTGAATTGACATTGGGAGAGATAGTAAATCGCATTAAAATCAGTCATTCGCATATTGGCATTTACGAAAAACCTATTATAACCATAGAAAAATACTATTAAATCTCCTGAAGCAGAACCAAATGAACGAGTATCGAATCAAAATTTCTTTCCAATTTGTTTGGATGACCTTCGATGACCTATGACCTACTTCCACGTAAGTCGGTTAAGAGCTACATTGTTTCTGAAGAAAACAAATATACGTGTAAGGGCCTAAAGTTTCCAATCTCGTATCAAAGTACGAAACGATAAGCTTTCATTGCCTTTGGCTCGAGCATCATTAAAATTACCACCACAGAGCACCGCGCTGCTATGTCCGGGATATCTGAATTGATTACAGGACAATTTCTTTGGAAAATAGATATGACGAAAGGACATAGGAAACCTTACGGAAAAGTACAAGTCAATTGATTTTAAATTGCTACATCGTGTGAAATTTCTTGATCGTTGGTCACTGAGTTTTCAATAATATCAATTACCATATTTTAATGGTAGACATGCACATCCTGGCATGATGAGGCCACGTTCTAAAAAATTACAAACGGCTAAAGTCGTCCTGTTTCATTTACTTTTGCTGTATACTTCAGAAAAGACTTCGTAAAACCCGCAAAACGAGTACCTTGAGATTTATATTTTGAGATGGGAAACGTCCTATTCTCAGGGAATGAAGAGTCAGATGAGTCAGTTATACATAATGAAAAAGGAGATTTGTTCACCTCAAAAGCACTTTTTAAATAAATTGGCATCATTAAAACTGTAATAACTGTAAGGGATGTTATACCTGAGAAAGTATAGGAGTCGAGAACAATCGGCAAGTCGGATTTCTTATTATTAGTAATCATTAATCCCTCACCGGCTTATTGGCACATTCTACTCAGCTATTCCAAAGACCAAACAGGTGGAGATACTATGGTCGGAGATTCATGAGAACTCACAAACATATTCTAGTCACGAAAGGGTTATGCTGTAAATATGTTTTTCTGACCATTTTATAGATGCTTCCTTTGAAACACTTGAGGCATTGCCATAGTTTTGATCCTCAAAGCACAAAGCACAGTCTCTCCACTCCGGTGTCAAGTCTCAAACCTTCAAAGGTAATCAAGGGTTTCAGTACCTACAGTGTAATAATTAACTACGTATCTATGTTTACAGTATAACCGTGATGCAAAGTATTTCATGTTTCATTCCCGATGAGCAGCCTAGTAATGACTACGGCACTTCCTCATCTGTCAGCAAAGTTAAATGCGTCGGTACAAACAATCTTGTTTGCCCTGATACAACACAACTGTATTGCAGGTCATTTGCTTTTGTGTTCCACGGCCTGGGTTTTACTCAGCGTATGACAAATCTGTGAGTATATCTTTTAAGTAATTTTATTTCATATTCGATAACAACAAAGTCTCTTGTATTTATATATCTCCTTAATTGTACGATAGCGTTTACAAATGTACGCTGCAATAACACAGGCATGATCTCCAAACAATGCATAACTTGCTAAATGTAAACTTAGTATACTGAAGCGCCCACTTTACAGAATATTTCTTCTCGTTAAAGCTCTCTACCTGCCCGTCACTGATTTATCCAGCTGATATCATTAGTACGAAGTATTGAAATATTATAATAAAGTCATAGTGATATTAAAAATAATTTGTAAATGGTGACTGTGCGAAGAAATGATGTCTTCGTTGGTCAGAAGTTTTTGACATTGTTGTCCAAAAGTGTGGTTGTTTAAAAGAAAACATTACTGTACTATTTTTAACTGATGTTTTTATATAGACAATGAGTCAAAGTAATGATACTGCGTACCTGCCACCACAGACCACAGCAATAAGATCTGCTAGAATATACTGTGGAGCAACGAACAGAAGGCTTAGGGAGCGTTCAGTTATTACGGCCGGGATGGGCCGGCAAAATCCAGGGGGGGTCACCTTAAATTTGAAAACTGCAAAGGAGGGGTCATGTATTTTTCAAACAGCTCAGAGGGGGTCACTTAATTTTCATAAATACCCATCCCGTCAAAAAGCAGTTCCAGTGTTCAGAAATATTCTGGGAGATAAAAATGATTCGCTTCATGATTTCATTCTCTGAAGTCATTTAACTGTAAAATTGAACAAAAGTATAATTACACGTATCTGTCACATGAACATCTTGACTAGGCAACTCTGAGGCTTGTCTTATTGTAAATCGAGCTCACTGTGGGCAATGAATAATTCCTATTACTTACACATTGGAGATATAGCAAGTTTTGTAAGGGAAATTATTTAACAGTTACCTGTAGACTACTGGTACTATGAAAAGTGAAATTATACTTTTAGGTGAAATTCAAATATCATAATTGTTGTCAACATCTGAACTTTCAAATACCCTATTTGAATCAAGTATATTTGTATCAATTATCAAACACCTATAATAGCACAAATTAATTTTGTCTGGCATTGTAAAAATATTATTTATAGTTTTCTCATAGACTCCAATTTATTGTGAATTAACATTTTGGTGAAATTCCAAAATCCAATTTCTTGCACACATATCCATATGTAACCACCCTAGTCTAATCAAGTACATTAATATTAATAATCAAGAGTACATAAATAAACAGATTTACCTATTTTTGTATTTGAAAAAAATATTCATAGATTCCTCATAGATTCCCATGTATAGTGGATGGACATTTTCAGTGAAATTCCAAAATCAGATTTGCACCTTTAACCCATCATATTCTAATCAAGTACAATTATGTTAATTATTCAACATCTGTATATCCACAAGTACAGCAAGTTTTTCATTGGAAACAAATTATTCACAATTTTATCATAGACTCCCATGTATAGTTGATGAACATTTTTGGTGAAATTCTAAAGTCAAATGTTTTGTCCACATACTAGTTATAACAACCCTATTCCAATCAAGTACTTTAATGTCAATTATCAAATATCTAAAAATGCATAGATACAGTTTTGTATTGATAAAGTATTACATAGTTTTCACATAGACTAACATTTATAGTGAATCAACATTATCATTAGCTGATTATCAATTAAATCCAAATATCAACATTTTGTACACACACTTGTGAAAAACAGTGCGATCCACCCGTAATTTCTGAGGTGTATGTGTGTGCAACTTTACTCAAGCAAGGGGTGTCATCAATTTTTTGTTGCAATTGGTAGGGGGTTCATTTATTGTGACTGATGCGCAGGAAAATTTTGCCGGCCCACCCCCGGCCATAATAACTGAACGCTCCCTTAGATTATTGTGTCGCAATGCATACTGTTATGGTGGGTGACCGTTGCGTTCATCTCGTTGCTGGTGAAGCAAATACTTTCTAGCATACGCCATGGGTTTGTAAAATCTGACTAAAATCAGATATTGAGATGGCGACGGTTCCAACTCTGTTTTGTTTTTGTTGTATTGGTGAGCTGACAGTCGCCTCACTACGAATATCAGCTTGTCAGAAGAGCAAAGAATAAGCAAAGGTAGAAATGTCGCTATCTTATTTTAATCAGAATGGAGTTTGCCAGTCCCGGTGTTCATACGTCTTTGTATGTGGGGATTTTACCTAGCAAGGTCCATGATCAGATGTTTGCATAGGTCATATTACTTGGTAACCTACCGAAATGTTTTATTCTTTCAGTAGGAATCGTTTGCATATAATATGTTTATTTTCACAATAACATAAATACAATCAGAATATTCAGGCGCAGTTAATATATAGGATGATGTCAATGGGAATGACTCGATTGTTGAAATAATTTACATAATTTCTCTTCTTTGATGTAACTACATGAAATTTGATACAATTTGCCTTTGTCTATCATAAATGCTACACTTCACAGAAGCAGTGTTGACAAGTCTATGCTGTTAAACAAGCGATTTGAGTTGGTTTCAAAATTTACCCGCCAAATTAAATATTATCTATCGAATTACAACACGATTTTAAGCCACAGTATGTAAATTAGAGTGAAGACCTAAGGAAAATTGAGTTCTGTATATGAAACTTAATAATACGTAACATATATCATAATATCCATGCGTCTGTAACCTATGGAGTTTAGTCGTACAGTAGGTTTCACTAGAGAGGACATAGTGTCCAATAACATTAGCACTGAGTATAATAAGTTTGGGTTTTAGTAGACGCTATTTGACGATTGACTTGACCTAATAACAGTTTCATGTAAACACAGGAAAACGATGTTTCACTGCACTTTTTTTCAAAATATAAAATCTAACGATCACTAAGTCAAGTAGTGGATGGTGGCAAGGCCTATCCTGTGAATTCATGTGACATATTGTGCTGCTGAACTACATTCTCTACCACGTGCACTGCACTGCGCGTGTTAAATTTTCGTTCTGTGCGCAAGCAGACACGATGAACGCGTTCCCGTCTGCTCGCGATCACGCGACGCAGTGTACGACACATGGCATATTCAACGCATTGTACTTTCGTCCTATCCAGTAAACTTCGACTACAAAAGGTCCATAGGGTTAGTCGCAAAATCACTTTACCAGACCGCCACCGTTGAGTGAAACTGGTGCAATATTGGCTGATAAGGTGTAGGCCAAGCCATGTCCCATGGGTGAACGCTCCCAATTATTTATTAGGAAGCTGCTGATATTGAAATTTCAAATGAAAATAGTGCACTAAATATTTTAGCTTGAAAGATTTTGATAATTAGATTCACAATGGAGTAAAAATAGCTTGTGTCAAGTATCATATACTTTGTGTCATATTGGTCCCTATGTATAAGGTATAGGTTAGGCCATATCTAATATGTAAACACTAACTTCGGACTTTCTTATTTAGGAGGTTGTTGATATTGACTCCTCAGATAAAAAAGTACGATGACTTTATTGTCCTAAATAGCCCTTGCTTTGATAAAGATTCATCAAGGAGTAAATATAATTACCGGTCAAGTATGGTAAATTTTCTGTATATAGCCTACAAAGTATAAGGTATAGACTAAGCAATGTCTCATTGGTAAACACTTCCCAATTTGTTATTAGGAAACAATTGAAATTAACATTCCTATAAATATGGTGCTATAAACATATTTCCCCAATATATCTTCTTTGATTACGATTCATGGGCCAGGCCATGTCTTATAAGTAAATACTTCGAATCCCAATTGACATTCAATCCCTATTGAATCTTGAACTACATATCGTGTATTACATGTATCATCCTAACTAGATCTTACTTTGATACAGATCCACCATAGAGTAAAGTAACTCAAGTCGTGTCTAGTATCGTATGTTTTGCGTTTATACATGGTCTACGTATAAGCTATAGGCGCAAGATGTATTTTAACTACTAGCATGCCAAGAACCTGCCATTCCCACTCAGCTGGTAAAAGCTGTCGTAAGACAAGTATGTACTGAGAGTCTACTGACTTCAGAGAATAAATGCAAACGAAGAATAACCTTTACTTCCTTGATTGTGTACTGGCTTTTTTGACCAAGTCGAATTTTTTTAAATCAATTGACCGCTTCTGCACTTTTGAAAGAAAGCTTAATCACCTCCTTTGCAGTTTTCGAATTTCAGATGCCCCTCTTTCCTATTGTTCCAGCCTACCCACGGTCATCTTTACTTAACGATGAATTTTTGTGGGGTAAAAAGTGCAAACAGTTGCACGTGCTGTATCTCTGAGCTATCAAGGTTCAATTTATGATTGTTTTAGCGTAGATCACACCTAAAAAATGCAAGACTTAACTTTTACTTATACTTTTTTCAAACGAAGTATTTACCACGGTTTTTTTCAAAATCAAGAATGGAATCGTGGGTCACCGTAAACATTTGGTTCCAGAGAAACAAAAATACTCACTCAATGTTTACCGATATTTGAAATTCAAAATAGCCGCCATCATTTTGTTATCTCTATGGGGCTATAAAACTGCTGATTTTCGTGAAGGTAAGCTGTTGAAAACTTTATTTACTCCATGATTGTATGCACAGCTAATTTTAGTGTAATTTATCTTAGTTTCTAGACAAGCGTTTGTCACGTGTGCTGAATATATCATGACTTGTTAGAAAGTTAAAAACACTTTGAAACATCAGAAATTTCGTACCTTCGTAATGTACGCCTACGTGCACATTCCTTGCATGGAATAAGCGTGGTGTCCGACAAAGATTTGTCAAGTTTACCGACCAGGCTGCTAAAGTCCGGGCACTTATATGCAGAATGTTTTCGTCCGCCCGTCCACATGTTGGCTTTTGAACCCCAGACATTATTCGAAACTGCTGCACCAAATTAGCTTCAGTTTTTAAAACGAATAATATACTATGTAGCTCGTACGTACATCACAAGCAGATCGATCGACTATGACCAGCAGGTGACCGGATTTTGCGGAATCCCGCGTCCGTACGTTCAGACAGTTGTTACAACTACTGTAACAGGAAAAACCATAGATCCAAAAAAGTCTATGTTCAAACGCACAAACCGCTCTCTGCCTGTGTCGTCCTTTTCATGAAGGAAATCCTTGTCCAACAAACAACATGTTCTCTCGCTGCCCAAATATTCTTTAGTCGTCGTTATAAAGAGTGTCCTGTGTTCACTCGGATAAAACTTTGTCAAATTTTGATCAGTTTTCTCAGTTTACAATACCACTGCTGAAAAGCTGCTTCGACTTCGTGTGTTGCACAGCACGCCGAGCACACCATATGTTTGCAGTCTATTTGTTTCTTAGTATTAAGTAAATATCAACACTAATGATTAACCATATAGTGGATACTTCACAGTTGAGAGTTCAAAGTTCAAAACAGCAATACATTGGCATCTTATCTTAGTCTGCTTTGTCTCGTATTTTTAGTAAACTATTTAGGTCACATTTTCTATCTGTATCATAAATTTCAAAATTTCATGCATTCCACTCAAAAACAATAAAAAAGACGACTTTGATGATTGCGATGACTTCTTCCACGCAAACAGACAAATTATGTCGAGACACCAACTGAATTTTGTAAAGTACGTACAAAACATGATTGATGATGTGTATACAAATGATCAACTGACTGTTTAATATTTTCGACCTGTGAAAGAAAAAAACGTAATATTTAAATACTTAGGTTCTTCGTGCCTGCAGGGCCGATATTTCTTCTTATGAAAGACACCCATGCTTTGTAGACGTTATGCCCAAAAATGGAAGTTTGCGTATGCTCTTGAGTTATTACTGTTTTAGTTTAATTCATCATTTGAAATTCCCTTTCTGAAAAACCATGTAGTATTTCGACACTTCAAACTGTCCAGTCTGCATACACAGCGTAAAAACAAAAGACCCATGAACGCTAGGGTTTACATAAAATTTATCATTTTCCATACGATCTCTTGCTCTCGTGAATACACTTTGCTCAATATTATGTTCCAAGTTTTTAACAGAGCACAAGCCGCGACCAAAATACACAAAAGGGATAGGATCACTCTGCGTTCTTTACATCGTCGCACAAAATAAAATTCGGTGCAAAATACATTCTTAATTTCTTTGGACCAAGGGTCGTCGAATCGAATAGATTCGCCTTGCAGCTGCTTCGTGTTGATACAACTGTCTCCAAACCGAGAACACAAGAGGTCCCGGCATGAGAATGTTTTGCCTAACAACAAGGAAATCCTTCATATCATTACCAATGAAGTTTGTTCTGATCATGTTGCTGATGTGTGCCGGCGACGTGGAAGCAAATCCAGGGCCACAAAAAGGCGATAAAGACGCTAATCGACCCGACACAGCAAAAGCTAAGTTAGATGGTTTTGAAAATCCCAATAATCTTGAAGGCTTTGGTCGAAATACGGAATTCGAGATTTTGGAACAGCTGGCGGCACTGACGACAGAAGCGGTTGTACAGTTGAACGCTGGAATGGAATGTTTGAGAAACTGTATTACTGAATTTAGTATCTTAATCAAGGAAGTGAATGGATTACAAAGAGAAGTTTGTCAGTTAAGAAGTAAGCGTTTGAGAATGGTGGAAGTAAGGTAAGAAACTACTTCAGAGGAAGATGTCAAGAGAGAGAGAGAAAGATCATTATTTTAAAAGTAAATCTTAATCGTATCAAATGTAAAAATGGATACTTTCGTTTTATATTCTCCAATCATCTGGTCATAAATTTCTGGATATTATTGAAATCAGATGCAAAGCGAAAAAATGAAAACAAATATGTTGCACTGAATTTTCCCTTGAATATTCTGGAATTGAACGCACGATTTCAGTGTTGAATTAAGACGTTCGTAAGAACGTAAAAGGGCAATACCCAGGCTCACATGTGTTTGGCCTGTTAATGTTAAGGGCTTCTAAGTCCTTAAGGTTCCAAGACACGAAATTGACCCTTTTAAACCAACAATTCTCTAGTGTTTAATTAGCTCAGAACCCCCGTAAATTGTATATTTTCGGAAAGCCTAGATATAGGGGAACAGTTTGGTTACCATAGTGTCACTATTGTTTACATAACTATCACGTGACAGGTAATTTGCATAACCTTTCAAAAATCGGTTTTCCCTATGTTTTGTTTCAATGCTTTGAGATATGTGGCTGAAATTTGTGTGAGTGCAAGCTTTCTAAAGGGTCTTCAAAAGTGTGTCTCAGAATTTTTTTAAATCTTCTACAACAGTTTTTATGCCAGAAAAACTTCCAGAGCAGTGAATTTAAGCATAGTTGATTTCTTTAAAATTGTGCTCCAAAAAAACTAAGCAAGATATAAAAAATCTGAGACACTCTTTGGAAGAGCGTTGTGACAGCTTGCATTCCAGCAAGTTTGAGTCAGATATTTTGAAGTATTGAGACAAAACATAGGGAAAACCGTTTTTTGAAAGGTTATGCAAATTACCGTGTCACCTGATAGTTATGTAAATAATAGAGACACCGTGGTTACCAAAATGTTCCCGTATATCTAGGCTTTCAGAAAATGTATACTTTACAGGGGTTCTGAGCTTATTAACCGTTAGAGAATTGTTAGATTAAAAAGGTCAAATTTCTTGTCTTGGAACCTTAATACAACAAAGAAACTGATGCAATCTGAAATCGTCTGTCTGAAGAAAGTTTCTAATGTTCTCATTGTTTGAAAACTAACATAATATGATTCTATATTGTATATTACTTAAACGCCTCTTTAATAGGCGTCGGTTTTCCTTTAACGACTGTGTATTCGCGCTACATGCTCCTTCCTGCATTAGAAAAATACTCTTTGCAATATGCACTGGTGAAGTACTGTGTACAAAATGTTCAGCATCAAACATGTACACTTTATACGTACCATCTGAGACCAAGTTACATATAGGCTGTATACTTGAAGATGTTTCGATAGCTTTACAATATGTCTGTTGAACGTTCATTACTCCCATTCTATAAGGAAGTGCATAAATGCAAACAATAACAAACTTAAGTTACCGCACATCCAACATTACCGCATTTGCATCAAAAATCTTTCGTGTCTTATTTTCTAATAACAGCTCTATCCTTCACAGGCGAGATAATGACCACACTGCCAATGTAATGGAGAGCGGCAAACCTAGTCGGGATGACGAAAGCATTGGTCAATGTGCAGACAACATGTCCTTGCCAATGCAAGTAACTGAACATGGACATAGCGAAGAAGATATTCCAGCGGTGACACTATCTCAAACTGATGCGCCTGGACATTGCATTAAGGAAACTAAGAATAAAACAACGCAGAATGGCAAAATAGTGCAACAACCCAATGACCCCGAAAAAGACAGTTCTGCAGTGAGTCTCAGTTCCTTCCACCAAAGGATAGAACATTCTCAACTAAAAGATGTCAATGGAGTACCCGGGAAGACTGAAAAGACAGAATGGGGAAGGACAGATAGTTTGCAACGTAAGTAATCTAATGCTTGTAAGTATGATTAATGATTAACGTCGATGTTATATCAATCTATATAATAAATTGAAAAAGATGAGTTCCGGAAAAATTCATCTTTGAGGTGGGTGGTGGAACCCTTTTAATCATGCACAAAGAAAACTTTTATTGATAATTCGCCGCAATCCTCGTCCGTAAATATAAAGAAAAAGGACACCATAGGTCCGACGCAGGCTATGTGCACAAGCTCAATTGAGTATTCTAAGAAAGTCAGGAAACTTAAGCAGAAACACAACATATAAATAATACTACCAAAAATGAAAAATTGAAAACTAGGTATATATAAAACAACAGGCAATGTATGAGTTAAAATATCAATCGGTGTATTTTTCATTTAATGTCTGCTTGCAATCTGGTTTAAATCTGCCGTCTTTGGCTATATATTTTTCAAAAGTAACCACTTGGAATTTTTTTTCTGAAAATTTTGCAGTCGACCCTCTGGATATCAAGTGGTCTATTCCTAATCATTCTCTGTCAAAAGTATTAACCACCTAAAAGCCAACTTTTCTCTAAAGCTGTATGCCCCTGATGAAATACCTCTAATTTCAATCTGCTGTTGTCAATTTGAAGCTCTCGTTCATCATAGGACGACTGCATTTTGTTCATTAAATCAATTATGGATGCCGATCAAGGTTAATTAGCTACACAAAGATGGCTCTGTAGAAGATATATAAGATCTGGTTATGTCAAAGCGAGCTCAAAGAGTTTGCATACATAAATGCCCGGTACAATAACACTTTCATTTCGTTTTGCAGATTCATCTGTTACAACATCTGATTCACCACCCTGCTCTGAGATTTCACCGTTTCGACTTTTTTTGTATGACCTTGCGAGATGCTTAGGACATGGTAAGGCCACAGTACTAATTTGATCATGAGATAGTCTTATCCTACAAAACATTACTGCTAAACGGCATATTTCATCAGGTTTGTCTTTGTGGAAATTGAATGAATGTGCATAACTTTCAAAGGAGAACAGAGGACTAAAATTACACAAAGAGTCAATGTCAACAACCAAGACCGCAAGAACAGAAGATTGAAAGCTGTACATTCTTATGAATTGAAATATTTTACGACCCTTTAAACTTAATCAAAACGTTTGATAGATTGATCTACTTGAAAAATTGTTTGCTTCCCGATGCCAATATAAAGCGAATGTCACAAAGTGTAAAGTGTTCTTTCCTCTCGCAGCAGGCGTTGATGATCTGGTTTCCCTCTGTAAAGACAAGATTTCAAAGCAAAAATATGAAGACATAAAGCATTCTGGAAACGCTATCGAGTTATTTGATTTGCTGGATGATTCGGGGCACATTGGTGAAAATGATGTTCGTTTACTGGTTGACCTATTTAAAGAATGCAATCAAGGGAAACTGGTAGTAAAAGTACAAGAATATCACAAAAAATATATCCGGACTACTGATTCAGGTTGGTATTGTTGGAAATTTTTTATACTTTGCAACCAATGATTCAATTCTAGACATGTTGTCACTCCAACATTAGTATGCCATGGACATGTTACAAGTAGCACGCGAAGACAAAGGTTTTTGCAGTACAGAACTTTGACATTATCTATTTGCTTTTGGAAAAACTAACGTTGCTGGTTGTTTTCTTAACTACACCTGTTTGGTGTTTAATTTGATTGTATTCAAACAAATATGCGAAAGCTTAAGGTAATAACATAGTTAGTTAGATGAAAAATAATTGTGTGAAACATGTTAGAGACTCTTTGACACAAACTGGCCAAACGTTTTGATGATTTTTCAAGCACTTTGCTCAGTTTAGTTTCAAATAGCCTTTTGACTTTCTAGCAAAAAAGGCCCAGTTCCACATTGTATTCTTCCGAATCAAGAAGAACATTTAATAGTGACAGGAAAAGTAGCCCGTCCAGTGCTTGACATCTTTTTGCAATCTTTCATAGATTTAGAAAATCATCCAATGCCCCTTATACGTATTTCGGCTTCCATAAAACGACCGATACTCATTGCATTGCAGGGGTGCAAAAGAGAACGGACAACGGCAAAATAGTACAACAACCTAATGACCACTTAAAAGATAATTCCGCGACTGGGGCAGCAGTGACATCATCTAGTGCCTCAAAAGAGACCATTGGTACCAATGAAAGTGATTACGACGATCACAGTTTCCTGTGCGGTTTTCCTGAATCTTTCTCAGGAGAACACCCATCAGCCTCAGAACAACACTTCATTCCTTCATCAGACAAACTAACAGTGCCTGCGGTGTCGAATGCCCAAGTTAACCCACCGTCTGCGGAATCCGCACTTGTTACTGAGCAATCGCCTGTTATTGCCAGCCCATCGAACTCACTCCAAAGTAATTTTGGTGGATCGAGACCGGGTCGCGCGAGACATGACAACAGTGCAAATGGAAACAATGTGTCAAGTTCTTCACATCGCCGGAAACAGTTCTACCCACCCGGTCTGAATCGTTTAGGATGTATTGGCGGTAAGGTTCCAAAATTCACACGTAATCGATGGAACACATGCGGCTATAACTGTAACTGTGATGTCCTTGTGTTAGGTGACTCTATCACAAAATACATCGATACTGATATGTTGTATAGGAATAAGCGTTCTGTAGGGTTCAGGGTTTCCAATCTTTATGAGGCCCATTCACGTTTAAGAAAGATAAACGATGTAGATGCAAACATTGTTATATTACATGTTGGGTCCTACGATGTGGGTAATATGTCTAAGGAGGAAATAGTGGCCAACATTGCCTCATTGTGTATTCAAGCAAAACACGTCTGTCCAAAGGCACTTATTGTTGTTTCCGGCATCTTGCCTTATCATGGAAAGTTTCGGTATTTGAATGACCAAGTCCGATATGTCAATGACAGGGTAAAGGATGATTGTTCCTATATTGGCAACTGTGTCTTTGTAGATCATCACAGACTAGGTTATTGTAGGCGCCTGTATCACAATGATGGCGTCCACATTAATTCAGATGGTACAAGCTTATTGGTGAGTGACGTAAAACGATGTGTAAGAACGTTGCTTAGAAGGGGTTATTCATTCCACCCTCACAAGTATAGATTGCCATCTTACTATTTCAGACAGGTTGACGTGAGAGATACATTCCGAGTAAATCAGCTACACTATGACGGGCCATACTTTAACTATGGCAGTAATATCTATGAGTACTGTCGCAGGGATCACTTTCATAGGTAGTATTAAAACGTGTTGTTCTATATCATATCCAGTCGCTGGATTGTGAAATGCTTCAAGCACTTGCTTGTTTACTATCTGGTTTTCAAGTCTAATGCACTGAACTGTAGTTCCATACTGCATGGCTACGGAAACAAAAAACTTGTCAAGAGAATGCCTTTTGATAATGGATTCCCCCAATTCTTAAAACTATTACAAAGTAATTCTGTTCTTAGATTCGAGTCAACTTTGCTGTTTAAATGTGGTTTTGCAACTTTTTTTCATCGTAATGGTTGTTGTTGTAATGCTGTTTTCCTTTTCATCCGAACTATAAATTATACAATCAATACAATTGTACCTAGCCATAAAGTACATCATAATCATAATTTCCATGGTGACAAACTTGATAAAGCAAACACAAACAGCACAGGACAGATGGACAACAAACTAGTACTGGTACATACAACATAGGAGAAAAAAATATATAATTAATCATGTATGGTTACTTTGATTTTTAATTGTCATTTGTTTTACTGTCCCCTATTAGACAGAGTAGTGTTTTATCTTTGAAATCCTTTAAGTTCATTTTTATTACTTGGAAGTTATAATATGTATAGAAATTTGTCTGAAAAGTGAGGAAACGATGATTATTTAGGTAAACCAGTTCGATTTTTGAAATATTCAAAAAAACAAGGCTTTCTTGGTCAAAAGTGTTGTTTCAGGTAGTAATATTTACTTCGGTTATGATACATATACTCAACTTAAACCTGGTAAGGGTGTACTATGGCAATTTGTTGTATTCTTTTACTTCGATCCAAAAATTAGTGTTCAAATTCCCAACCTTGGCCTGTTGACCTGGATAACAAATTTTTACTCATTCGGGAGTTTTCTATAACTGTTTGTTCCCTTGTCATAGGCATCTTTAATAAGTGTTGGTTATTATTCATGTTGGTAAATATTTTAGCGTCTTCAGTCAGAAAGCTTCAACGTTATTTGATACAGAGTTTTAGTTACACGCAATTAAGCATGCGTCTGACTGCGCGTAGTGGCGTACGATTGTCTGTGCTGACGTGTGGATTTCTTGGTGTAGTTGTGCGTTCCAGATGATTTTAATTGCTACATTTTTCTGAGAAGAATACAAAACTCGAGTAACTTTTAAGAAAAATTAATTTTCTTACGGGACGACTGTTCTTATAACTGTATCCTCGAATTAAAGCGGCCTATTTCTTTGATACAGTTATTAGTGAGTTTCAAAGAAATCTTAAGTTTGTTGAGACGTCAGATAAAAACTGGAATGGGATGTCAACGTTAACATTCGTTCATGTCGCGAAATCATAGCAAGTACTTCTTGTACTAGTGCAAAATATATAAAATTAATATTCTGATATGAAAGATGTTTGTTGATTTATAATGATACTAAACGAGGTTTCTCGTTTTCAAGAAACGTCACGAAAATCTAAAAAATACTATAACTCCGCGTAAAAGTGTCGTTAGCCACTCTGAACGTCTCAGTGCTAGACGTATGCGACTTCAGGCTATCACGTGACCAAGACGCCACGCGTACTGATGGAAAGTAATCACTTGTAACTAAACCTCTGTAATATGGTAACGTAATTTACATATGAAACATTATTTAAAAAGTTATTGACTCTGATGGAGTAATTCACTGTCCGATGCAAATTTATTTACGTATCTGACTGTATTCAACACAGAGCTTCAAACGCAATGGTGTATGAAGTACTAATTCTTTTGGCAGACAACTTTGTGTATTCAATGATGGTTTCCCGATCTGAAGTGGCAGAAACACTGGTAATTTCTACGGTTAACTAAAATTAAATTGTTACAGAGGATATCTCGTTAGCAGTGCAGATCGAGGTATAGTTTTTTAAGACACTATTGACCTTGTAGATTATTTAAAAGTACTTGATTTCATACATTTCTCTTATCATTGCGATGTATTTTGATCGTTAATATAAGGTAGAATGTAAACCATGTCGAAGTAACGACACTTCGTAACATTACGAAACATTCCTATACTTTCATCGATTTAATAAAGCAACGGTAAACTCCGGTAGCTTGAGACAAGATTTTAGAATCACTAATTAAGATTGTCAAAATTACAATTTTATATTGATATATTCTAGCAGTGTCTGAAGATATGACTAGCATTATCAAAATATCGGATCTCCGCTTTGTTGCTGAACGATTTAATAACAATGAACAGTACGATATTTAATGTATTATTATTATTATTCATATTGTTTTAGTAATTTTTGTATCATAGAAATTTTACATACTGCTGAAACTTATGACCCCTCTAACAGTTCCAGAGGGAGAAGTTTTATTCATCAAAGAAATACAGAAAATTATTAAGAACTTAAAGGTCTACTCCCAGAGAGAATAATATTTACTTGGAAAATTCTTGTGACGTTAAACAATACTGAAAGTTGTTGATGATTACAATAGTGATTGACTCTCTTATGTCTCCGAGTGGATATAGTTTACTTACTCTACTTTCTTTCAATTGAAAATGATAGTTTTCTCACTGAATCAACAACTGTGGAAGCATCTTATGAAGATTGTTTTAGTTATACTTTTAATTCTGCCTTTAAGAATGATTCAGGCATGCTGAGGCTCTGTGATTAAATTGAAATCTGGGACTTTTCCAAATGTTGAAAAAGAATGTACTGTTCCTACACTGTGTACAAATATGTTGATGTCAGATTACCCTTTAAATAAAAGAGTGATTTCTGTCTTCACATTTCTGATTTGATGTTATCAAAACTATATACCTTGGTAATCAACCATAGATTCATTTATTTAACACATTCAATATTGTTCCTTTTCTATTCCAATGAGAGATTGTCACAGCAAAGCAGTAAAATGCGGACAACGGTTTGTTATGTGTTCTGCTATCAACAAGTATTCATTATTAACAGTCTTTTAGTCCGATCGTACTTACAAAAAAGGTCGCTTTTGTTTTAGATCGATGTTTACTGTCTAAACTCACGAGATATAGAATTAATGGTATAATGTATAGGTTGGTCTACTTTAAATGTTCTGTGTGAAAACTAAATCTATTTCTGAAGATTTCAACACAAAGTTTTTGTCAAGTAGGACTTGACTTTTTAAGTATTGTATTATTGATAACCTTCTCAAATACCTTGATTTTCGGTTCATGTAAGGGTTGTCCCATTCAACTTTGTTTATGTGTTTGAAAATTGTAAACTGTAAACCGATAATCTGTTATCAATTTTAGAATTAAGAAATGCTTTACAAAGGTATTAGGATTGACAAACTTAGTTTCCTTTCAACGGATATAATAAAAACACAATTGTTGAAAATAAAGTGCAACTTTCTTCCGACGGAGTTTTCCTCACTAAGAATACTTTTACAGATGCTTTTGATGTAACGAAAGACTATAATTACTTCGAATCGTACTTTAAGTAGGTCAATAGGGTATATGTATGTATGTATGTATGTATGTATGTATGTATGTATGTATGTATGTATGTATGTATGTATGTATGTATGTATGTATCCGAGTGTGCGTGTGCGTCTGCCAGGATGCATGAAGGCATGCATGTGTGTGTATGAATGCATAAATGAATGCCGTATTGACGTATGGATGCCTATCATTCAATCAATTTCATGTTGAAATCATTAATTATCATGACCCAATATGGAAGAGAGCGTACGTGGACAAGCAACACACAGAGAGCACATATCTCCAGTTTTGCAAAGTATGCCTGCTTTTCTTCAAAATTTCTCAAAAGGGATTGTCTGAACTCTGGTCAAAGGTTGCTAGGGACTCCTACGACCGATGTAAACACTCTATCTCGGGTACGTTGGCGATTGATTATAGCTAAAACATGTTTGTTAATAATGAATATCGTAAACTTTAAATGTAGCTATGTTGACATGATACATCTAGATATCATGCATAAAATACATTGTTTGTAAAGAAGCGCGCAGTTCCGACGACATCTCTCTTTAAAGGGCCATTATTTGTAACTTTTGACCATTTTTTACCTCGGAAAATTCCATGTCGGAGGCTCATATTTGTTGCAAAATGTTGTTTTACGAAGAAACAAACATGATTAGTGATGTTATAGCCACATAAAACAGCTAATTTTTGTTCAAACGTGTTGCCCTTCCGAGCTCGTTTGTTGACGTCTGGGCATGCTCAGCGTGCTGGGGAGAACGCAGATATGGTGACGCCGCGATCACGCCAGATGTACAATTTCACGTTTATTGCGGGATCAAAACAACATTGCGTCGCGGATTGCCAGACATCTGGCTACGCAACGTGCTCGGACAATAGACTACGACGTAAGTACCGGGCATAAGTAATGAATATTTATTTTGAAATTGCTGTAAATGGCTCACGCAGGTGCAGGAATGCCTACGTTGCAATCCGCGTGTCAACAGAGTTTGTATTTCTGTCCGGACAAAAATTGAAATTTTCGTTGTAAAATCACATGTTATTTAGTTGTAGGGCACGTAATGTTTCCGAATAATGTGCGATTCTCTGTTATTTGACAGGCTATTCAACATGAGCCAGTGATCATTTCAATCAAAACTCACGGAAAAATCTCCAGAAGATACAGCTAATGGAACTTTAACGAAATAGAAAACAAGGCATATTTCTGGCCTCTTCTACTTCTCTTCACAGCACAGGAATTCTATTTTTCGTCAAAGAGGCATTTTTGAACATTATAGTAATCTCCAGATCATCTTTGTTGCATATGCTTATCTATTTGACCCGATCAGTGCAATCAACGTTTATCTTGCTTACACTGCAAGCCACACTCGCGTTTACCTATCCAATAGAAGTAATCACCTCATTATGGATGAGGTATTTGACAAGTTCGTTCCATTATCTCGTTACAGATTGCAGTAATAGTGAGCGTGCTGACATTGACGGCTGTCGGAATTGACCGCTACTTTGCTGTCTTCTACCCGCTGAAAGTGAGAGTCACCAAAAACAGGGTCAAGATTGTCTTCATCCTCATCTGGTTGCTTGCTGGTTCCTTAGCAACCACCCAAACGGTGTTTGTTAGGGTGGAACAGAGACACTACGACGGCGAGATCATCTACTTCTGCAGCGAGTGGTTCCCCAATTCGATCTTTGCCCGATGTTATGAGATATTTATGTTGTTGGTCACGTACGTCATACCTCTGGGTGTGCTCTGTTTCACATACAGCGCCGTGGGATTGCGTCTGTGGGGTCGAACTATCCCGGGAAACGCCGATCAAATCAGAGACCAGGAACAGGCAAGGGCAAAGAAGAAGGTAAGCTATTTTAAGATAAATTTCGGATCTTAAATGTTTTTTTAGAAGCCAGCTTAATAAAGACATTGAATGAAATCTACTTTTTTATGTTTTGCTGTATACGTTATATGCATGTTAGATATTCACCCTCTAGATTTAACACTTTTACTCAGAAAACAGTGCAGTTTCCAGCTTTTTCTTAAATAAACTTTCCAAAACTGGTTTCTTTGTATCCATAGTAATGTCAGAGGACGACTCCGCGTTCTATTCACATTAAGGTAGAACGTGCCTCGAGGACAGATATTGGTACTCATATTTGTTTCAGTATTGTTCTGGTCTACCACTAGGGGGCTCTTTTAAAACTTTCGGCGTAAGGAAAAAATTCAACGTCTTTTCCCTCATAGGGTTAACACAGAGATGGCGGCCTTTTTGAATTTCAAATATCAGGAAATGTTTGGTAATTTGTTTCTATAGTACCAAACTTTGGACGGTGACCCTTGATTTGCATTTTTTATTTGGTAAAAAAACGATTCAAACTTTTACAATAAAATTTAAGTTTGAAGGGATCTTCTTGCATGAGAGTGAGTCCAGAAAACTGCATAACGCTATAGGAAAAATGTTCTTATTATACCTTGCCCCTCTAGCGGCATTACAAATGGAAATGACTTCAGACTACGTTACTAGATCGAATTTGACTTTTTAATTTGACTCCTAGACGCTTACTGTATCTCGACATCGGTTCGTCTGTCGCCCACTTTGCCGATAAGCTTTGTCAGCGACAAATCTAACGACATTTAATATATTGACGTTGAAGTGTGACGATTTATCTGATATGGAGTGTGACGATTAATCTGATATGGAGTGTGACGATCAATCTGATATAGAGGTGTAAAGTCAATCAGCATTCAATATATCGACGTTGAAGTGTGACGATTAATCTGATATGGAGTGTGACGATTTATCTGATATGGAGTGTGACGATAATTCTGATATGGAATATGACGATTAATCTGATATGGAGGTTTAAATTCAATCAGCATTCAATATATCGATGTTGAAGTGTGACGATTAATCTATATGAGTGTGACGATTAATCTGATATGGAGTGTGACGATTAAGCTGACATGGAGTGAGACGATTAATCTGATATGGAGTGTGACGATCAATCCGATATGGAGGTGTAAAGTCAATCAGCATTCAATATATCGATGTTGAAGTGTGACGATTAATCTATATGAGTGTGACGATCAATCTGATATGGAGTGTGACGATTTATCTGATATGGAGTGTGACGATCAAACTGATATGGAGTGTGACGATCAATCTGATATGGAGGTGTAAAGTCAATCAGCATTCAATATATCGACGTTGAAGTGTGACGATTAATCTATATGAGTGTGACGATTAATCTGATATGGAGTGTGACGATTAAGCTGATATGGAGGTTGACGATCAATCTGATATGAAGTGTGACGATTTATCTGATATGGAGGTGTAAAGTCAATCAGCATTCAATATATCGACATTGAAGTGTGACGATTAATCTATATGAGTGTGACGATTAATCTGATATGGAGTGAGACAATTAATCTGATATGGAGTGTGACGATTTATCTGACGTGGGTTGTGACGATCAATCTGATATGGAGGTGTAA
>LD350340.1:11173-33397 GCA_001465055.1 Ptychodera flava | reverse complement strand
GATGATTAATCTGATGTGGAGTGTGATGATTAATCTGATGTGGAGTGTGACGATTAATCTGATATAGAGTGTGACGATTAATCTGATATGGAGTGCGACGATTTATCTGATATGGAGTGTGACGATTAGTCTGATATTGAGTATGACGATTAATCTGATATGGAGTGTGACGATCAATCTGATATGGAGTGTGACGATCAATCTGATATGGAGGTGTAAAGTCAATCAGCATTTAATATATCGACGTTGAAGTGTGACGATTAATCTGATATGGAGTGTGATGATTAATCTGATATGGAGTGTGACGATTAATCTGATATGGAGGTGTAAAGTCATTAAACGAACGAAAATGTGGCACTCTACGACTACTTTTTGCATCACGATTAATTGAACCGTAAAACAGTTATCAGAGAAGGTGTAAAACAGATAAATGTCTTTCGTCGCCAACGTGAGAATGAATTTATCGGCATATTTTATTCTTAGTTTTCAGTGAAATACTGTAAATGGCATTACAGACTGACGCCAAGTCAAATTGAACCCAGACTGAAATGAATAGTTGAATCAGTATTTTGACTACTTTTGTCACAGTCTGCTAAGATTCTTCTTGATCACATAACAAGAAAAACTGTGAAAAGTTCAAGTTTATGATATTTAGATCTCGTATTCTTTTATTTCAGATGATCAAAATGTTAGTCATAATCGTGTTGCTATTTGCTCTCTTCTGGCTTCCTCTGCACATCTTCAAGATAGTCAATACTTTTCATCCAAAACTGTACGGTGACTTGAGATATCAAGATACGATGAGAACCATCAATTGTTTTGTCTTATGGCTGGCCACAGCTCACAGCTTCGTAAATCCTTTGGTATACAGCATTCTCAACGATAATTTTAGGGTAAGTCACGTGTTCTCATCACATTACAGTGTTCGTTGCTCATGATCAAACCGGACGTCACATATCAAAATATAGCAGTATCACCAAAAAGAAATCATTTGATGATGCCATGACCGTTGTCACCGAAATGATCCAAGATATTCCACAGGTGAACAACTAAATAACTAAGAAATCAATCTTTGACGATGTTGCCTGAGAACGGCCCCATGCCCAAAACGGTGTTCATAAACTAAAAGGTTCGAAGATTTTGAATGTTATACTATGACACCATAGCAAGGCTACATGAAAGTATATACGGTCTCTGTAGTGTCAGATTGCTTCCTCTTCATCGCTAGTAGCTTATTACATTTTTCAATGTTGCATTGGGAGTATTGTTTTAGTTGTAGAAAAAGAAACATGTGATGCTATTTTGCGTTGAAATCACTTGACTGTTGTATATTGATGGGTAGAGCTTCATTTGGAAGCTAATCGTGTCTAGCCCTATTCATTCACACTTAAATTGTTTGTATACACTGTACGGCGCTCAGTGATAGGCCTAGGTATACCATTAGTGTAAATATTTTACAATTCAATTTATGTGCAAATTTCGTTGTCGTAATGTGTTTATAAACTGATGGAAACGAATCACGCGATTGTAATTTATGAACTTGGTTGCTCAAAATGACCACTGCGGTAAAGCTCTGCACACGATTGGCCTAGTTACCAATTGACTCGAATGTTTATGGCAAAAGGGTAAAGTATAAACACTAGAGGGGATTGCCCATTAGCGTACTCCATCATCAAACTGCTTCAAAAGTTCTCCTAAAAAGCATTTAAAACCCTAACATTCGCAACCTGTCACAACAATGAAGTCTTGTTCCGGTGTACAGATCGAACAGAGCTAATACTTAATTCACGTCGTAATTGCATTGATTATCAGCTGTTTCAGGCACATTCTTTAAACATATTGGCATTTATGTAATCAATGAACAAACGATTATTAATCAATGAATACACTGACAGAGCATTGTAGCTGTTGAAGATGGAGTGTTTTACCGGAATTCCTTCATTGTGCGTTTCATCGTGTTACAATGTATCTCTCGATATGATATCAGCTCTTTTCATCTCCACTTTCTTTACAAACACCTCATGCTGTCTATCATGAAAATGTAAATGGTGCATTTCTCAAATTATGGATTACTGATAAATGTACAGCATGTCTTGACAAGAAGATCTCACAAAAACAGCCTGAAATCAATTTTGATTTTAATATCAACACACTAGGTTGTTAGTGAAACAAGCATAGTATTGATTCACTCTTTCCAAATACCTAGCGTCATCACTGTTACTACGTCGAGGATCAGGTACAATTTTCACTCGCTGACTTTCATGAACTTACTCTCCTGACAATTTTAAATGTCGAAACTCTTTGCATGTCATGGTATATTTCATATACATGTCTTGTCATCTGATTTGTCGTTGTGACTGGAAAAAGATGGACAAAGTGACTATTGCGAAAGGATATCGCCTGTCCAGGGGTTTAATTTCGAGTAGGCCTACACATGCATGCTGTTTTTCTGACAAACCGTGATACAGTGATACGAGCGTACCAGTGATTATATGCGCTTACGTTTACAGACATTGGGAGAATTTCATGTTTTTCATGTTTTCTAAATCTATTTGCTGATGTGTGTAAATGCTCAAGTTTCTGTCACGAATCATGGACCCACTTCGTTAGAAACGAAGTCTAAAACCCGTAGGAGGAAAACTGTCGATGGGTCAAACCTCACTAAGAAGGGTTTTCCGACAAAGCAGCAGATGCTTCTATTGAAGTATCATTTCAATCCCAGCAATTCCTTTTACAATAATTGCGACACAGAGAAAACATTTTGTCACATTTACATGCTGCGAAGGCCCCCTCGCTGAGCACTTTAACTACAACCTTGGAATCCATTTGAAATATGCAGATTCTCCGCAAAACAAGATTCTATTGAAAGGGAGACATGCTGGTGCATTCACAATATTGCAATATTTCCAGCGGATGGATTGAAACATATGGATTAATATAACCCATACTTTAAAACATTGAAATGAAGAAGATATATTGAATTTGCATTTGGTAGGAACAGAACATGGGGATAATCCTTACCGTACAAATATTAAACGAACAGGGTACATAAGCTTGACATATGGTAAGAATAGAACATTTGTTTAGTACTATATAATATCTCACAACAATTAAATGAAAAAGATATATAGGCTTGACATTTGGTCAGAATTAAAAACTTGTATAATCCTCATCTTACAGCGATTAAACTGACAAGATTTAAAGACTTGACATCTGTTGACAATAGAACACTTGTATCATACTGTCGAAATGGACAAAATATATTGGCTCAACATTTGATAGAAATAGAACATTCTGACACTCCTTGTACACTGAACTTGTGAGAACACTAGTGCATTCAGTGTTGGAACGATTTATTCTCACACGCTATAGCGTGAGCTAATATATTTTCGTTTGACAAATGCTCATTAAGTATGTGTTGTCTCCGCGCCAAGACAACACGTATCATTTGACGAAGGGGCGTTCACGTGCTGTAAAACCGTAACTATCACGCCGATAAACGGCACCCTACAAGTGTTCGGGTATATGCACTCCTCTGTCGTTGACAAATATATCAAACCAAGGTGTCATGTGATTAGTTTAACTAAAGTATCGCCAAATTAGCAATGCAATGTGTTTCGGGAGTGAGAAGAAAACGTGTTTCGTATAACATTAGGTGAGGGTGAATGTGGACCTGTTTTTCGAAGCGGAATGATATAAATCAAAGAAAGTCATCAGTGACAATGATTTAAAAAGAATTAAAACGATAACAATTACTGCAATTTTCACAAATACAGAAGGGACGTCAGAATAATAGAATCTCACAACCCAAAGGACCTGGGGATCAAATTTCTCATACGAGACGGGGATACTTTGTCTCAGCCGCAGGCGAGTGTGAGAGGAAAGTCTTACATTTTTGAGGTGACAGCTACCCAAGTTACCCAAGGCTGAGCAATAGCAAAACCGTGTAAAATCCGTTGTCAGAAACGTCAAATTTTAAAACATGAAATGACCTTGAACTCAATGTCAATTAGAGACAAGGCATTGTTTCAGAATACTTACCTCAGAATTGCCCGTTGCCATGGCAATCGCATGAGATAATTACTGTTTTGTAATCAGTACTTCAGACATTACAATTCAACCTGCATACAGCTTAGCTTACCCAGTAATTCAGAGCTGGCAATATAATTGCACATTTTCGTCATCGATCAGGATATTATGCGGTAAATTCTAGGGTTTCTCACGTCTTTACTTTATCAACTCGAGTCACCTAATTGTTCATACTGTTTAATAATGTCACAACGGAATAATCATGATGCGTCTAGGTCTGAACTGTACTCGTCAACGGATCATAAAAATTTCAAATATGGATTTTGAAAATTACTGATAGTTGTGAAAACGAGACTGGGTTCAAGCTCTTCTTCAAAATGGTTGCAAAAATGTCTTCCGCCCAAAACCGGAATTTGATTCCTGTCTTCATGGACTGAAGATTTCCTTTTTTTACCCGTTATCAATACCTTTACATCTGCGGAGACGAAGACCGATTTGCATTAATGGTTTGCAGGCCTGATGTTAGAAACTAATGCAACTTCATATATACTAAAGTTGTGTTTTATCAGTATTCTTCAACGGTAGATAATGTACACCTTGGAATTAAGACCCGGGGAATCGCTCATGATGCGCCTGCTACGCGATACGTGACAAATTGCTCTATCTGTCACAGCGTCAGCGCTTGGAATAGAAACAACGTTGGGTTAATCTTGTATCTAATAGACATGCACATATCCAGTTGTGGTTAGGTTATTCACCGCGAACAAAATACCGTTCCAAATGTTAAAATCTGTCACTAAATGTGAAACGCATTGGATTGAAGGAATATATTTCCGGAGAAACTCTGCAATTTCATTTCTTTTCGTGTAAAGTTGATAGGCCTTCAAGGGAAAGGGCTTTTTAAAATGGTAAATGATCTACAAATTAGGTATACATTCAGTTCTAATGTGTTTTCAGTACAGATTGCCATTTGACGGGTAGTAAATATCCATCGTTAGTAGAACACGACTTAAATTCCTAGAGGGGATAACATCGAAATAATAGGATTTACGATGATCATGTTCTCTATGACTTAAAGACAGTTTATATCTGTGAGAATACTGAGTTGTTCTTGTTTAAATTCAAGAATTTCATTACAATTTGTTTAAAAACATTCATATTTTATATGTTAGTTTATTTTACGTTTCGAAATTTCACGTTTGTCGAATTTTTTAAATATATTGATTGAGGTCTTATGTATAAAGCAACCCATTGTTTCCCGTAAACGAGACGTCATTCTTTCTGTCGGCCGTGCGTTTTGCACGGCTTTTCGCTCGTCATGCTGTTGTAAACTATTTGTATCTAAGACGGGACTAATAAGTATGTCTGTTTTGTTTAACTTTTCAGAGTGATCTCCATGCTTTAGCCCGGCGCTGTTACGTTCCCGTGCGCAGAAACCGTAAGGCTCCCTTCAGTCTTCGGAACCGCCGATTGGACAGCCGATCCAGCCTATCAACGACTCGCAAACTATCGCTGTCTTCTATGTCATTTTTCGGGAGAAACAAGCGTCTCTCTGAGAAGTCTGTCAGCATGAAAGTACAGGAAGACATGCTGTCAAAATAGTTTGACTTCAAGGAGAGATTTGATTCGAAACTCTCCGAGGGCTGACAAAATGGGCTGGATGAATTATCAGTCGGTCACGGTGATCAAGATTTGCGTGCTTTCAAGTCACAGAAGACTTGACCTAAATGCATGTCACTATAAATGCCAATCTATTTTGAAGGGAAATTTCCTTCGGGCCTATTTCCAGGTTACATGTTTCGGATTACGTCGCGTAATATGATGGAATTAGGGCCATATCGTACGATAATGCTCTTACGTTCCAACCTTCCCTGTTATTTATAAATTCGATACATAGCTTGTAACTGAATCATACCTGGTTCTACTCTTTTCTGTATGTTCTGATAAGTAAGGTGTTCTATAATAGGCTGTGAAAATGTTCAGTAATCCATCCATTGATACTATTCCATTTAAGGTAGTATGCGCCTCGAAAGTGAAGGACTTAAAATTTTGCTAAAACTTTCCTCAAGAAATCTTTCAAACATTCTTTTACAAAATCAAGAATGAAAATCGGTGGTTGCCGTATACAGAGAAACAAATTACCCAAAATTTTTCAGATAATTGAAATTCGAAATGAACGCTATCACTGCGTCGACTCTATGGAAAAAAACAAAATTTTCTAAAAACTGAGACGATGGAAGTCTTTCTTACTCCAAAGGCTTTCTTACTTCAAAATGAGCCCCCACAAGTGGTAGATCAGAAAAGAACTTGAAATGTTTGAGAGTCAAAATATCTGTCCCCGCGGCGCATTCTACCTGAATTAAGTTTTGGTCAACATGAATACTATAAATGACTATTTTTTCACAGAGTCGATGATTGTAAAGATCAGCTGATTAATACGCTGATGTCATTTGTAATCTCAGAAAATTAGATAAACTATTCTGATTTGTTTTTGTTTATGAAATGTTTCCTGGTGAAACAGTAAAATCTCTATTTACATATAAAGTATATTACAGCTGTGAATTCGTAGATGTCTATGATGTGTTGTTCCTGCACAGACTTAACATAAAAATAAAGACGTGAAATGATAAAGTTAGAACTAAACAATAAGGGTTTTTATTTCCAATCCTCTTACTGTCATAAAATAGCGCATCGACGGTTTTGTCCTATTTGTTGACATGTTTTGGTTTCTGTGGCTCTCAAGATTTAACTACTGACAACGGAACATGAATATTTATACACAGTAGTATTTCTGTACAAAAACTTTACTGTTCAAAACAGTACAGTGCGTACATCTCATCCGAATGATATTACAACTTTAAAATTTACTGTCCGGATTGCACCTTCATTTTATTGTCGATGATATTCGCTAGTGATCACGAAAAAAGCTGACGGGGCTAATCTAGGTCGATACACTTATATTATGGATGACCAACGAAAACCGCCTGTAATCTTTTGGCCTCATCTCTGTCGATATATTTTGTGGTGTTCTTGTGTGTTATATTTAAGCTACTTGATCCTATATTACGTGGGCATTTATTGTATTGCTATGAACCGTACACAATGTTTTTAGTATTTCGCAATTGATCGTTTCGGAGATACATCGATGACATTTGCAAATGTTGAGATTCTTCACCGTGCACACAAACGAAGGAGTATAACGGTAAGCTGTACGACTTCATTGTCCCTCTTTGTCAAAGTTTAAGATTATCTTCAAAAACTCAACATTTTATAGTATATTTACACGTAATGAGCAGATTTCTGTTTAAATATAGCTTCGATACGAAAGAAATGACACAAACCAACACATTACGATCACCCATACGGGCCATTGACAATTTATCAAACTATTCAGTTCGTGTCTCGGTATTTCAATTATGGACCATTGGTCGTGTGAAACCTGTGTGTAGAATGAGACACACTATAGTGTGTATACTTCTATAGAAGTGCACATTACCACGATCAAAGGTCACTTTTTAGATGTGAAATTACCGATGCTGTTATCTCAACCGTGCAGTAATACCGTCCTTGCATATCCATGTAATATTGTAAAGTCCGATGATATTGTGAATAAAGTATCCCAATCTTTGTAATGTGTCTATACGTATGCTCGTAGAGTACGTAAGAATGGACAGATGGATAGACGTATGTATTCTTAAGTACGAGTTAGAGAGAGTTAGTGAGAGTTAGTGATGAGAGTTAGTGAGAGTTAGTGATGAGAGTTAGTGAGAGTTAGTGAGAGTTAGTGAGAGTTAGTGATGATAGTTAGTGAGAGTTAGTGAGAGTTAGTGAGAGTTAGTGATGAGAGTTAGTGAGAGTTAGTGAGAGTTAGTGAGAGTTAGTGATGAGAGTTAGTGATGAGAGTTAGTGAGAGTTAGTGATGAGAGTTAGTGAGAGTTAGTGAGAGTTAGTGAGAGTTAGTGATGAGAGTTAGTGAGAGTTAGTGAGAGTTAGTGAGAGAGCAGGAGAATAATTAAGACAGTCAGTCAATCCAGCAAGTGAGTCTGTAAGTGAGTGAGTAAGGGAGAAATTAAGAAAGGGCGTAATAAACTCTTTAGTACAAACGCATAAGCAAGGAGGGAGAGTGCTAACTCCTCTGTGAGCAGCGACTTTTTTTGATGATATTGCTAATTTTTCATAAACAATCCGTGATATAAATTGACAAAGTAAGCGTACAATGACTCTTGAATCTGGGACATAGGGCCTGCTCATACCTGAAATGAATAATCTGTCGATGAATTTGATGGACCACCTGTGTGATTTCTTATTGAACCTAAAGTTACCGGTCCGGTACTTTACATAAGACGAGCAGAGGTTTGGGAATTGGGTAATTTTGAATGAGGTAATCAAATTTCCTCAACGTTGCCTATATTTGAAATTCAAAATGGCCGCCATTTTCCATGTTAACTCTGTAGAAAAATTTATCTTCGATCTAGAAAAACCGAAGCTATGAAAACGTAATTTTCTCCGAATTTTTATATGAGCCCACACATGAATTGGATCAGCCAATGTGAAAATTTGAGTATCTGAGTTGTCTATGTCAAGTATTCTATCTCGAATGATATCGCGACATCAGTGCATATAAGGCGACCAATACCAATGTAAACTAATGGTCAGCATTAACAGATATAAATTGGTTCAAATTGTCAGTGGGAACACTTGCGAGAAAATGGTACAGGCTGTCCCTCGAGTTTGTAACAGCGGACAGTTTTTTGTTTCTAAGTTTAATGTATGATCTGTAATTTTCTTAATTCCTTTGAACTGTAAAACTTCTACGTGAATAATCCAATCTGGATAACATCGGCAAAGATCACTGCTTGAACGGTATAAGAATTGGCAATTTTAAAGTACTTTCACGGAGTCGAGATTACAACACCGGTCGAAAAAGTTTGTTTTGCAGAGCTCATAATAATAATTCAACGGCAAAACAATATTTGTGTGTGTTCAATTCATATTTGTCATAACATTTCACTCGCTATGATCAAGGCTGATGAAACCATAGAAAGTACAGTACGTGAATTTTAGTTTTCAAGGCGTCGGTTATAGAAGTCTAACCTGTATGTTTACAAACACTGTGTATATAGACGATGTGAGATAGAGAAGGCGTACACAGTATTTTTTCGTCGGGCTTTGCGATAAGATGGACAAAAATAGTTGCATTTAAACGTGACAACAGATATATATTTTTGGGAAATGTTTGAACAATTGCAGATAACAGTTTACGTAAGTTAAATAAAAAGCAAACGTGAATACTGAATAAAGGGAAGCATCGTGACTCTTTGAATTCGGCACTTTTGAAAGGAAGTATACTTCTCTACTTCAACGACGCGTACAAATATGAAGACATATTTGTAGTGTACGTGATGTGGTTTCAAAAGAGTAATCTACTGGATGTTTCCCAGTGGCAAGGAAAATAAAGATTGTCTGTCTGACCGATATGTGATGAGTAAGATCTTTGTGAAGGCAGCGGGATGCTGTCTCGTGACTGCATCTGTACCTTTCACTTAAATTTGACGGCTTTTACATCACTAGCGACATATATTGAAAACAAAACACGGCTTTCAAAGAAACACTGTGTAGTGCTAGAGGTGCCGCACAGCAGGTTGAGGATTTACCTAGGGTTACCGCAACCCTAAGCAAAGCCTTAAGTTTACTTCCGAATGCAACTATTATTTGCTTCCTAACAACACGTTTTCATCAGAATCTTCATTCAGGTATTTATAACGATTTCGTTTCAAAGCTCATGAGACTCGTGCACCTCGCCAACGCCCTGTTAATTTTCAGCAAACTAAACCGATATGTTGTCTGATTGTGCGTATAAACTCACATGGACAGGTCTCTGCTCTTTGTAATATCGCACTCAGAGTAGATGGTCAAAGAATATAAGAACGTTTCGATTTATGTCTTGCACCAGCTGATTTCCCAGTAATCATGGTAATACTATTTAAACGATAGCTTATTCTTCCAAGCTATACCAAATAAAAAAAAAACGAAAGAAGATTACAGGGACATTGTTTTTCGTTAAATATCTCGACATGACAAAACTCCCGTAACATTTTCAAAAAGCGTCGGTGGAACGATAGAGTACATTATTCACTGTGCTTTAGGCTGAGAGCCCATCTTTTAAATTAAAAATAAACTGACTTATATATGAAAAGGAAAAGCTCACAAAATAACACAAACACGCGAACTTCGATGAGTCAGCTTCAAAACCTTATTTTCAGTAGAAAACGTAAGATGTCTTGACGTATTGTTTGCCTTTCACTTTATCGGCATAATGATGGTTTTTACCGATAATTGGATTCGCTCATAGTAATGATGCTGCCCTCATCGTTAGAAATGACAAAAGGCGATGTTGACGCCAATCCAAGATTTTCATATCTAATTTGTTGAAACGTTATCGCGGATATCACGTGACCATTACCTGGTCGAGGACGTTCTGCTTAATAATAGACCCATATAAACTCTCTTTTCTGTTTAAACAAAATTTCTCTTAAGGGCGAATGAGTAGAGATAGTTCATCGTGGCCGGTCTCTTCTAAAATCTGAAAAAAGCCAAAGTATCCGAGTTTTTCATGCATGTACTAGTACATCAGTTTACCTTGTACCGATATTATTTATTGTCTTCCATTATCAGATAAAATATCAATCACCTGAAATTCTAAATCAGCTTCAGTCCAGAGGGAGTACCTTTGGCTATAACGGTCAACGGTTGATGTTTTCTGTTCATTCCAAGATCATTCATAGGAAGAAGATAGTCATTTCATTACGTGGAGACATGAGTAACAGGCGATCATCTGATTACAGCCATACAGACTTAAAGATTAAATCTTCATAGGTGCTCCATCAACCTCAGCCGACTCCTTGCCGTACCCAACTGAATTTGTGGGTGAGCCACAATGGAAGGGGGTTCGATCGTTTCACAGCAATGAGTGGGTGACGATACAAGACAATGACACTTGGCTGAACTGTAACTGGGAACGCACGTTTATTGACTGCTGTACTGTTACATGACTTACATGTGCTCTCTCGCTCACGCTCACGCTGACAGCACAGTGCCCAAAAATACATGGCATGCGTGCTTATATGCTATAGGCTCGGTAAGACAAAACAATTTTAGCGGGCTGCGTTGTGATTGGCTAGAATGGCCTGGTCCATAAAGGCTGTGACAGTTTCCCACAGGAACGCGTGTAATACTAGAACACAACTGGTTTGAACTTGAAATGACTGAATAACAATGTAAACAATAATAATACATTGCAATAAAATATAAATCAATAATGTAATTCACGACAGAATTTTTTAATCTGACTGCAGAGTCGATAGTCACATTTCAGTTGTTGATATGAAGTAAAACGGTCAGAACTGTGTTTCCTCGTTCATTGGAGATGTAAACGAGATACTGCACTGTTGAACAACTAAAAATATCTACACTTTGGGTAAACGTATCCGTCGGTGTTACAGAACAGTACATATAGACACGTACCTGTATATTGCCTACAAAGTTAGTTGTTTGCATTCGAAACGAGTGATGCCGTTGCGTGGGCTGTCTGCGCAAATATGTTCAAATCTTTATTACTCTCATCCCAGAAACTAGTTTAATGTAACAGAAAACTGAAATGAGGAATTGTTTCCGTGACAACGTTGTATCTATGGCAATAGAATTAGCCTCATTCAGCTATTTTGGTATAAAACAGATCATTGATTTGCCTTTACGAAAACATGCCATTCTGCTTAGTGTGAAGATACTTGACAAGTATTTAACGTGACCCCATTTGTTTAAGCAATAATGTACCCCCTTTCGGCCAATAATGGACGAAAGAAAACTTTGCACTACATAATGTACTCGGCTTCGCCTCGTGCATTATGTCGTGCAAAGTTTACTTGAATCTATTATGGGCCGGGAGGGGTACAATATTGCTATTATTTTATAGTTTTGGCAATACCATTGACTTAGTAGATGTAGAAAAGATCTGGGGTCACAATACTGGATAATTGGATACATTATCAGTAATAATCTTGGGGTGACGTCACAAAATTCACTGTATTGACAAAGCCATATTATAATATGAGATATGAGTTTATTAAGCAGATATCTGTCGAGTCAGAGAACATTGGGAATTTCTGCGTATTGACATTGAGTAAACATGTCACGATTGATTCAGTTTTGATAAAAAAAGATTCTTATCGCGATTTTCCCGCCGGAGATTCCCGTAATTGGCTTGGATGTAAATAATTGATGAAGGATCTGACATTCTCTGGTTTCCAGTAACGTTTTCAAAACCACAATATCCTAAATGGAGGATCGTGGTCACACTTTGGTGACGTCAGCACAAAAGTTATCTATACATCTTCAATACACAGTGAGTCAGTTTTCACGTGGCTAACAGAGAAGCCAACTGTAGAATGCCAGCATGCTTGCAACCTGCCATCTGAAATCGTTGTAACACATTCCAGGGACTCAAAATGTCACATGATCACAGGTTAGAACACCTTAAAATGTTAGACCACAGATTCTGAGGTGCAGGGTTTATGGGAAGATGAATTTATACCGCCTTGTTTTGCTGATTAAATACCGAGTAGAGACAATATTGTGTAAATCAAACAACATCACGGCAGCGAAGCTAGTTTATCTTAATAATGCCTCACTGTAAATAGAAAGACAATTACTGCTAAAGGCAAAGTCGAAGTTTCTTGTATTTTTCACTTATTGATTATGTCAACCTGACAGTGATATACTTATGAAAATATCTGTTTCAAATGTCGTATGTTATGTTAAAATAACACGCGCGCCTCTTTTTATGACCATTTGAAGGTTTAGGTTCGTGAATATATGAACTCAGGCTGTACGCTCAAGTCCTTTTATGTTTAGAAATCTCTGTAACTTGGAGTACAGGTATCTTTCTCAGTAATCGCTTACGTCTTCAAGTTTTTCTATACTGCGGATTTGCAGGATTGATGTCAAAGTGCAATCGTTCATGTGAAGTGAAGTGAAGCGAAGATTGATGGAATTCAAAGTTAAGGCGCTGAAATAGTCCAGTCAATCTACCAGATTTTGGCACCCAACCCACCACAAATTGCGACAGAATTTTTTTTCTTCAGAATGCATTTTGGAGAGGTACCCAGAACAACATATCAAAAGTTTACTCGAATCTACCTTGGGGAAATATGTCTAATTTGCATAAATCATATATGGCTGCCAGCCGTCCTAAAAAATAACATAATTGACCATTTATCACATGTTAAACAAGCTATTTCGGTGATTTCAAAGTCTGACACTACTTATTTTGGCACGGGGTATCATTTTGAAGATATTGTGTTGTGCATAGGCAGTTTATTAATTTGCATAATTCAAATATGGCGGCTAACATTCCTAAAAAGTACATTTTCTGTCATATACCATGATTTTAAAGTAAAAGTATATTTCTTTGGCACAAACAAACAATTTTGAAGATACAATGGTTTTCGTAGTCACTTTGTTAATTTGCATAAATCCAATATGGCGACAAATATGCCCACAAAAGACAATTTCGGTCATATACCAAGTATAAAATAAGCTATTTCAGTGACTTTAAAGTTTAAATATATTTCTTGGGCATAAAGGAACACTTTTGGTGATTCAATGTTTCAAAAGGTGATTTGATAATTTGTATAAATTAAATGTGGCTGCCAAATGAATGTCCCATTGTTTAATAGCTTTTAATATAAATATAAGGTTCTAATGGTTTATATCACTACGATCGTATCAAGAAGAAACTGTTTAGTTCTTAGACATTCATTTTTTAAAATGTAAACTATATGCAATAAATTTATTTTTAGTAACAATCCATTTCAGAAGGAAAGTGTATTTTAATAGGTGTCTGTGGTACCTGATAGTATTTAAATACTACAAAAATATACTGTATTTTGAAAAGAACGTTAAAGCGAATTTGGCAGACCGTATACAAACAAATTAAAATAAGTATATGTTGATGCGCTTTTACTATTGAGATGTTAGAAAATCATGTGATTCTAATAATTTGTGATTTTCTATAAAAGAAACAGTGAATGATTGTTAGTCGTCATGTTCTCTTACTGAAAGTAACATTGCATTCATCTGTGCACGGCCTGTTTTGTAACTGTATGGATATTTAATACTGTACTTTGCAAAAACATGTTATCTGTAATGTTTACGTTTACAAAATCTTTAGTTTTAATTTAGACTGAACTCCCTTCTTATAGACGAGTGCATCTTTAGCGGATCCCTAAGATGATATGCAAGAAGCCATTACATATGACAGCAAAACTACAATACAAAACATAATTTGATAAAAAATAACAAAGGCCACAATACACACAAATTAAAACTTAGCGCTGTTGCAAACAATGTCAGACTCATAAAAACCTTATCAACTTGCAAACACACAGAAACCTAAAACTTATGCTTAGAAAAGGCTTAAACTTCATTCAAACACCTAATCTACCCAACAGAATCCAACTTTTACACGATGCAAACATGTACACCAGGAAAAAATGACACTTTGTTATGATAATCATGCAACTCCCATTCCCACTGAAATCAAATTGGACCTCACAGAACAACAGAAAACACAAAGTTTAGAAAACTATTTGATATTAAGTTACTGACTCTTGTGAACATTCCCTTTAAAAAAAAAGAAAAATCACACGGTACTTATAGAACGCAAGGCATTGGAAATTCTTTCTAAAAATATGAAGATAACAATTAAACATTTGATGAATATAGGGGAACAGCAGCTCTAGATGCTGATGATAAAGTTAATGTAAGCAACAACTGAGAGAGCGGCAATACTAGACAAATTGAACAGCAGATGGCACAAAATTAACAATAGAAGAAATAAACAACCTAACAACAAAACGTATGATAAAAAACACATCAATTAGCACATATATGACTTAGTATATTTTAACAGTAAATACAAACACCACTTTCATACCTCCGACCAAAAATACACAAAACTCGATTACCAGGCACAAAGTTCATACGACGCTCGATAAATGGACTCTCAAGTCCAACTTTTTACATTTCGAAACAAATTGTGGAAAAACAAAAAATATATAACATACTCAAACAGATTTACACAGAAAATTGAGAAAATCAAAGTTTAAAACAATGCAACTTTGGTAACATAAACGAAGAGTAAATTGACATACTAGTACATCACATAATGAAGCATTTGACTAAGTCTACAGGGCGTTAAATCTGGAAACGTTATACCAAACGATTACATGATCGGAAGACCACAAACAAAATATATGCCAACCATGCTAGAAATAAATTAGAGAAACAATAGGTTTGACTTCAACAATGAATTCTGACCAAGAATAGTTGGGACGGTGCTTTATAGGATCTCCAGCTTCTTAGGATATATAGCTGATATTGCATTTCACGATACAGAAATAAGAAAAATACCGCAACATGTGTTACAAGTATCTTTTGACTGAGATTTTGAGATGGAGTATTTCTTTATTGGAATGCAACACGAGTTCAACGGATTGAAATCGTACATCTTCAACAAAATGAATCATTTTTTAAATTTTCGGTTGAAACCCTTATCAAGAAATAACATTCAGGCATAATTGTTTATTACAAAGATCATCGATACAACAAAGAAAATTCTCGCCACCGGAATAACCAAAAGCAAATGATACATTCCATTTAAGACACAGAAAGCCATGTCACGCTAGGGCTAAATTGAAAGACCTCATTAAAAGTTCAACACTAGGGAAATTTAGAACATGCAAAAACTAAAATGATTTTACACAGAAAGTGACATACTGCGGTGAAAAACCGACAAGACCGACAATACGAAAAGAAATAGAACATATCATCAATTGCTTCATTTTCTGGAATGCTTCAGCTTGCTTTACACTCCAGACCCATGCTACATCTGTCTTCAGTAATTCACTTATTGGCTGTATCACTGTTGACAAATTTGGTAGGAATTTTCCCAGATAGTTTACCATACCGAGTAGTTGTGTCAGCGCAGCTCGTGTTTGTTTGTTGGTGGTTTCAATTCTTGAATTGCCTTTACTTTTTCTGGATCCGTGCTGACTCCATCTGCGCTGATTATTCCTCCAAAGAACTTAATACTTGTTTTTCTTATCTCGTATTTACTCTGGTTTAATTTCAGTCCTGACTCTTCAATGACTTGTAGTGTACTGTCGAAGTGGATGTCATGGTCTTACATTGTCTCGCCATGTATAATTATATCATCCATAATCGCTTCTGCTTTCTCATTGTTACGTAACAAGTCTGTCATCAAACGCTGAAATATTTCTGATGCGGAGGTGATTCCAAATGGCAGTCTTTTAAAAAAGAATCGACCAAATGGTGTGATAAATGTAATCAAACTTGAACTTGCTGGATCTAACAGAATCTGCCAGAATCCACTCGAAGCATCTAATTTCGAGAAAACTTTGGACCCTGCTAGTTTAGGGGCTATCTCTTCTAAAGTTGGAAGCACATACCTTTCTCTCTTCACTTCTTCTCTGAGTTTCCTCAGATCCACGCATATATGAACTATTCCCGTCGATTTTGCGACCACCACCATCGGGGCACACCACTCTGAAGGTTCAGTGACCTCTTCGATGATTCCGCCCTCTATCATTCTCTGCAGTTCTTCCTTTTCTCTTGGTGTTCAGTATCTCACCGCTGCCACCATGTCATGAAATACGACGAGGCTCGATGTCGTTTTCAATACATTTATTACTAGCTCTACGAAAGCTGTATACACAACTCAATTGACTGTTGACTAACTAGCATTGTAGTCATGGTAACTCTCATTGTAACTTTAGGGCACATTTTGGATGTGACCTACAACCTTTTTCGGTTGCCGCTGTGAGTTCAATCATATAATAAAGGGAAAGTGGCTCCACACATCGCCTATACTATTGTTTTCGTTCTCTGTGTTCGTGTTCGATTTTGTGTGTTTGGCTATTGGTGAAGATATAAGCCATGGCGAGAAGTAGCCGTTATCTGGCTGTCGAATGACAGTGTGATCCTTTGACGCTACGTTTCGAAATCAGTGTGTGGTCTCTTCCTCAGTCGCTTTTTGGTGCTTGCTCTTCTTTGATTTTTGTTTCTCTGTTTGTGGTTTAAAACTTCTCAGTGTTTTGTTCACCCAGTAAGGAGGCTAGAATACTTAATGTTTTGGTCAGTTTGTTGTGTTTCATTTTGTTCGGTCTTTTCTGTAAGATTGTGTACTTGTGCATTTATGAGTGTGTCGTCAATGTTTGGATTTCTTCTGTATGCGATGATCGGATTCATCGTGAATAAATTACTTAGTGTTTGGTCTTTTTCTATTTCTTCCCAGTTCTTCAGGAGTGCTTGTTTGATGTCTTTTGTTTTGATATGTGGGCTATATGTGGTTGAAAATATCACTTTATTAGTGTTGTTGTTGTGTGTTCGTGATTAAAATTTATTCTCCGTGTTGCGTAATCTGTTTCCGCATTGATGTTCGATATTTCTTGTTGTGAATATCCTCGTTGTAGTAATTTTTCATTAAATGTTTTGACTTTGTTGTTAAGGTCCTCTTCGTTGTTACATGTCCTTATGTACCTTAATGCCCTTGAAAGTTGATTTTGGATGACATGATTCCCTGTGTAAGAACTGGAATGTATTATATCTGTTGGTTTTGTGTGCGTTCTAGTGTCTAGTATGTTTTCGTTGTAGTATCGTTGACCTTTATAAATAACTTGGTCAAGATATGTTATTTCGTGTGAAGAACTTTCATATGAAAATTTGAAAGTAGGATGCATTTTGTTAATTACTGGTACGAATTCGTGGAGTTCGTGTTCTGTTTTCAATAAAAATTAGGAAAATATCGTCTCTGAATCTACACCATGGTGATAAGCTTATTTTTGTTGTGTGTTCACGTATGATTTTCAGTTCTAATTCGTGAAACGTGATGTCGGCGAAAAGCTGATGCATTTTCGATTTGTAGATTTACATTCAACTCTACTAGACCGTCAAAATGGTCCTGAAGACGACGGCGAAGTAGTCTAGAACGCATATTTAGGAGTAGAAACTGGAGACAGGTGTTCTCGACGTAAGCCATCCTAATTTGTTGATGTTGATGTCCAATATGACCGTAGAGGCGTTTAGGTCGGCGCCAGTTTCAAGAAAAGGCCTAAACTGGCTTCAACAATGGGAAATAATTGCAAAAATTAGAGATCGTACAAATAGACATGTGCGGAAATTAAGACAGAGTATGAAACACTCCTCAATGCTATTCCAGATTCCTGGAAACAAATCATCACTTCAAACATCCAAAACGAAGAGAACTATGATATTTTAGACTTAGAGAATTATGGTCTGACAACAAGCGATGTCAAAACCGAGTCACTTCATTAGAAATTAGTGGATAAGAAATGGCATGCAGTCAACGGTCACATTGGTTAAAAATGGGCTGAGAATCTAAGTCTCACTGACAGTTACAAAGCTACTTTATTCAGTCGTCTTAATTCAACCGGAATTGTTAGCAATTCAGTAAATGATTTAAATTGGAAGATTTTCCACAGAGGCCTAGTCCCAGGAAGTTTGGCCAAAACTTTCAATTTAAGTGATGGAAAATGCCATATTTGTGGCCAAAAAGAAACGCTGGAACACATCTTATTTGAGTGTAAATATGTAAAAGAAATCTTGCAGAAATGTATTCTTTCTTTGTCAGAAAATACAACTTTGATAATATTATCAATATCAAAAGATTGGCAATTGCAGGAATCGAAAATGATAATAATGCAACATCTGACATTATTTACTGTAATACTTCCTTTGTAAAATACACAGTTTGGAATATTCGAAATTCGGTTACTCTTGATGGCATTAAAGTTTCCCTTCAATCCTATGTTATGCAATGAAAATGTTATCTTTCCTCTTGGATGAATACATTATATTTCACTTATAAGATGATGAACAAAGCTGAGGATTTTATCGCAAAGTTTTCAAGCCTTGTAAGACTTGAAGAAGAAGAATGCATCCTGAATGCATTCATATGATGATCTTTGTAATTAAACAGCTAATTATTTGTTTTTTCAGACAAGACGCATTGTAATTTTAATGCATTCACAGTTATGTAGATTTGTTTTATTTGCGACTGTGTTGAAATAAATTTATCTCTTTCAAAAAACACCAAAAAAACAAAGGCCCAAAATTACCCGTGTGGACGCTCACAGTATTCTCGGGCTAATCCCCTGTATTTGCAAAGCTTCAACACAGACCCTGCAACGCCCAAAAGACTCACACTGAGTGAGAACAAGACTAATGATCACTACACACATACAAGCTGTGTTGATAAAAAGAATACTCGAAATTTCAGCATGACAAACGGATTAGGGTCAGACACGGCAGTTGATATACAGAAGCAGAATACTGAAAAACTTGCCACAACTTACAACTTATGTCCCTTTAAGGTAGTATGCAGCTAGAGAATCAGCCACACCACTTTCCCTCATATTTTGTGAAAGGTTACGTTAGACAATTCTCCCTTTTGAATTGATAATAGTATTCTTTGGCCACCTTACAGAGATTTCAATGTAAAGGGGCAAATTGTCTCAAATTTGAAATTCAAAATGGCCGCAAGACTCTGTGACTGTATCGGGTAAAAGTAAGTAAGTATTTCGATTAAAAACGAGTGTTAACCCCGTTTTCCTCTTTGTATTCAGCCCTACTCCTCACACTCTGTACTTTGAAAATGGACAAAAACATCATTTTTCTGAAAATTGGTCCCATGTACCACCTTACTCTTTGGCCTTATAGGGAGTACACAAAAATATGTACTTGTTGATACACAGACCAAAAGAACAGAGAAACAATTTTCCAGTAGTACGATGTATTTATTTGTCTTGCCATGGAAATTGAAATGTTTGCGTAAGGCGTAGAAAGACGTGGAAAAAACGTTTTACAGTTACCCTGATATCTAAAACTACAAAAAAAGACAAACTGTGGTTCATCTATTAGGTCACATCGTTATTATTATGTTAGCAACTTATCTTTATGACGGTGAATTGTTACAGTGGTAAAATGATACGTATCAAATACATCCTGACAAAGCCACGTGATGAACTCGAAGATGAGCCGAAGGAGTATGACATTGGCTTTATGGTCAATGTCACACTGTGGGTGCTTCCACAGCACACAGCTTCTCCATCTTAGTGTTAGCGCCCTCATATAACTACGTCATGTCTTTTTATCCACTCGGTATGAAAATCCTCTTGAGTGATGTTCAAGTTCAAAGACCATTTCTCTGCGCTGATCAGATGCTGTGGTATGACGATCGGATCCTTCATGCTGTACGTCGTCAAAAACTTGTAGGTAACAGATGATAGATTTTGAATGTTGTAAATTTGTGAATATAAGTAGGCTTGTATGATTTATTATTCATGGTCACTATCATTATCAATACTGAACATCCTAGTATGTTCGACTTGCTCGAATCGTTTTATTTTTCTCAATGCCATCGGTTAATGTAGTGATGTCAGTTTGTGTATAGAAGTGAGTTGGAAACACTGTTTGTTTATAGTATGACATATTTCCCAAGTATAAGCACTTGAAATGTAGCACCTCTGGCAAAATTGAGAGGAAACATACATAAAACAGTGAGTGTATGAATCTTAGAAACAGAATGCAATTCTTCAAACAGAGTCGTTGACTGCGACTGCCAATGTCATCTAGCAAGTACGACGGGCAAAATGGCGACGTGACTTCACAGATTCCCTCTGGGTTTCTGTTACAAGTTTGCGAGACCGAGTCCATAGCGTTTCGGGCCAAGTTTAATTGCAATTATTTGCTTTGCTCTGACGCATATGAAACAACCCCATACCTATTTTAAAGCCAAAACCTATCAGCCTTTTGTTCACCACTGAAACAAAGTAAAGTTTACAACATGTCCTTGAAGCTTGACGTTGAGTTCATGGAAACACCCGTGAAAATAGGTAACGGAAGGTCACTGTACTAGTTAAACCTTGAGACCGTCACTGTACTAGTTAAACCTTGAGACCATTGATTGTTGAGTGAAAATTCTATGCTTTTGACTGGCGAGAAGCAAGACTTGCTCGAATCATTTTATTTTTCTCAATGCCATCGGTTAATGTAGTGATATCAGTTTGCATATAGAAGTGAGTTGGAAACACTGTTTGTTTAGTCTAATTACAGTTCTTTAACAGATTGTATATAAATATCAGTCAACGATGGACGGTAAATTTCTTCCTTGTCGAAAAGTAGAGGATTTCATGTCTACTGATAAATTATCTCTTATACAAACTGCCGTTTGGATTGTTTTCAGGTAAAATTCGTGTTTCCAGATTGTCAGAGGTTTGTAGCGAAGCAGGACAATCAGCATGGTTGGACGATGGATGGTAAATTTTCTTCGGATGGAAAGACTACCTATTTCCACCGTGACTTCAGTGATTTTTTGTTCCTTGATCCGGAGAAGACAGGTAGGTCATGTTTGGATTATACTTGTCCTATACAATTGGCTACTGAAGCTTCGTTTGTAGGACGAAAAACACCAGTTGCTTGTTTGCTTCCACATTCATTTCATACATGCCCCTGGTGATATTATAAAAGTCGTACGTTAAATAAATGATAAAATTTAATGCTGAATAAGGACTTGCAAAATGTGATTTACAGAGAAATATAAGCTTACAGGTGCACCGGGTCGACGAACCTCTTCATTTGTAAAAGGGCGATTTATAGATTAAAGTCTCATCGATTGATTATTTGCCTTGTTGTTCAACGACTGATCGGCGACGACCTGAAGTTTTGTTTTCCCCACAACTTTTTAGACAGCACTCGTTTAATTTACCATCGGCTGCCCTGACTGGTCGTAGAAATAGAGAAGTTCATGTCTACTTCACAGTTGAAGATCAATTGTCTCTTAGACACACTGCCATTTTGATTATTTTCAGGTAAGATTGTTTTCAAATCGTCAGAGGTCTTTAGCCAAGCAGGACGATCAGAATGGTTGGACGATGGATGGTAAATTTTCTTCGGATGGAAAGACTACCTATTTCCAATTAAGTGATTTTTTGTTCCTTGACCCTGAGAAGACAGGTAATATATTATATAAGTCATGTATTGACATTATATTTGTCGCACGATTGTCTACTGAAGCTTCGTTTTTAGGACGAAGAGCCC
>LD350337.1:36623-84251 GCA_001465055.1 Ptychodera flava | reverse complement strand
GAAAAGAAAGTATATCAATCTTATATATGTTGTTTACTACGCCAGAACAGAATACATTGAACAAACCACAGGGCGATGCCTACGTGTCCGTCCCAGGGGTGGGTAGGTGTTTCGTTGTATTGCTAATAAAGATATATTCTACCAACCTTTGGTGTTTTGGTCTTAAACTTAGCACTGCCCTTGACAATCTTGCGTTAACGTTTTATCAACATGCTGCATCTATTATCTGATGAGTTTGAGTGCCTAATTGGCCAAAGTAAGCAAGGGTAAATTACTAAGCTGTGGACGCTGTCACCAGATTATCACCGGATTAAATTTGACAAAGTCAACAACGAACGCGCCAGTAAGGTAGTTATACCTTACTGGCGCGTTATACCTTACGAACGCGCCAGTAAGGTATAACTACCTTACTGGCGCGTTCGTTGTTGACTTTGTCAAATTTAATCCGGTGATAATCTGGTGACAGCGTCCACAGCTTAGTAATTTACCCTTGCTTACTTTGGCCAATTAGGCACTCAAACTCATCAGATAATAGATGCAGCATGTTGATAAAACGTTAACGCAAGATTGTCAAGGGCAGTGCTAAGTTTAAGACCAAAACACCAAAGGTTGGTAGAATATATCTTTATTAACAATACAACGAAACACCTACCCACCCCTGGGACGGACACGTAGGCATCGCCCTGTGAACAAACATGGCATTTGCACTGGTGACGATGGTAGTACAGCACAGCGGTCTTACAGTAATATCTTCGAATTATAGTTTTTAAAAGTCAAGAGGAGTACTTTGAAGGCGAATTTTATCAAACTCTGTACATTAAATTTCAGGATTCAGACTATGTGACAGCTTGACGTCATTGTATTTTACAGCAGGAGGGAAAGCTCATTTTGACGCACTTCATGCCCTTGTGCATGTCGCGATGAAGCTGACCATGTGCGCCACCGACGGTGAAACTGTGCATTGGTGTCGCACGGTATCGTATTAGTTCACACGGGGATGAAATACTATCGTAAATTCGCCTTCTTGTTCAGGGTAGTACGGATGATTGTATGTGTTTGAAAATTAATACATCTCTCACCAATATGAACTCCCGGCCCAAGTGCCATGACATTGAAGAAAATGACCAACATTAAGGTACACCCATCCAAAATAATCAAGTAGGCCAACCATGGTTGATGTTTGATGTCCTTGATAAGCGCCATCTTGCAAATTCTTTGTACCTGTCTGAGAAGTTCAAAGGAAAAAAATGGACGTTGAGATGTCAAGTTTGTATACTTCCTATTAACAGTCACATGATTAAAACTCATTTCTCACACCGAGCATTTACCACCTTCTCTAAACAAACATTATGACCGCAACAGCAAATTAAAGCAGTTTTTAGATGATGCTTTGTCAGAGTGCCCAGAATCTACTATCATAATGTTTCATTTCTGTGAGAAGAAGCTGACTCTTGTTAACGCTTTTGGTTTTTCACTTCGAATGTAAGTATAGCTTAACTTGCAATCGCTTTCGCCACAAGATATGAAATAACACCGTGAACATTTCATGTCGAATCAAAACTACTACATTTCTTACAAGCATCGCATACTTCATACAGCCAAATAGAATAATGAAGAAATTTTGGAAACTAGGCGACGCAGTATGATCCCCGGCAGTGACTTCCGTTCAGTTTTTTGTTCTGTAGCTACATGAATATATGTTAAACCTCGGACTTTACTTATTATTTGGTTGTTTGTTTGATGGGTTTTTTCTGTCAATATCGAAGACTTATTTTCAAATTTTGTGGACAATTATAGCGTAAATTCTTTTATGTCGAAGTGCCTAAGTTCGTGTCTGTTAATCGAGCTAAGGCTAGGTACGGTAATTCAATGAAGTGTGCACGTGACTGCTATATTCTACAGCTTATGCAGATAAAAAACACGCGTTTCATCCTACAATCTAGCATAGCGCATTCCATTTCTGGTTTGACCTTGATGTAGCTTGGTGGAGCTAAATAGATCGAGATCCCGTGATTTGCAACTTCCGTAATGTATGACATTGTTAGTACATACAATATCGCACTGACAGAAAGGAAGAATGCATAACCAAAGACGGAAGAGCGGATGGTGGATAGAGGGACTGTGTTTTGACAATACACACATCTTAGCAGGCTAGTACTAGCGAAGCCTGACTTTTGAAGGGGCTGCTGTTCCATATCACCTGGGTTAATCAGACTGCAGCCGTTACAACTTACACGATGTTTGGGGAGATAGGGAGACATGGGACTTGGAAAGCTGATAATTTCCTAATGTTGATAATGTTTGCCTATAAAACGTCAGAATACTAATGTATTGTTGTTGTTGATTCAATTACATTGATATAATTGCACTAGAACACAACGGCTGTAAATGACGCAGCAGATATTAAAAAATTCCTATCGTTACACTCCTATCTATGACCTATCATGGATAATACGATCTGGTCATCATTTTGTTGTTTGATTATCGCTGTATAATATTATTGGTGAGAAACAATGCAGGATATTTCTGTTCGAATAAAAAGCTGGCCCTTACACTATCATATAATTCTGACACATTCTAGAGCACCTAAGGAAGACAAAAATGTAAGCATAGTGAAGGGACGCCAAGCTACTGGATCTGAGTTACTTGGTCTGCATTCTTATGCGAGTATTTACTTATCACATGCCATGATATTTTGCAATCAAAGTTATTCCAATGTAAGAAATAAACAAGACGATTATGTTCATAATCACTGTCCCCCACCTTGAACGGAAGCTGTAAGACTGACCTTTTACGATTGAGAATCTGGATTTTTTATAACATAACGCTAAAAGCCGTGTGACCCAAATTTGTGTGCATTTTCATGGAAAGCTGGCCTAAACATTTAACAAGTATTAAACATCATTTTCCAAACTCCAGACAGGGAATAACTCCAGTGACGGATTTTTAAATTGAATCGTTGTTATTTACTAAATGTGAGCATGCATGATGTGAGACTATGTGAATGTTGTCGATATTGCTATTGCTTCGTTTTCACTCGGTCCCTCTATCACATGATAGAGGCCCGGACCGTGGTTTTTACAACTTGACTCGGGCGTTTTCTCAACACATTCGTCTGCAGCATACACAATACTGACAATACTAGTATTTGCTACATGTAGTGTCGTTTTAAATGTAAATCATGATCATAAATATTTAAATACATGCAAATTATTATACATTTTCAAAAAAATCTGCAGTAGGTCACCTCTCTTTGGATTAGCTGTGTGTGCATATGTCCCGCTAAAACAAAATCATGGCCCTGGATGCACGCTGACCATATCAAACATACTAGCGCGAACAAACGAACCCTAAACACATGTATCACAATGCTTGTAAACAAATGAATTGATGTCATATCTCACGGTCTGTCTCTCGATTTTTCATCAAATTTGGTATGATCAAACCTTATGACAACTTTCAATCGCGAATTGTAACTTACAACATTGATCAGCTTTTGTAAGCCAAGGAAGCCTGTCGGGTCCATGCGACGTCGGCGTTTGACATGTGTGTAAATATGGTCATTATTGACTCGGCTTGTACGCAAGACGTAGACGTGAAACCTAAAAATAATGAAATATGGATCGTATGCAAAGACCTACCTAGCTTTGGATACACGGACGGCTGCAAGGAAAATGTGCAAGTCGTCGGAGCTCTTTCAATCGTCTACAGACATGAGTACGCACCGCACGTTTGTATACATGTGATTCACTTATGACAAGTCACGTGACAGTGTCCCTTGTGTAACTTCCCCGTCGGTCAATGCTAGTTGTACGACGACATTGTATAATAGGATAACAGCTAATTCGTTTTCAGACACCGGAGACGAGTCAAAAGTTCGAAGTATCATTATTGATCAAGAACAATAAATTTGTAGCCTACATCCATAACTAAGAGAGTATGCTTTTCTACAAAGCATAAACTTTGACGGCAGGTACAACAGGGTGTTGTTCAGTTACCAGGGACATGTACTTGACACTCGTCATAACCCTACCAATGGCGACTAACGTATCTGACGTATGGACGTACAGGTCAGACAGGTGCACTGTGCTTGTTAAGTAGAGCGCCCTACAAGCTTAGCAGGATACTACACTACTGCATGTATCTATGAAGCGCTTCTTTACCCCTATTAGCTCTATAGGCTATAGAGCTCCGTGCTCTATCAGAATGGAGCAAACTCGTAGGTGGGAAATGCTAAATATATGTAAATATCAAAAGTCAACCATTTGTACCCTGTGACTCTTCGTGAGAGACTACCGATGATTGTGCAGCCGCAGCCAATGTACAAAAGGGTGCAAACATGTTGTCATTTCGTTTTTCAAAACTTCACAAATGACGTTTTGCCATATCCTAAAAAAAATGAGGGGAACAGAAAGATGTCAAGAATCCGCCATTTTCTTAACTTTTATAAGGCAGTCTTCCTAAAAACTTCTAAAATGTCGATATTGGCACTGGACACTAAATATCAGTACTTTTTCGCATACGCGCCAAAAAATCATTCAAAATTGGCGCCAATATCCATTGTCAGGTTTGTTATTTTAATGTCAATGACGACGCCATGTAGGTGCATACATACTATAGTAGCTTGGAGAGTCTCTAAGTACACATGAAAACACTTTACGCAAAGCCAGACAATTGTCAGGCCACATGCGTTGTCAATTTACAGGTGGAGAGTCTGTTTATCAGAAATGTACCTGTTAAGTATCTCTTTGACGTTTTCTCAGCTTGGTCTTTAGAACAATAGTGTTGTTACACGCCTCATGTAGCCTTGAGTTCTTTCCAGTCTGTTTGATGTATTCGACCATTTCGAGTCTTTATGAATTGGTGAGAATTAGAATTAGTGTAACAAGAAAGACTGCACCACGACCGGGAATCTTCAGGCCCCAGGCCAGAACCCGAGTCTGGTGCTGGACGCTGTCGACTACACAATTAAAGTCCTTACACCTGTCCTAGTGCCATTCTTCAAAACGGTTAAAGTAACGCGTTGGTGATGGTGAGAGATAAAGCTCAAGGACAGACGTATTCAAAAAAGCGTCATCATCATGCATGATAGCCAGTTTGTGCCTTCAGATTTCAACCCCGCCCGAGGACAATCACTGCAATCTTTTACCTTTATTGATAAACATCTTCATAACATAACAACGCCAAGGGGCAATGTCAAAAACTTAAAACTCAAAGCACCTCTTGGACATATAGGAAAAAGATTGTGGTAGAACTATGCTGAATTATAATTATCCAAACTATGGCTTTTTCAAACAAAAAAGACATAAGCACACAACGCGATGGTTTTACACATGCTGTACCAGCACTGGAAATCATAGACTTTGACGAGGTGTTTTTCCTTTTATTGTAAACCGGGTACATGCTAACAAATCGACAACTTAAAGTATGTTAGATTTATGTCATTTTATGTATTTCATGTGACGATTTTCGTGTTGGCTTTACAGCGGGCATGGCTGCCGGCCTCTTCGAGGAAAAAATTGGCGAGAAAGAACGCCAAATGTAGCATGTGCAGTTTCAGTTGGGATCTCCATGATGGTCGTGCCTGTTAGGAATTTTAGCTTGACCCAACTGTACCCCAAACGCCACATACAGTGAGTTAGCATCATTTGATGTCGTCGAAGTTTGCGCATGACCCAGTGATGGCAAGATTGGCTGGAATGCAATGCGTGCTTGTTCCGCAAAATTTCAAGCTACTGCTTTTCAACATCGGGAAATATGGGGTGGGGGATTAGACCAACCCCGTGTTTGCAAAATCTTGTAGAGGGAGAGATAATGTCAAATTACAGCCACGTCAATGCTTAACAGAGCGAGACTGTTCTGAATATTAACACAACAATACAGTCTAGAATTGTCCGATTGTCTTTCTTTGTTGGATGTTCAAGTGTCGTATCCAAGGGCAAACACTGTTCCATGTTTTGAACCATCGGCTAGAACTAGTTCTCAAAAAAAACCCCAAACTTTATTTTTGTGTGTTTGGAGTATCAGAGATGTATTCTACTTTCACGGGAGTGTTTTTGAATGAAGTGCCCATTTTAAGTTCATATAGGAGACCATCGAGGGAGCCATCCCTATAACATATTCTGTTTGTAAGAAGGCACGTTTCAAGTTGTCTAGCAGTCTTTCTGTCTGTTTCAAGGATCATCCATTAAATTATTAAATTATTTTTGCAAATATTGCAACATTTAACAAAATATTTCCGGAGACGAAGAGTTTGATCCTTAAAAACCAAAATGTACCTATCATGGCATATACCGGTACCTCCTACTAGCCCTGTGTCGCATATTCCATAGGGTTATAGGTAGCTGAGGATACAATTACTTATCAGGGATAACAATACATGTATAGATGATGACTAACAAATTAAGAGGTAAACAGTTTATGTTGACATCTATACATGAACTAGTGCTCAGGAGAGCATCATGAGAGAGAGTAATTTTGTACTGTATAAAGTCTGCAAAGCAATAAATGTTACCAAAGAAAGACAACAACTGCAGAGACAACAACAACAATAACAACAGCAATAGGAAGAAACTAAGTCCACGTAGGCGTTTTACAAGCCCAACACGAGCACTCAGTTTTATATTTTGGTAATTGCATTCAAAATCTATCATTTTGCTACATGTAAATCCTTTTCGAACTCATTTAACTATTAAAGTCTCTCAAGACAGAATGCAGTGAATACCGAACTATTGTAGAGTGTTAGATCGAAATAGTGACTGATTTGGAGGATCGAGCGTTAATCCTATGAGCTGAGAAAGTCTTGTCGAGACACTTTAGTCTTTTGCATCAAACAATGTCATGGTGAGTCGTCATAGATGTTTACAACAACAATATCTGATGAAATAATGATGAAGAGTGGAAGTTGCATCACAAAAAACAAAACAGAAACAAAAGTAAAAAACGATGACTCTAGTATACGCAGTTGCATTTACGGTTGGCATACTTGATCATTCCAACATTTAGATCAATGCCCATCTAAACTTTAATGTCACGAACGCTCAACTTGAAGGGATGAACTTACCTTTACCTGTCTCGCTGATTGAAAAACCCAAAATAACAAAACAAACTTGAAGAAACCACATCGATGTTAACTTGGCGTAAAACTTGTTCCTTGAAGTTAACACAGAAACTAGAATAGTCACTGCATATTAAAGTATGATAGTTTATAATAGGACGCCTAGTTTGACCAAGTGAATATCAACTCAAACATTTAGAATAGCCGGTCTCTGTTCTAATATTTTGATCACGCATGCCGAGCTGTACTTTACACCGGTAATATAATTTCTGTGTTTACCAACATATATCTCCGATGTTGAATTATTCAAACGCTATGACGAATAACTAAGGTGTATGAAGAATTTGCTGTCGTCTGACCTTTAACCACCTTCAACAACAAAGTAAAAAAGCCGTCATTTGCAAAGTAATATTTGCTATTTTCACGTCGTTCAAGCTCCCTTAGCAACGAAAGCTTTAATTTCAAAACACTGTAAATTATTTAGTTATTACAAGTAGTGAACGCCTTGATGGACACAATTTTCTTCGCTTAGTTTATACGTATGCACGTGCGCCGCAATAGCTTCTGTTGAACAAAACTTACAGCACAAAAAGAGGTCAACGAAAAATTCTCTGAAAATTGTACTTTGTATTTCAGTTTTGTTTTTCCAGTCGCCTATGGGAAGCACACACAGCAGCACAGTATTCCAAGGTAAGGTCCATGACATGCTACAGGCTACTACTTCAGATCTGTTTCTCACAGCATCTTGTAAGCCGTGAATAAGAGTGTCAACTTGTTAGTTGTAGACAATATAGAGCTTATTTAAATTGTCGACAGTTCCTTGTGCTTTTTCAAGTCTCTTATTGGTGTAGTCTCTCACATACGATGGTGGGGGGGGGGGGAGGATCGCAAGCGAAAGCATGAACCTTGTGCCTTCGGCACTCACAACTGCTCCCGGAATGCCCAGATTACGCCTTCGGCGCTACGCTTGCGATTCCCCCACCGTTGTATGTGCGAGAGACTACACCAATGAGAGAGAGAAAAGGCTCAAGGGACTGTCAACAGTCTAAGCATATGTCAAAACTTATCACGTCACTCTTTCGAAGCTTAGAAGCTGAAGTGTTGCCAAGTTATGTGAAATATTTATTGGCAGAGAATCTGTCGCAAATTATGGTGATTAGAATATGAAACATTACGATAATGCAGTGCTTCCTTCGCCTGTACTATACTTTTTCCAAGTCTGCCTTTAAGATCTGTATGTTTGTTGACTTTCGACATAAAAGTTGTATCAGCCTAAAAGCTTTTCGGCTTTCCTATGCTCTGTCAACGGACTTCAGTTTATCAGACAGCATTTCAGGTATTGCATACGAATTATTTTCATCAACAGAAACAAAATGATGGAATCAAGCAAATGGTCATTTATTGGACAACCGATCGGTAATATTTATTATCTTGAGTGAAATGATAATATGTCCGTCCGTCTGTCTGTCTGTCTGTCTGTCTGTCTGTCTGTCTGTCTGTCTGTCTGTCAGTTAGTCTGTCAGTCAGTCTGTCTGTCTGTTTGTCAGTATGTATGTATGTATGTATGTATGTATGTATGTATGTATGTATGTATGTATGTATGTATGTATGTATGTATGTATGTATGTATGTATGTATGTATGTATACGTATGGATGGATGGATGGATGGATGGATGGATGGATGGATGGATGGATGATTGGATGGATGGATGAATGTGTGTTACGAGAAAGCTCATATTGCTATTGTTTACTCTTTTTACTGCAACGTCACTACTACATGTAACACGATTGGAACTAATTTGGGATAATTGGATTTTCATATTTTTCAAGTTTCTCAATAGTGTTAGGTGAATTTGAAATATTACAAATTAATTATAAAAAACAAGAGTGTAATGTAAAAAGAAAAGCAGATGAAATTACATTTGTGGGTTAAATCTTCATTACTACACCATCCAATTATCCCGGATTAGTTCCAATCGTCTTTACTATATTATTGTGATTTCTTATCAAAGTTCAGAAGTATTTAATTTGGCTCCTCTGCAAAGTGATCGACACTTACGACAATGAGCAGTACCTCGTTATATTTTAGTGTTTGGAAGCTTTGCAACAGCTGTCACTGTGATAATTGTTCTACAACCTATCACTTTATCGTACGGTAAGTCATCACTTATAAGGCTATGGTCCTAGCTTCGCAGATTGTGTTATTTACATTTATCTCAGGTGTGCTTTCAACAAGTGACCTATACATGTATTAAGTATTGAACCATTGAATTTCTAAAGGTTCCCCAAACATTTATTATAATTACATGATGACTGAACAAAAGCATTTAAACATCTGTGTTTGTAGTACATTCCTTAAACCTGCCGCACACGAGAAAAATTAGCTGAGCAAAGTTTCATTCGAGGATGTTTACTCAGCTAGTTTACTCTGGTGTGTGGTCGATTTTTCGTGAGTTTTTTTTCCTCGCCAGCCGGTGAGCAAAATGTTCAACATTTTTGATACCTTTTGCTTCGGGAGGCAAATTCCTCACCGTATGCGCCGGAGAAAGTGATTTTCCTCAAGTCTCTTTGACTAAAGCGCGCGTGTTGGGGTCTTCTAACTTAGAATTCGTTTGGAAATTGTGATAGGTGCTTTGTGCGATTTCAATCCTTCGGATGACGATTATCGTAATGTGGACGTTTACGAAGAGCAGCCTGTGGGTAAGTTTCGACATCGAGAACTTTTTGTTGCGTTTCACGAGTTCTTGAACCCTTTTAATTGGTTGGAACCATACATGTGGTATAAGGAAAATGTAACGAAGACTTTGCTGTGTCGGAAAATGGCCTATTTGAAACTCTATCCTTTCTATCTTATCTTCCTATCTTTTCAGCTTGTCTTTAGCCTGAAAAGCGTACAATCTATTCCTGAATGGTGATTTCATTGAATTCTCGTCATGTCATGAGCAATGACTGAAGAAGTTCAATAATCTATTCAGAAATTATGTTTGAAATGAACGAGTGATTATTCACATTTTAGGAGATTATTTTCGTCTTTTCTCTGTAATCGCTCAAATTACAGTTAAAATTTAGAAACTCTTTCTTTCATAGACCTGCTTTGATCTCGGAACCAACTGACATCACATAAGTAACAGATGTTATAAGCACATATGTACAACGTCATGGAAGTATATGTGTGTGCGACATCAGATAGGCAAATTATGATTTTTCTTAGTTTAATTTTCACCATCGTCTTTTAATCATATCGAAAGCAAACTTCAAACACACTCACATCGATATCAACCGTAAGCGTAATAAATATTACAATTTCCTTTCGTATAGGCATGCTGTTGTATAAACTAGATGTAGAGGGCGATACAACGACTGAAATAACATTAACGCTCGACAACTGCTTGAACGCACCTCCTTGTTATGGGTTTTGGGAAATCACAGACAAGAATATTACATGGGCAATGGTGTATGACTTAGATGTAAGTATTTAGATTTGCAATTCGCATTAACGCAATTTATATGGAACCAGTGTGTATCTTTGAACGGTAGGTATTCTGCGAAAACAAGCAACGAAAATCAATAGTATGACAGAATTCCCATGATGTATTAGCCTGAAGGACCTGTCGCACGAGGGCGTTCTCGAACGACGGATTTTTCAGTCTAATGATGTTTGTGCAAATGTGAAAATGACTAAAAATAACTACTTCAACGTGAATAATATTTTCAATATATGTGATGAGCAGTATTCTGTCATATGTAATCAAAAATGAATCGCTGATACAAATACTGAACAAGCATATATGTTCGTTTATTAAAGCACATCATGTACATCATCCAAGTAGTTGATAATGTACTGCACATAACGAAGTTTACATTAATCGTTAGGAAAAGTTGAAACAGATTTAGGCAAGCCACTTAAACATGTAGGAGACATACTTTGCCCGTAAGAATCAGTTGTACAAGTATGGCATTTGAAAGATTTTAAATCAGATATCAAATTTTGTGACGATCAATTTGACAGAAATATAAAGTTTACGCGTAATCATAAGTTGTGTTTATATGTCAATGTTCCATGTAGATAGAGACATCCTAAAATTTAGTAGGCACTGGGACCTTACTGCTACACCCAAATCAAAAACACGATGTTGGTCAACTAAATGGTCCTTAATCGTGCAATACCATTCTGACAGGAGATGCTCCTTTCTATGTAAGTGGGGTGAGCAGAGTATTACCTTGAAACCGTATGAAATCCTAAAACATACATTTGACTCGAAAAGAAGTGGGGAACGTTTTGCCAAGCAAATTATATATACATGAGAATTGTGTTTGACCTACAGTATCAAAAACAAACAAACTAAACAAAACGAACAAAACCAAAGAAACTACGAGGGTTTGATATATTGAAACATCCTTAATCTCTCTTAAGGTGTGTAACACTATATGATAACAAAATACGATGTAAACGAATAATAGTCGCGCCAGCGGCTTACTGACTACGCATGCGCAGGTTCATAATATACCATGGAAGCAACCGGAAGTGTACCCAACTAAATTCGCGGCCATGTTTTTTGAGCGCTTGTAAAGAAACAATTTTAAACGTGCAACGTTTTATATTTTAACACGCCATTTCTAAAATATATCATTGCCACAAGCTGGTAAATATTTAGGGGTTATTACACGAAGTTTGGGCGATACCGCGTCGTATTCGAGTGATGTGTCCGTATTTTGACGAGTTGCGCAGCAACGAGTCAAAATGTGGACACATCACGAGAATACGACGCGGTATCGCCCAAACTTCGTGTAATAACCCCTTTATCATGAAGGCGCGACTTTGCACAATTTTTAAATATCGGATATTTACAATCTAGTATCGAAGTTTGACATATCGACGTTTTCGGGACTAGTATCGATACTAGACGATACTAGAATGAAATGCCGTCGTTCCATGGGAGCCGTTGGGGACTTTAATATCGATACTAGACGATACTATGCTGACTAGCCTTGTACCTCGGCACACCGGATCTGTGAAATCTCCGATATTTACCCGATATTTATCGGCGATTTGGGGACTCTAATATCGATACTAGACGATACTTGAATGACTTGCCTCGTGCCCCGGCACGCCGGATCTGTGAAATCTCCGATACTTACCCGATATTTATCGGCGATTTGGGGACTCTAATATCGATACTAGACGATACTAGAATACTTGCCTTGTACCTCGGCACGCCGGATCTGTGAAATCTCCGATATTTACCCGATATTTATCGGCGATATGGGGACTCTAATATCAATATGTCAATATATTTGAGTCTGTCAAATCGCAAGTAAATATCCGATATATATCGGAGATTTCACAACCTCACCGTTCTGGCCAAGCCCGACTTCCGAGGACTGACTCTAGCATCGATACTAGACGATACTAGAGTCTGTCAAATCGCAAGTAAATATCCGATATATATCGGAGATTTCACAACCCTATACCGTTCTGGCCAAGCCCGACTTCCAGGGACTGACTCTAGCACCGATACTAGACGATACTAGAGTCTGTCAAATCGCAAGTAGGCCTAAATATCCGATATATATCGGAGATTTCACAACCTCAGAGTTCTGGCCAAGCCCGACTTCCAAGGACTGACTCTAGCATCGATACTAGACGATACTAGAGTCTGTCAAATCGCAAGTAAATATCCGATATATATCGGAGATTTCACAACCTCACCGTTCTAGCCAAGTAAAGATTTCACCACCTCATCGTTCAATCTAAGTTCGATATTGTAGAGTCTAGTAGCCGTAAATATCGGATATCATATAAAAGTGCAATGTCGCGGTGTCCTCCCCTTTATCATACATGCATGCTTTGGTTATGATTTTTTTTCCTACGGACGTTCCGAAATCAGCGACGAAATCCATTGAAATCGACCTTGCTTGCTCATCGCTGTACTAATAAAAAGTTGGTTGCTAAGGAGTGATGACAACCGTATCACTTCTTGATATTATTCCGCTGTTGGGCCATTCCACTTCAAAGAGGGTTTGTGGGACACTTTTGAAGCGAACAATTTAAGTATTAAGATGTCGACACAGGTTTTCACACTTTGAAGAAGACTTATTTTTAGCTTGAAATGGCCGTGGAAGTAAAAAATAGGCTGGAGTGTGTAAAATGAGTGTGTTTTCGTGTTTTGAAACATACACTCATCCCTTCGCGAAAGTTATGAGGCCGGCCAAAATCGGGTCAAAATACTCGCGCCGCGCCAAAGTTCGATTTCAAACTCGATCGAGCAGCTGATCAGCACGATGCTAGCAGCTCTGCGACATCTATGAATGCACAGTGGATATAATAGCCGTACCAGTCAGTTTATCTCCAAGAATTATACATGTCCTCAGTCGTCAATTATGCCGAATTTACCATCTTAGAAAGGAATTTGTGAGCGGATTTTTGTGGCTCATTTATGGCAGTAAACGATGTAATTCACCACTCAGATACTGAAACTCGTCGTCGTAATCTTCGGCAGCGCAGAGTAAACGACATGAAAATACCACCGTATGGAACTGGACGTAAACGATAACAGGTGTCGGGTCGGCAAAACATACACATTTTCAATGCGTTCGTTTGTATGTTTTTTGTACAACTGTACTTATACCTAAGTGCAATGCCCATGAATTGACTGCAAACAACAAAATTTTGACCATAATCACATTCACAATGACGTTTCGGAGTGTCACAAGTCTATTCGCTCAGCAGTTTTACATGTGAACACTCCAGCGAAGGTCACGCGTACGAGTAGCTGGAAGTAGTTCGGTTACAGTGAAAATATAATTCGTATTTTCACTAGTTAAAATACGGGTTCATACTAGTACCGTCTGAACAATAGGAGAATGGCAATACAGGCATAGCATGTATGATAATAGTTCTCATCTCGTTATTGATAATGATTGATTGATATTGATATTGATTATTACATGCCTCTCTTACATAATTTTCACTCCGACCCATTTTAGGGTTTATACGGACCTGACAATACATGCGTTGTTATTTTAGACGAATATCCGTCAAAATAGTTCATCATAAAACGGCGGGTGAATTTATTGTAATCACCGATATGCGATTTATCCATTTTTGTGCGTAATTTTGAAACCACTGGATTCCCCATGTCAATCATATAATTTTATTATTTTTAAATCCCGAATTTATCGAGCTGAAAATAGTTCCGAGTTAGTTTCATGCAAATGATGATAGTGGCCTGCTACGTCACCGACAAGTTACCATTGAATCCTATGGAGCTCCTGAAGTTCGATATACGAGTCTTGTAATACATTCAATTCTAGTCCTACATATTTGTAGGCAAGCCAAAGTCTCCGGTTTACAAGTCATTATATATATACGCTCTATTTTGGGAAGGCCGGTTTTCTTTTGTTGTGTTATTAGCACGATCAAATTCTACAAGTTAAACAATTATTAATTTGAGCTCAATCTAGTGTATATTTGATACACTTGCCAGCTCATAGTTGTATTTTAGGAAACAGTCCGTATTCATGTACACATCTGAAAACTCTCTGGTGTAATTTTTGCTTGTAATTCTTGATTGAAAGAATGTACATGTACTCTGTTTCAAGTAGTATCGATAGGCCTTCGTAATACGTAATTATAGCGTTTGATGCACTCTTTATTTTGGGTTCTTTGTGAATATGGCAAACTCGGCGTTTGCTTTGAACGGCGATCGTACACAGTTTACTAAAGTGGCCAGAATTTGACTCGTTCAAATCTTTGTCAATCGTTACGATAAAGAAACTCATTTAAAAATGACCGACAAAAGTACCATTGCCGTTACACTTGTACAGAAGTTAAAAAGACGTAAACGAACCAGATACCTTATTTAAGTTGACCAGCATCACTGCATTTACTAAACTTTCTTGAGAATTAAAGGGAAACCGTCGTCGGAACTGCGCCTGTGCGAGTTTCTTGTTTACAAAAGTAGTATATATAAAGTGTATAACTGTGATAAATTTGTGTTTTATTTAACTACAGGGGAATTCCCCCTTACGCGTTTGCCTATTGTGCATGCATGGAAGAGGGAATTCCCCACTGAGTCAGATATAGTACAGAACGGTAATCCCCGAAGGGGTAATCCCCTCTTACGCTTGCCTATTGTGGGAATTCCCCCCACTGACATGTCTATACACGCAGCCACGCTATTTATAAACACACAACATGTATAGACATGTACGTGAGGGGGAAATTCCGCGGGAAATTCGCCATCAAACTAGCCTATATAAAGGCCCCTTCGGAACTAGTGTTGTCAGTCCGGCCGGCCGGTCGACGGAAGCAGAACCGGAGTCCAGCTGATGTGAGTATGCGAATTTTTTTCCTACTGCATGACTGAGGTCTGAATTTCCGGTAGGTTAACCTACCGGAAATTCAGACGTTTTTTCTGAACTCGGAGTTCCTATCGGTACGAACTTTCTCACGTGATAGATAAAATTTTAGAAATTTCCTCTGAACTTAAAATGTGTCGGAAGACCATTACTTCAAATAATATGAGACGTTTCAGATGAATAACACTAATATCCAAAGTGTTCACACTTTTATCTTTACGTACAAATGTAGTTCCGGAGTCGTTCTCTACTCTATTCCTACCAACAAAACATTCAATACTCATTTCATTACGATCTTTATCGATACTTATAATAATATCACAAGTTGTTCTGTTATCTGTTTTCATAGCGTAATATCCAACCAAATCATCAAAATCGTCTCCTGTAGCTAACTTTACACATCTAATGAGAACTGTACCATGTTGAAGTATTTTCATATTATCAGTCATCTGTTGATTTACTGTCTGTAAAGTTAATTCAGCTGCCTCCTCACCAACACTTTTCAAGCCCAGTTTCTGCAAAGTTGTGTCCCAAAATAATCTTACTGGAACTCCGCTAGCTGCATATGAGCAATAATTCTCCCCATTATTTATCCACCTTCGCAGTGTATTATCTGAAGACATTAATGTATTAAGAGGACTAATTTTAAGGTGAATCGGTATACCAAGAAGTGCAATGTATGGATTCTTAGGAGTAAGCCAACGACGAAAATCTAGCAACTTGTACTTGTTAACATTGCTATCAAAATAAATAACATTTGGAGTTCCTGGCAGTTCAATAACTCCACCTCTAATTTCACTATCCAATATATCTAAGATGTTACGCGGTACATTATAAGGCATGAATTTCTGACTATCCCCATCCCACGTCAGAGCAAAAGGAGTAGGATCATTTGAAGCCTTTGTAGCGTCTATTATGGACTCATCAATGTCTTTAAGTTCGGAAAATTCTACAGCATGTTCGTGACTTTGCACGTCGGCTAAGGCTAAAACAAAAAGTTTCTCAAGGTCTTTATAACGAAGGACGTAATCCTTATTATGATTACCTGCTATCTTAGTATTATTGTTAATTTTAACATCACTCAGATCTTCGAGCTCAAGATTTTGTACATGAATTGCACCTAGACCGAAGTTACTTGGACCAGACATAATTATCCTATATACAGTGAAAATTAAAATAATACCTTGTAATATACAATACACAATCATGGCTTCAGCTATAGGAATGACAGTTCTCGGTGCTGTATTAAATGCAACGGCATTCACAGGAGGAAATATTATCGGCCAAAAGCTTTCCGGGAATGGTGAGGCTCTTATTGAAGAGAGGGTCCGACATGATAAAGCATTAGAAAAATTTGAACATGATCGCAACGTCTGGTCAGAAAAAAGATTACTCCAGGCTGACTGGGAAAGAGAAAATCAGGCTAAAGATGAGCATGCTGCAGCTGAATTAAGAGATACAGATGCAGAAATCCTGGAAGAAGCGGCGCCAACTCTACGTCAGGGCCAGCGCAAGCGTTAGCGCAATTCTCAGATTATTACCAGCCCAGTCAAGAGCAAAAGAAATATGAAATGATTTATATTGCTGGAGGATTGGTCGTGGGATGGTCTATGTTACACCGGTAGGGTGGTTTACGTTAGCTACAGCAATTCAATACAAAAGCTAGTTGGCCAGTTATTGAAATTAACTATGTTTCCATCCTGATCTGTTATCCAAATACGAATTGAACTCATGTAATCTGAGCCTTTTCTCAATGGCATGGAAATTGCGCCCCCCGTTTTTAAAATCATAGGTGACCTTTTCACTTATTTCTTTTGTATCCTGGACGGTAAGTATTTGTAAACAGTCCGATACTTTCCCCTGTATGTATTCGCCAGAGCCAAATGAAACATAATTTCCAGTAACGTCAACGACATCTGAATGAACTATGTATTTAGCGACTGTTAAGAAATCTGCTCGACCAGGACTCATACTACTTTTTATCACGGGGTTGTCATCTCCTCTATCTGAAAAGCCGACGACGTTGGCGAAGCTACCTGTAGCATTAAAAAATACTTTAACATCTTTGGCCAAAGTTAGAAGAACGCGGTTTGTCGGCAGATGTTTATCAAAATTAATTTTTTGCTTCAACCCGATTGCTTTGTTTAACGTATTGATTTAGTCTTCTTCGGTTGGTCACATTCTTGGTATTTTAGTACATTATTCGTCGATGTTATGTTATGCCATGAATTATATTGTCCACACTCTAGCAGTCTTATCTTCATAAACTGTGTCATGTCAATGCTAGGGTTAAAATTAACAGTAACCGGTTCGCCTGTTTTGCTTACAATCCAATTGATCATAGTTGTACGTTGTATATACATTACAAAGTATAAGGTTCTGCAGGAATAATATTTTTCTGTTCAAGGAGATCTTTGGTCGCAACCGCGGCAGCAGTCGCTCCACCTAATTTATTCACCGAGTCAAATTTGGACGACTTGGATCGCCCATATCAATTTTTAGAAATTTGCTGGAGATCATTAGATATCCCATCGCTAGTCCAGTGATTACAATGCCATCATACATTGTGTTTACAACTGTTTTAGTATCCATGATTGCTGACAAGTATATAAAATAGAAAAATAAAATAATTACGGAATCGGACCTTACGGAGTTAATCCATCTTATACAATGTAGAGGAGCCGGGACTTGGTTCTGTTCTGGAGGGAGAAAACTTACTTTCCGCTACGGGCTCTGTTTTTGTCGCTTCAGAAAGTGACTCATCTTTCTGGAGGGGACAATTATGCCGAGCACGTCCAAAATATAGCCCTAATGCAGTCAATGAAACTCCTATAATTCCTAAAACAAGATAACATTTATTATACCAGCTATCACCCTGTTCTTTCGTTGTAGGCGGTAGGCCTATACAGTTTGATTCAGTCATTCTCACGGCGCTGGTCATTGCTTGACGCTTCTTCTCCTTGTTTTGCCTGTTCCATTCCGCTAATCGCCTGCCCGCAGCAACCCTCCCTGGATGTTTCGCCGGTAATGTAATTTTCTCTATGTTGCGCTGTGGCTCGTTCCGAAGGGTAGTTGTTGGAGGTGATGCAGTTGTTTCCGTTTGCTGAGTCGGAACCATTTGCTGAGTTGGTGCTTGCGAAGTTGAATCCATTTATTTCGGGTATTATATTAAGCCCGATTTTTTTAAAATCTAAATGTTTACCCGTAATTAAACCGGTGGAAACTAGAGCAAGTATGGTCCCCCACGTGTAGGCTATCCGTCCTGATAATCGTTTTATTTCACTGTTTAGTATAAAATCCTTTTTAAGATCAGTGGCATAGTTATCTCGATCATCGATTGGAACTACCTGACTTATTGCACGGGCTCCTAGATCTATGAAACTTTGAGTGATATTATCACTTATAAGAGAACTGTATTTCGCTTCGTACATTTTAAATGCTTTATTCACCGTTTCATCTCCCCATTTTTCTACGTCAGCAACTGAAATCTCCTTGCCAAAAAATAACTTACTTTGACCACTTGCGATGACACAGAGTATTTTTTCACGTTTCGTCTCTATTATGGATCGAGCGTCCAACGCTGCGGTTGGCGCTGTTGTATTTGCCGCTGCGGATGTCTTTATTAAATTCTCCATTGTTTGCAGTATGTTATCTATTCTTAGTAAAAAATAAAAAATTCGTTTAAACCTGAATCCAAAATATAGTATTAACATGGTCTGGAATGTTAGTACGATTCCGAAGTATGGAAAATTCTCCGCCATTTAAATCTATCTGTATATACTACTACACAAATCATGAGTACAGACCTATTCCCAGTTGCTTTTCAATTGAATAAGACGAGCGTACCGACAGTACAGCATGCTGATATTCCTTCCAAACCAAACGGGGGAGTAAAACCTATTCTCATTGACTTAGAAATATATGTAACGCCGACAGATAAATTTACTTTCCACCCACGGGATGTGTTCAAAGATAACGTAATCACTCATCGATCAGCTAAAGAAAGTAATGTCTGGTTGGGTGCCCCGCACATGAAATATTGGGACCAGCAATTAAATTTTGCCGTATGGTGCAGCACTACTGGTTGTGGTATATCATTCGCCCATCTCTTTGATAAGAAATTTCCACCACAAATACGATCATTCTGCCGTTTCCATGTATATTTTACAATACGTAGGATCCTTCATGAAATGGACGTTGCACTTCCAGACGATACGATCTTCAAAGCCAACGACAATCCGTACAATCTCGTCCAATATGAACTTCTATGTACAGAATTTGGAAATATAAGTCCAACAAAGTCTGACTTTCGATATCGCAAAGGCCAAAACTCAGGTCTTGGTTATGGATATGAATATTACACTAATCGTGGGCCTGTTCGACAGCCTGTCGCAATATACAATGGTAATGACTGTTTCCTCTCCGCCAATGGAGGCGTTTATTACACACATACCATTTTTGGAAAGAAAAAACATGTACTGTCCGACAAAGATAGACCACACTTTTATTTCTTCCGAAATGATGGAACGGAGGGGCAATATAATAGTTTCATTCCTCTGAAGGGAGACTCCGGACTAACAAAGGCCGGTCTAGCCCGCCTAAATGAAAGCCTTGAAGCCTATGTATATTGCATACTCGGCGCACAAGCAAATATTCGCAGTACCATTGTTGGCGATACTGGCAGTGCAGAGCAAGTCCGAAAAGAATTCGGCGTTCTCCTCGAAGATGAAATTCGCAATACCGACAAAGTAATCAGTTATAGGCGATATCAAGACACAATAACGAATACTGGTGTCAAACTTGATATGGCAGTTTCGCCCAATTTACTTCTCTTGCCATCTGAGATGGTCATTCTTTCGGGCCCGGCAATCTCAGGTTATAATAATGAATTGCAATACGCAACAGAATCTATGGTCTTCGGGGTGAACGGTGATATAAACATGAAAGTTCGAGAAAGTGCTATACATGAGATGGAAGGGGAAGAGGATCCCGTGAAGTGGCAGGACGAGCTAACGCGTAAGCCCGGAGGGCCACCACACAATGACACGAGTCTGATTCCCCTATCGGAACGGAAGGCAGCATCCGTGTCACTCACCGCCGGCACAGACCCTATTCATGAATACGGCAAAATTGGTTTGTTATCTTTAGCCATATTCATTACATTTATGTACAGTATATAGATCAGATGTCAATGTACGCTACCCCACCATTCAACATGATTGTAACTGGACCAACAAATTCTGGCAAGACGGAATATGTGATGGGTCTCCTCACCGGTCCGTACCTAGGAAAATTTGAATATATAGTTTTCATTTGTCCGACATTCATGAATAATAAAACGTATGATAAAAGATTCATTTTCACAGATGAAAACGTATTTGTGTTTCCGGTCGGACTCGATGCTGTGGATGATACACTAGCCTTCGTACGTGACGAATGGGCCGGCACGAACACTTTAATAATCCTCGACGACTGCGGCTCGTCCAAAGATATGAAAAAGCGCAGTGACGTTTTAGTCAAACTTGGTTTCAGTGCAAGACACGACGGATTATCTGTCTGGGTTCTGACTCAACAATATACTAGTATTAGTAAACCATTTAGGGAAAACATACAGATGTTAGTACTTTTTTACACACCCAGCAAGACAGACAACAGGACTATTATAAAAGAATATGGAATGGATGTGTCAGAACGGGAGGCCACGGACCTAATCAGACAATTGAAAAATACACCATTCAGTAAACTAGTATTTCATTTACGGCATCCGTACGACATTCAATTTTTTGTATAATATAGCTAATCATGGAAGGCTCTACTGATAGGAACACCGAAGGTACCGTAAAATTCCCAATTGAAGCCGCGGCTTGTATTAGAAACATCTTTGAGGGACCCCTGGGATGACGCACTGAAGTCCGGGTGCGGCTTCAATTACGTACATTTCCTGTGTTTCGATATTTTTCTCAATGCTCACCAAGCATTGCAGGGGCAATCGCCATTGTTATGCAAATTCGTACCAATGAATTCTGCGTGAATAAATTACCCACATAAAAAGCCCCTACCCTAGTGTAACTCCAATATAGAAATGTTAGGAGAGTGTATTTGGTCGTTAAACTTGGTAAAATTCCTTTTAGATAATAAGGAAACTATTAAAAGATGTTAAAACAATGGGAAACTGGAGTTCCCTTGACAGCATCGTAAGGAAAATGACACGTTTTTCCAGTACTTTCTTGATTCTCTGACCCTGCTGACCCCCGTTCCCTAAATAGAATAGTCTCACTCAGGTCGGCCATGTTGACCAGCACTGGCAGCAGCATGCATGATGTCTTTGTTTCAAGTTTAGGGGTTTTTGGACGCTGAAATTTCACAAAAATGTCACTTCTGTATTCAGAGATTGTACAATCAATTTCTTTGGACGTGTAAGTCGATTTTGAAAGCGATAGAAGATCAAAGGGTTTTGAAAAAAACCGTGCATAAAATTAGCATAAATTAAGCGTCCATGGCAGATGGGGGTCCCCTTGATTTACAGCTGTCTTGTGTTGCCGAACCGGTGGCTCATACTCGGATAGTGCAATAAAGGCAAGTGAATGACCTTTGGTAACTTTACTGGCATGTTTTTGTGAACTGTTTTGTGGTCAAATTTTATTTTCTCATGATCAAAAACTGAACGTGTACAAGCTTATATGCACCCACCATGGTCATTCAGCAGCCACAGTACAGTATAGGCAGTTCATTTACATGTCAATGTGATGCAGGTGGTGGTGTTGTACGTCAGGCATCGGTAAGGGTACGTGGGTATTGAATGAAAACTACGTATTTGAAACATGGTATCTCAATCTCTCAACTATTTTAACTTGTACACAAACACCGTTGCTTCAAAATTGTTGCATCAGGTAATTGACTATGGCGGTGTTTACCACACTGACAAAAACTTCGGCCGTGTTCAAACATACACACAAACGTGCCGATACATGGGCATTGTTTGTACTTTTGTTACAATGACAAAATGCACAATGGTAGTAGTGTTAAAAAGGAACTTTTTATTGGGTATTTTTCCTGTAAGTAAGACACCTGCCAATCATTAGCACAAGTCAATGAGGCGACGCAAGCCAGCTGGTGTGAATTTCAGCATGCATTGTTTCATGATGGGCTCAGAGAAGGGGTGCGGCTTCTATAATGGTACAATTCAAAAACCCAAAATGGGCTAACAATGAGCCAAGACAATGTTTCGAAGTCAGGGTGCGGCTTCAATTAGAGGTGCAGCCTCAATTGGGAATTTTACGGTACTCTTAGAGAATTATATTACAACCCGAAAACTGGTTTTGGAGGTGTACAAAAATTATATGACGCAGCGCGCTCCAGCGGACTCCACGTTACTAAGAAAGAGGTGCAGGAGTGGTTAAAAACTCAGCTAACTTATAATCTACATAAACCGGTACCTCGCACTCGTGGCGGCCGGCGTGTTTTCGTAACATCAATAGACGAGTTTTGGCAGGCTGATCTCGTGGAATTCCCTTCACCGTTTGCAAAAGAGAATCGTAACATTCGATACATGCTAACAGTAATCGATGTTCTAAGCAAATATGCATGGGCCAGGCCTATACAGTCAAAAACGGCTGAACACACGTTACAGGCGCTACAAGACGTGATTAAGAAATCCGGGAGGCAGCCCGACAAACTTCAGACAGATGAGGGGCGGGAATTTACTAACCGAAAAATGCAGAAATGGTTGGAGGAGGCGGGAATTCACTGGTTTCACACCTACAGTGACAAAAAAAGCTAGCGTCGTTGAACGTTTTAATCGGACTCTTAAGACGATGATGTGGAAATACTTTACATATAAACAGACACGTGAATGGCTCCCCATTTTACCACAACTTCTCGAGAATTACAATAACACAGTACACGGAAGTATCAAAATGAAACCCGTTGACGTAACAGAGGACAACGATTGGCAGGCATTTTATACACTTTACCCTGAGTTTGCAGCCATGGGAGCTAACCCTGAATTCAAACCGGGAGAATGGGTTCGAATTACAAAATACAAGACCATTTTCAAGAAAGGATATTTACCAAATTGGACAGAGGAGATTTTCATAGTTTCAAAAGTGGTGTACGCGGCTGGATTGGGAACACCACCAGTTTACAAAATAAAAGATCTGAATAGAGAGGAAATACTCGGCACTTTCTATTCTGATGAACTTCAGAGCGCTGCTGGTGCCGACGAGCTGTACAGAGTAGAACGAATTTTGAAGACGAAAAAAATTAGAGGAAAGAAATATTATCTGATAAAATGGAAAGGTTATCCAGAAAGTTTCAATAGTTGGGACCCAGAGGAAAATGTTATTAGAACTTCGTAAGTACCTTCGGAATCGTTCCGATAGGGCTCTGTAGTTCCTGTGCTGGTACTTGTCAAGTACTAACGTAAGTACTAACGTAAGTATTTACGAAAGTTATTAAATAAGTACCATGGAAAAAGTCTTAATTTCTTGAAAGCCGAAAGTGTCAGTTTACCACCCCGCTTCCAACCACCTGGCCAAGTATTTATCATGTACTGTCGTAAGTAATGTTCACTTATTGCATCTTTTTTGGCAGTATGTGGATGAGGTGGTACCTAGGTTCCTGAACATATTAAGTTTGCAAGATCTTCAAAGCGGCTTCTCATATTGCCACAAGCTGTTCTTTCGAGTCCCCCTTTTTCAGCTTTATCTATAAGTTCTGGCTGAAGTATAATGTAGACAACTGACATTAGCCATAGACAAGTACCTTCAAAGTCTTGCTGCTTCATCATATCAAGTGCCCATAAGTCAAACGAAGCAACGTAAGCACACACTGTTTCACAAGCATTAAGAAGTTTGTGTAGGTTCTTGAGTGAGACTCGAGGTTGTTCTAGTTGTTCGTGATTAGGTGGGTAGTACGCTTTTTCAAGTTCCTCCTTGACTCAAGAACCTACACAAACTTCTTAATTTTCAAATTCTGGTACGTGAGTCTCCCCCTCCGCCAAATTTACTGCATTGTAACTCTTACCACTTCCAGTTGGTCCATTTATGAATATGTATGACTTTTTTGTGCTATATATCATAGAAAAAAAATTTTAAAATTATTTTTACTAAGATATATTACGATAAGACAATGGCAATCCTTTCTATTTCAGATGCAATAAAAATACTTGAAACCGGAGAAAACGTCCAAATCAGTGACGGCAAACTCATATTTGGTGAATATGTAGATCCTTTCATATACGTAGACAGTGAGCTAGAAGTGGTTTTCAACATTGGACCTAAATATGGATCCAACGATCGATCCTGCTACATGCGATGAAATGTGTGTCCGTTGGCTACCAAGTCTTCAAAACTTTACCGATTTAATAGTATTCCGTACCTTAGGTGAAAGTTTCGATGCAAGCACCGCTAAAAGTTATGCTGCAAGCCTGGTCGCTCACTCCAAGAATCCTATCGGATTTTACAATCCTTCTAAAGTGTATCAGAAGCGAAGGAGCGGGGCACAGATAAAGTATTTTAAATTTCGGTTTAAAAGAGGGATTCACGATTTTGCTACATGTATTGATATGGTCCAAGAAATTGACTGTGCTTTTAAAGCAGTGAGCCCATTACCAGCCAGAGAAAATCCTGCTATTGTACCTCGTAATATCCGGAAAGGTACTAAGATAGAATTCTTAGCATTTAAACCGCGCTTATTTAAAAGTACTACCCTTTCTTTCACTGTTGAGAGGTTATTTTGTGCCGCACCTAATAAACCAGAAATTCAAGATGCGGAAGAACTAGTCGACTTAGAAAGATTAGGCGAGATATATAAACAAATAAATGCTGCCAAAAATATTATAGTGGATTTTGATGACCTATCATAGAATAATTATTTTTTTCTTTTTAAAAATTTTAGGATAGTATATATTATAAAGATTATTATGGCTCGTCGATTACGTACAGCATTCAAGGGAGCAGTTTTACGAAAAGAATTTCCTGAAGTCAAGCGAGTCGTGGATATTGAAACGCTGGTGGATATCGAAAGTATGACCAAAGAAAGAAAGATGTACTCTTTTTATGCAGAAATGGAAGTCAAATTGTCGGATCCGAAAAACGGTAATACACAAAATCGTACATTGCCTGTTAAATTAAAAGATACATACACAAAAGATGTAAGAGGGGCGGATGTGAAACAACAATTAATAGATCGCTACGACCATATGCTTGATACAATTAGCAATGTTGAGGGTTCTGGTCTCGTTCTCGAGGAGATACTTAATTTTGAAGTAATTCTAGTAGAAATTTTACTCGGGGCCGGCCGCCCGATTCAATTTCCCGGATGGTTAAAAAATAAGCATTGTGTGAGCGATCTTATTCTACCGTTGGGCAGCGAGAATTGTTTTCAGTATGCCGTCGTTTCAAGTTTAAAGTTGGGCGACGAATCGTTTCGCAAAAAGAAATGTGGTCAGGTAAGGAGAAACTGGAAGACGTATGACAAATTTGTCGCCGACTATTGTTTTGATGGAATACCATTTCCTACGCCCGCCGATGAGACTGTATTCAAGCCCTTCGAGCAGCAAAATCCAGGCATCAAACTCCAAGTATTTCAGATCTACGAGAATGATCCCGCCCCGTCCGACATAACTGTGTTATATAGTGGCTGTAGCGGAGCCGAAGGCAGAGCGGATAGGAATCAAATAGCAAATATCTTACTGATAGTTGGCGACGACGGCAGCCACTATGTACCAATTACTGCGTTAAATCGCCTTCTTAATTCAAACAGTAATCGAAAGAATGAGCGCAGACAGAAGTGTATTTGTATGGTTTGTAAGCAAGGTTTTAAGTCAACAGAAGAATTAGAAATACATCAGGTATACTGTGGAACAGACACTGCTCAGCCAGTTTTTCCTAAGGAAGTTTGTCAATTCGAAGGACATAAGAAGAAGGTGGTGTGCCCTACGTCGTCTACGCAGATACTAAAGCAATTATTGAGCAGGGCACCGGCCGACACATTCCAATTTGTATTTCGTATGTTATGATTGAACGATGGCCAGGCCGTTCCGAAGGGAAGCCGAAAGTTTTTAGTAAAAGAACATTCACGGGGCCCTCCTGTGTTACAGAATTTCTAAGGGATATGAAGAAAAGGGCTGAGAATTATTTGAAATCGTATTATTGGAATATAAAACCGATGAAAGATACTTCTAATTACAACGATTCAGTCTGTATTGCATGTGGAGATGAAGCCGGATACCGAATAGTGAAGGATCCTACGACTTTTTATTGTGAAAAGTGCCGCCCGTCGAGAACCATTCCAATCTACTTTCACAACCTCAAGGGATACGATGGTTCTTTTATTTTACAAAAATACATGAAATCAGGGATGAGGGTAACGAACCAGAGCCAAATATCATAGCTAAGACGGGCAATGGTGGAATTATGTGTCTCATGAAAACATTTATTTTCAGTGCCTCAATTGTTGTCGATCACGGGAGGGAGACAAAGAAACGTTTCTTTTCTATAAAGTTTATGGACAGTGCTCAGTTGATGTCTGGGTCGCTCGCGAAGTTGGCAAAGACTGTGCCAGAGGATGGATGGACGGCAGTACCACTTTCGTACCCGGACATTCAGCGGGCGAAAGGTTTCTTTCCGTATGAATATTTAGATTCTCCAGGGCGATTGGACGAGGGTGAGCTCCCGGACAGACACAAATTTTATAGCAAATTAACGGAAGAGGGGATTTCGGAGTTCGATCACGAACATGCATTGAAGGTGTGGGACGAAGTTGAATGTAAGACGATTCGTGATTATATGGAATTCTATTGTGAGACGGACGTTCTCCTTCTTGCCAACGTGTTCGAAAATTTCCGTGACACATGTTTAAAAGCATATAGGTTAGATCCAGCCCACTATATGTCAGCGCCCGGCTTGACATGGGATGCTGTGTTACTTTACACAGGTAATAAATTTAAACTCATTCAAGATGCTGAGCAGATGAATTTCATTCAGCGGGGAATAAGAGGTGGTATCAGCCAGTGTAATATTCATTATTTACAGACAAATCATCCAGCTTATGGGAATTACGATCTGGAGAAACCGTTAACTGAAATAAAATATCTCGATGCTAATAATCTTTACGGATGGGCAATGAGTCAGGCAATGCCAGTGGGCGGACTTCATTGGATGACGATGGAAGAATTTTTAGAATGGTCTAATCAGAATGGCGGAGCAGGATTTGATTGGGGACCCGGCGCTAGATTTCCTCCAAGTTTTCTAGAAGTAGACTTAGAATATCCGGCTGAATTGTGTACAGAACATTCTGATCTACCTCTCGCACCGCATCACTACGAATTTCCTAGGCAGGGCAGTCGACTGATTACAAGTCTAATGGACAGAGAGAGATACGTCTTACACTACAAGTTGCTTGAATTCTATCTTCGGATGGGAATGCGACTGAAAAAGGTGTATCGGGCGCTTGCCTTCGAAGAGGCGCCGTGTCTCGCCGAATATATTGACTTTAACACTAAAATGAGGACAAAGGGAAAGACAGATTTTGAAAAGAATTTCTATAAGCTTATGAATAATGCAATGTTAGGCAAGACAATAGAAGACGTTCGAAAGTACAGAGACTTTAAATTTGTTTTGGACCGGAACGGTACCGTTAGTGGTCATAAAAAGATTCAGAAGTATGCTCCAAAGATGAAACATATAACTCTCATAACTTCCGAAGAGGATGGCGATTCCTGCGACAGTGCCCTACTGGAACTGAAAACGGATGAGCATAGATATGTAAAACCAGTTTTCATTGGCGTGACAGTGCTTGAACTTTCTAAGCTACTTATGTATGATATACACTACAATTACTTTCGAAAGCAGTTCCCTGGAATACGATTAGCCTACATGGATACTGACAGTTTTGTTTACAGTGTACCTCTTTCTTCCCCGGACGTAACTTTCAATGATATAGTTAAGGAAGATGTGGAAAAGAATGGTAAGGAGTCGATATATGATACTAGTGGGATGAAAGATGAGATGGGAGTTCCGAAGATTAATAAAAAGGTGATAGGTAAACTTAAAGATGAGTTGAATGGTGTACCTATTCTTGATTTTGTTGGTATTCGTTCCAAAGTATACGCTTTTTGGACTCCAACTTCCGAGACGAAAAAAAATAAAGGAATAAAAGATGTTTGTGTTAGAAAACATTTGAACTTTGAAGACTATATGGATCTGTTTGAAACTGGGAAGGAGCCCGAGCGGGCACAATTTGTGCAGTTTGTACGGAAAAAACCTGGAGAAATCCGTAGTGAAAAGCGTAGTAAAATCATGATGGTGCCAAATGATATCAAACGTGTGCAGTTATACAATCCAGACACGGGCGAATGGCTGGCAGAAACATGGCCGATAGGACGGATGTAAAATCGGTCACGGTTAAAATAGTAAAGACTTTAATCTACTATTTTCAACAGAGACCTGGGCATCGCTAATAACATAAACGTGGGCAAATATATTATCATCCCGGCCTTCGATTCTATTTTCATCGCGAGAGTCGACACTTTTCACTGAAGTATCTTTCTTCAAGATTTCAAGCTGTATTCCATCTTTTGTGTTCATTACTCTAAGACCATTTCCATGAAATTCAATATCTTTAAAACTACGCAGATCAATAAACAGACAAAATTTATTCTTCAAATAATCGACTTCATCTATATCAATTTCACACCAATCTTTATCTTCAGCAAAATACCATCGTGTTTCTTTCCAAAATTGTCTTGGTAACATCTTCTGAGCATATATTTTATTTGCAATGCCTTCGATTGATACAGACACAGATTCAATGGATGGATTAAAGAAAAGTTCACTATTCAGTTCTGACTGATTCTGATTTTTAGTGAAGAGTATCGCAATACCTCTAATGCTACGTCGTGGTACATTTATATTTTCCTTGATAACCGTGGTTGATTCTTTGAATGGGATTGTTCTAAAATAATGTATATGCTCGTAAAGGTAACTTTTACCGTTGTTGTAATAACCAGCAGTATCTCTCGCAAGTACGGAATCAGAAATTGTTTCGTATTCCATTTGAATGTTTTTTAATTTATAATTGGGTGTAACAACATTATTACTAACAAGTAATTTGGAGGCGGGTGCCAACGTAATTTCCCATGCGATATGACTCCCTAACTCTTTTGGATATGCAACTCCATGGCTTGTTATGAGGGGATGATTCAGATGAATAGCATATTTTGTTTTGTACACGTCAAAAAGTAAATTATCGTCATGGACAGCGTGATCTGCATTGGCCGCGCCACTTCTCAATTTTCTTAGATTTTCGTTCTGAATTCCGTACAGTGTCATGTTCGTTCTCTCCTTTTTATGTTTGAAGAGATCGCGATAACATTCAATAAGGTTATATTTATTCAAATTGAAAAGTGCCTGACCCTGAAATGTGAGAACCATACGCTCCACCAAATTTTTTGCAACATTTTGTACTACTCGGTTATCTTCATGTCCCGTTACTTCGAGATCATAAACCAGGTCGAAAGTATCTGGAACTAGTACTACTCCGCTTTCTAACTTTGGACATCGTATGATAAGTGTCTGGCCTTGATCTGCTTCACTTGGATTATGAGCAATCACATGATGAGCTCTTTCTGACTTCGTTCCCTTTGGTATTCGGTTGGTGAATTCCGGTAATAATGATCTATCGTAACCCATTTTTGCGTAATGTATATAGTAGTGTATAAAAAAAATTACAGTTAAAAAGAAAAATAAATCACATCTTTACATAAATATTTCCGTCTGATTGAAAGATAAATCAATTACCTGTGTCGCGAATCAGTCAAAGAACCCAATATTCTTGCAGATGTTGGACTTCCATTTCATCATTGTCAATCTCTTGGAATACGTTTATGAATTCTAGTCGCTTAAAGCCTTCACGAAAGCTAATATGTTATGATACAGATTATCATCTTTGAGTCGGACACCTGGATTTGCTCGAAGTATATGTCGATTTACTCGTCGGAGTTTGCACCATTCCAATTCAACAGAGAAACCAAACAGGTCTTTATTTTTAGAAAGAAACTTTGCAATGTTCTTTTCACCAAACATGTCGATTCCGTAGGGGTCTAGATTAATACATAATTTTATTTATAATGACTAATGTTAATCCAGTTAAAAATATCCATTGCTGTTCTCCAACAAATCCGACAACTGATCCTGCTGTTTTTAATAGAAAACTAACAAGGGAGCCGATTAAACCTGGTATTGCAGCAGCACTTTTTGCGGCCAATGTTTTTAACCATTTGCCAAATTGCTTTACAATTTCTTTCGCTTTTGTATATACTTTGGGCGGGCCTGAACCTCCTGTGTTTGCGCCAGTTCCTGCTGCTCCTCCTCCTCCTTTAGTCACAGCCAGGGCAATTGTTGATATTGTCATTCCAAGGGCAGTCAGTATTGCAGCGATTGTTATACCATTTCGTTTAAATAACTCTGTCAGCTTCAGCCTGAGTGATAATTCTGGATCGGAAATTACATCACGAAGAGACCTAGTAGTAGCCAGACTTTCACGTGCCCCACTGATCTTACCATGTTCATATTCAATTCGATCAACAATTTTAGCTTCTCTTGTTATGAGTTTAGCAAGTAGTTTCTCGGCTTTTTCTTTTCCTTGGGTGCTCGTTTAAGGATCCTTTAACTGTTTTTCAACTTCTTTTTTCTCTAGCGTTATTTTCTTTTTTTCATTGTTAAGATCATCAAGACGCATATTCGCAATCCTTAATTCATCATTAATAGCTCTATACTCAGGGTTTAGATTGTTCCATTCATCGATTTTATTTTCAAAAGCTTGTATTTTGTGTGCATTACCAGAAGCATCTTGCCGTAAGAATGTCAGTTCATCTTTGTATATACCCATGTCTTCCGGTGTCATCTTCTCAGCCGGTATTTTATCGTTTTTCACATCTTCAGAATACAATGTAGAACTCACAAATTCGGGCTCTGCGCTAGAGTGATATTCGACTCCACTCCATTTGTATACTTTAGTTACAAATTCAGATCCTCCTTCTTCTCTTTTTACTGTCTCGAGCGATCTAAATCCATGTTCTGAAAGTTTTGATAGCCTAACGTTTTTATAATACAGCCTTCCACCCCTAATCTTAGCATTCAAAATTAATTCGTTTCGTGCTGCCGGATTTTCAATTTTATTCTCGTTTAAGAATTGTTCAGCCATTTGTATTCTAAGTTCTACTCCAAGTTCAATCAAACGATCCACCTGCGGGCTAGCCAGGAAAGGATCAGCTTCTGCAAGGGCAGTATCATCGTCTATAAAGAATGTTTCAGCAGTAGCATCATCATCATTCAAATTTGCATCATCGAAATCCTGGAGTGGTATATCTTCTCCTCCTTCTGCCATATTGTCTTTCTATATTATTACAATTATTTTTTATCATCCCTTACATATACAGTAAAAAATGCACGTCTCAGTTGTTGAAAGCGTTGAACAATTGGCGGACTATATCGAAAGAACCAGCGCTGCATATCGCCGCAGTTATAAATTAATGGGTCGAATTGATATGGCTCTTAATGTGACTAAGGGAATTCTTGTAAGTTCTGCTGTCATAGCGGCAATTCCGACAGTTCCAGCTCTTTTAGCTTTAACTCCTATACCAGGTGTTATTATTGATGTAATACAAGGGAAAACGGGTGTAGCAAAGAGACGAGAGAAGTATAAACATTATTATGTACAATATAAGCAGTTGTTTACTCAAATACAAGAAAAAGCCCCAACAGAAAATGCCTCAGACCTTATTCAGAACATATTCAAGCAGGCATTAGAAATACAAAAACAAGAAGGATTTAGTCCACCTCTAGAAAGATACATGCGACATTATGGATTAAACGGTTATGAAAGTTAGTTAACGAGCAACATCAGCTGGACTCCGGTTCTACTACCCTCGACCGGCCGGCCGGACTGACAACACTAGTTCCGAAGGGGCCTTTATATAGGCTAGTTTGATGGCGAATTTCCCGCGGAATTTCCCCCTCACGTACATGTCTATACATGTTGTGTGTTTATAGATAGCGTGGCTGTGTGTATAGACATGTCAGTGGGGGGAATTCCCACAATAGGCAAGCGTAAGAGGGGATTACCCCTTCGGGGATTACCCTTCTGTACTATATCTGACTCAGTGGGGAATTCCCTCTTCCACGCATGCACAATAGGCAAACGCGTAAGGGGGAATTCCCCTGTAGTTAAATAAAACACAAATTTATCACAGTTATACACATTATATATACTACTTACAAACAATATATTTCGTGCACGATATATCAAGGTGCGCCTCATCATCATAGCTGCAACATTTTAATTATACGATGTAGATTATGACAGACATATTTTAACTTTTATCAATCACCATCGTACCTTCGATACAGTGTTTACATTGGTCGTATGGGTCCCATACGACCTTTGAGCGCAGCTCCGACGTCTGTATCCCTTTAAACAGGATAATCCTTCGCATGGACGAAATTCTACAACTAAAATGGACGCACAAATCCTTGACGGGGACGACATGATGCCAGTGTTTACTGACTTTATCCACGAAAGCGAAGTTTACGAGAATGTTGAACATATAGTGTTAGAGGTGATGCCAAAGATACACGCTTATGACCAGGACTTTGGAATCAATGAAACTATTTACTACAGCTTTGCAGGTGAATACTACTAAGATATCTGTTTGACAACTTAATGGGAGATTCGATCGCAAAAAGAGTTTATCACTTCTGTTAAATTCCTCTGTACATTAATCAGCTACCATGCCGTCAGTTTGATTTCAAGTTGACAGATGACATACTCTGTTATTTAGCGAACGATAAACCGTTTTCTATGACAAAATGATTTTTAGCACCGCTGTCAGCGACGCGGAGCTTATCAAATATGCTGGTTTTCCGTCGTCGTCCGCCGTCCATGAACAATCGCCTTTTCCTCTGAAACCACAAGTAAGATTGCTTTGAAATTTGACATGCAGTTCACTTGGGGTGACGTCACTTAAGTTTGTTCAAATCGTGGTGACATTTGTTTGGGCCATATTTTGCTGTATTTGGTTAAAAAAATCTTCTCTTCTGAAACTGCATGTCCGATTGCTTTGAAATTTGATATGCAGTTTACTTAAGGTGACTTCAGTTGTATTTGTTCTAATAGTTGTAAAATTTGCATATTTGTACTTTTAAGGCAATTTTGTCACTTTTGGTCAAAAAATCTTTAAAAATCTTCTTCTTCACAGCTATATGTTAGATAGCTTTGATATTTGGTACATAGTGTTATGTAGGTCATTTCCCCCACACTCATCATGACCTGAGTTCAATTAGTCTAGAACATTCTCAAGGTCACTACTCTCAATGACCTCACAACCTTGAATTCAATTAGTCATGTTTGGAATGTTCTGGAAAGTTGATTAGTTGTGTAAGGGAGATAATTTTAGAACAGTAATTAGCATGTCAATAAAAGTTCTAGATTGTTCTTATATGCCTTTATAAAAGGGACGTGCTCAGCTTCCAGTCAGACTTTTGGGATCGTGTCTCTTGTGTGTTACTAAACTCCAGCAGTAGTCATTCTCAAGACTTTTCAAGACCTTCACTGCCAACGCTGGATTTATACTGTGGACTTTGTGCAGCTTCAAGCCTGCAAGGACTGTTCATTCATCCAACTGACTGTTACAACTCTGAGACTGGAGCTTTGCCGTCCCAGCTGAGATAAGTAGTCTGTACACTTTTAAAGCTTGTACTCTGTCCCTGACTTAGCAATTAGTTTTGTTTTCGTAATAAATTTTGTTTAAACGTAAACTGCTGAGTTCACCCTTTTGTTCGTTTTCTCTGCACGTAACAATAGGTCCCTAGGGATGATCTATTTCAGGTTTGTTCAAACTGTGCAGAAATATGCAAATTTGTATTTAAGGCAATTTTGTCATTTTTGGTCAAAAAAATTGTTCCATCAAAAGCGCTTGTCTGACAGCTTTGCAATTTTGTATGGCCTACAGGTTGCTACAGATTAACTAAATGTGATATATTGAAATTATGATGAAATCTGCAATTTTTTATTTCTGGGGCAATTTTTGCCATTATTGGTCAAAAAATGTATTCTCAAAATCTATTCGACTGATAGCTTTGAAATTTGGTATACAGGTTAAAATGGATTATTTTAATATGATATATTGACATGATGAAATCTGCTATTTTGGTGTTTTGGGTAATTTATGCCATTTTAGGTCAGAAAATTTGATTGTCAAAAAAGTACTCGTCAGATAGCTTTGGTTGACATGTTCTTAAGGATGATCTTAATGTAATATGTTCAAATTATTATGAAATCTTCAATTGTATATTTTTGCAGCTTTTTTGCCATTTTTTTGTCTGGCCACTGAAATGAGCTATCAAAGATTTTTACCTTCCTCATCAACACATGTGTCAAAAATAGCTATTCTCTACATAACACAGCGCGGAGATATGTCTGCCATCAAGTCGCTTGTTAAAAATGTCATCTTTGAATCAAAAACTTTTTGCGCATTCCTTTGAAGATGTAGCCAGGCAAAATGACTCAATTTATGAAAGCGGGCATTTCAAAATACACAACGAAACAGCAGATTTAATTCTTACCTCTGGATTAGATAGAGAAACCCTGGATAGTGGCAAATTATATTTGATGATAAGGGTAAGTGTGAATCGTGTTTACCAAAAAAAATCACGATTATTCATTCGTAGTTATAAATTTTAATACACCGAAGGTGAGACATAATTACCAAATCACATTATGATGGAGGATGTATCTTACATACTTCCTTATCTTTTCTACTAACCTGCCACATTAATCATTGTTACTTCGTACTCGGTTTAACTATTTAGAGCGACCTATTCTCCTAAGATCTAATAATTCATCTCAAATACAATGCTAGTAAACGTGATTCCTATACCATGACATTATAGAGTGTATATGTCTGTTCATTGCATTATAGGCAGCTCAGGTCAGTAGTCATGGTTACCCCCTATACTCGTACAGAGATACGCTAGCCTCATTGGTTGTCACGTGTTAGATGTCAATGACAGCCCGCCAACCATGAGTCAAGCTGTTTACTGTGGTCAAGTGTTTGAACATGCACAGTACGGAACGATTATCTGTGAAGTCATGACCGAAGACTTAGACGAAGTTTGTATAACTTTTGTTCATTCAGCCACACAGCTCGTTGCTATGTAACACGTACAAGTATAAGTTTTAGATGAAACATGTTTAAAATATCTAAAATGTCATTATTAGCTCTATCTACTTGACTATCGCACGTTTGTTATAGTTGTGATCTAAACGGTGCAAATTCTTCCGTTGTCGTGGAGATAAGTTAGATAAAATCGAAAAACCTCTGATCGGGACTCAAACTACTCGAAACATGGAATAAGTCCGCCTCTGCCTTCTACGATGAATATTCTTCAGTTTGTGGCGTTTACTGAAGTATGATGAAACACGCTAATCAGAAATTTTCAACCATTTCGAATGTTCACTTCAGGGAAATAATGCTTCGTTTCGCTTTATCATCGAATCGGACTTAAAGATTTTCAGTATCGATCAACCAACATCTGTGTCTGCAAATAGAGCCATCGCCTTCATACGTGTCAACGATTCAACGGTGTTGGATTTTGAAGTTTTATCTGCAGTTGTGAATGTAACGGTATGTAACTGACGATCAGATCGGTAAAATTTTCCCTAACGCCGCACTCGATTCGAGACAATGAAAATTCGAGATGATGCGAGGAAGTACAAAAGAATGCCAGTCCAGCAGTGAACATAACCCAAGTGTGTGGTCCTGAATAATTTTTTCCACATGCATTCTTTCCCCTTGTATTAATCCAACGTATTCGTTTAGCATACAAAAAAGACAATCTTGATGTCTGAATGAGTGGAAATGCACTAAAATTGAACTGAAAAGGACAAAAGTGAAGTGAATGCAATAAAATGTCACACATCACCATTTAAAATTGTCTTGACAGGTCGTCTACGCTGTAGAGACCATTACATTGGAACGCTTACAAAGCAACAAGTCCACTGTGATGGTTGCGATCACTGATATCAATGACAACACGCCTGTGTTTATTAATGAGCCATACACAGTTTCAGTTGATGAAGGCATAGAAGAAGAAACACTCCTTACCAAGGTATGTTAAAAAAGTAAACGATACTCCACACAAAATATTTCTGCTCCGACTTTCTCTACTCTCACTAGTAACATATCGGCAGTGACATTTCTCAAAATAAGACAAACTATCATTATTTTGTTCCTCACTGTCGTTTATATGCTTTTTTAAAAAGGGAAATTGCAGTAATTTTGGAGTTTAATATAACAGAAGTTAAAAGTTCAAAACTAATTTAAAGTTTGTTTATTTTCTTTCTGTACATTTCTTAAATTTTTTAGATTAAGTTATATAAGCTGTATACAATTGAGCTTGTCATTTTCTTGTGGCACATGTAGCCAATGCAGCTGTTCTTCTCACAGTCTGCTCTCTTATTTGGTAGTTTAGTGAAGCAGCAACAGTACACAGCAACACTTCAATTCAGAAAGGCATGTTCAGGGCTAGCAGAAAGCAAGCCTAAGGCTAGTCTTAGGCTTGTTTTAGGCTAGCCTAAAGTAAGCCCAAAGCATACCCAGCTTGACAGCAAAGTCTGCATGTCTCATTCTCACCTTGTCTGGCGCTATTGAGTCTAAAGATGATAACTATCATTGCCACTGAATTACATTTATATGTGATTTCCTTAACATTGTAAGAGATAATATGGCGTTGAAAGCTGGGTCTCAGGCTTGCTTTGGGCTTGTCCAAGTCATGCCCAAAGCAGGACTTATTGTACATAAGTTTTGCTGTGTACTGTATCTGGTGTTTGTGTGAAGGCATAATGTATTCAGTAAAATTCACTTGTTTGGAAAGGTATAGGTCATTTCTTAACAAGTCATCGTTGATGACACAGTTCCCACTTGTTGATGGGTGCTTTGATTACAGATCCTCAGAGAGGATAGAGTCCTCTTCATTAGGTCTGTGATAAAAATACTTTTGAATAAATTTGCTTGATACATGTCTGAGTTGTAGTTCAGGACATGAAAAAATCATAACAAAATGGCCGCACAGCAATATTGGATCGTATCACAAAACAAATTAACATGCATATATATGACATTGGTCAATCTCCTTGTACCAACTTTGAATAAATTTGCTTGATACATGTCTGAGTTGTAGTTCTGGACATGAAATAACGTAATAAAATAGCAACACATCGACCATATTGGATCGTATCACAAAACAAGTCAATGTGCATATGTATGACATAGGTCGATGTCCTTGTACCAAGTTTGAATAAAATTGATTGAGATATGCCTGAGTTATGGCTCTGTACATGAAAAAATCGTAACAAAATGGCCGCACGGCGGCCATATTGGATCGTATCACAAAACAAATTGATGTGCATAGCTAAGACATTGGTAAATGTCCTTGTACCAACTTTGAATAAAATCTGTTGAGATATGCCTGAGTATGGCTCTGTACATGAAAAAATCGTAACAAAATGGCCGCACGGCGGCCATATTGGATCGTATCACAAAAAGAATTGACGTGCATATCTATGACATTGGTCAATGTCCTTGTACCAACTTTGAATAAAATCAGTTGAAACATGCCTGAATTATGGCTCTGTACATGAAAAATCGTAATAAAATGGCCGCCTGGCAGCCATATTGGATCGTATCACAAAACAAATCGACGTGCATCTGTATGACATATGAAGTAATCCTTGTACCAAGTTTGAATGAAATTGCTTTGGGCATCTCTGAGATATCTGCGTGAACGGACGAAGGACGGACGCACAGACGCACGCACGCACGGACGCACGGACATGACCAAACCTATAAGTCCCCCCGGACGGTGTCCGTGGGGACTAACAAGTACATGGCCTTGTGTCCTGGAATTATTCCTGTCATTTGCTATTGAAAATTGTGACACATAAAATTTCATATTTCTATGCTTTGACCATGAAAACATCAGATATCAATAAATATGCCTGGACACAGTGCACAATTGAACACCATCTCTACAAGGTTTGAGACTGCGTTCAATTGAACACGGTCTCAAAGAATGCTTGAGATGGCGTTCTATTGAACGCCGCCTCAAGCATTCTTTGAGACGCCGTCTCAAACATTCTTTGAGATGGCGTTCAATTGAACGCCGTCTCAAAATTCTTTGAGATGGCGTTCAACTGAACGCCGTCTCAAATATCAATTGCCTGTTTTATTCTTCCAAAAATGTAATTATTTTTTATGACAGAGTTAATGATGCCAGACTGATAATAATATGTGTGCAAAGTCCAAAAAAGATCTGCTTTTGAGAAAGCCGATACAAAGTTATTTTTTGCCTGTAAAATATCCCAGTTCAATTTTCTTGTTGTAAATCTGTATTATTTTACTCATTAATTGTTGAATAAAAATGATAGTCAATAAAAATGTGTTTTTGTACTGTCATTCCTTGTGTTTCACTTTTGCAAGTATGTCTTACATCTGAATTTATTTGATGAAATTGTCAATTATTTGGACATATATAAAAATGCAATTTTTGAATTTGCAAATTTTAAAATATATTACATGGACTGAATGGAAATTTTGAATTGTGATTTTTATGTCAATCTTTATGAAGAACCGTTAAACAGCAGAATTCTGCAAACTAAAGATTTATGCAGAACATTTTAGCAGCCTGAAATTATAAACCATAAATTCAAACTTTTGATAACGAAATTTTGCAAAATAGTTGTAAATTACAGTAAAACTAACAAATTTATCAGGTAAATATCTGAAAACCTCAAGATCAGAAAATCCCAAAATAGATCAGAAGGTGTTAAACGTATTTTATATTTTTGTTTGTCATGTATACATTATTTGTTGTAAATGATCAAGATTCTCTTTCAATAATCGTTTTATAAATGAGCTACAACGATGTGTTTGGCAATGTTTTATGAAAAGTGTATCCAATGTTCAACCAGAGACCTTTTGTTTTAACTTTACCTCAGCTACCGAAGGCATAACACCATCTGAAGAAAGCTCGAATAAGGTCTCTGAACCTTATTTCGCATCATGTAGCAACATGTTTTGCTTCGCCGGAGGACAGATATTCAGACTTTCCAATACTTTTCTATTCTACTGTTTGTGTGGACACACTGTATTCTTATTGAATAAATATTCCCCCATCAGCTAACACATGTATGGCAGCCAATTTGAAATGGTTGATGTTAGGTACTTTATGTCGCAAGTAGACAAATGTGTTGTCATCCCTTTTTTCATGATCTTGACGGGAAATGGTGCAAAGTTTCCTTTGCGAAAGTTCGAGCAAATTGATATCGTTCAGTTTCAAGACACCAAGTAGGCCAGCGTTAGACGCCAATGCTGGATTATTGAAATTTTAATTACTCGTGACTTGACGAGCTGCTTGTCAAAAATGCTCTAGCGCTTTTGGAGGCAGAGAAAGCCATTTTTGTTGTCTAACCGGTACACATAAAGAGCGACTTTTAGAAACTGGAACGTCTTTCCTGATATGCTGTGCAAATAATAAAACATATACCTGCATCGAGTGCTGCATACAATGTATTGATGAGAACAAACTGAACGTGGTGTAATTATTTCTGAATTATTTCGTTAAATTATAATCTCCCATTCAAACGATCTATGCGTCGTGACGTGTGTGGTCAAGCACTCAAATCGGAACTCGACGCTATGTAGCACTATGCCATTAGTATTTAGTCAGGGTAACATTTCAGTTCTCAATTTTTTCTACAAACAGATACAGACAAAGTCAATTACATTGTATTAGCGTCATTGGTCCTGACACTAACTACAGATATAATTTTAATGGTTGCAGTTATAATTTTGTGTCAGAAGCGGTGAGTAAAATGATTTAAGTGGGATTTGGAAAACTGGTTGACAACAATCATCTGTAGGATGTCATTTCGAAACATTCAGAAATATATACATCAATAAGACTGTCTAACCATTAAGAAAAAAATGAGAAATGTGTTTTATCACCAAAAAACAAACAATAAGCCAACGTCAAGTCTGCAAAATACGGATAACACTTCTCATGCGGGGTATTAAAATAAAAACGTTCCTGTAATTTAAGCAACACCAGTTGCTATATTTTAGCAAGCCGAGTTTGTACAAAAGTCAAAATCGAACTCATGAAATGCAAACATTTTACGGTCTGTGTGATTATGTTTCTACCAGGAAAATTTTGAAGAAATCTATAATCAAACATGATATCTTTCCTTCTATTTTCCAACCCTTTAGGCTTTCTATCACAAGCAGCAAACTTCACACCAAAGAAAGGGTGAAAGACACCTATGCTCCTCGCTGGCTCCAACGTTGCTATCCTTAAGCTTGATGACAGTAAAGGCATCGTCAGAGAAAGAAAAACGATGTTGATGAGACAAACTCTGTTCAATGAACCATGGAGGAATTCAGCCTTACCAAGCAATGAACTACAAGAGAAAAGCACACTTCAAAATGCCACAGTAATGCAGGCATTTATGGACTCTCCGTTCACTGACTGTAGAACTTTGATCAACGGCCTGATGAAGACCGATTGCAGATACTGCGTTTAAGTCGAAATTGTATTAATGGTCATCCCGTTCACAGAATGTCTTTATGTGTTATGAAAGGCAACCTTAAATGGGCAAATTACAGCCACAAAGAAAACTTAAATACGTCCTTTTCATATAGGTGCCATATTTTGTCCGACTGTTGGGATACTAGGAACAGTTTTCAATCAATTTAAATTAGACTATTTTATGCTCATCAAATATCTCACCTGGATTGCATCTCAAGTATTGTATCCAGCGATTCGTACACAGTCTTCAGCACACAAATGCCGCAGCAACGAACGACTGCTACGTCAGTTATTAATATGTAGTGTAGCATTTACACATACTCAGACAAAGTTAGTTTGCGTGTAGCGCTTTTTTGTCTCTTTCACAAAAATACTCCCCAATGAATGTTGGTGATAGGTTGAACGTAATACGATGATTGAATCTCGCTGAACAAGAACGAAATTTGCAGTTGGTGACAGTATGCCCTGGTATTAATTCTCCATTACATGTTATTTCTTTCTTCATGAGTTCAAGGCGCATTTTGACTATGTATGTTAAGTTATAACTAGTGTTAATGACTTCTCAAGTGATCATACATACAATTATAAAATTATTACTTTTTAAAGTGTTGCCTTCGAGTCTCGATTTCTCACTTTAACACCAGAATGTGACAACGTTATTTTTTGTCCAGCCTTCGCCCCAGTGACGTTATATGAGCATTAATTGTCCGAAAGGCAATAGTATACTTCATAATTTGAATATTGAATATTTTTCAAGTAAACTGTACCATTAGGCGCACAACACAAATTTGAAAATATCCCACGCCTTCACGAGACAAAGAAACGTGAATATTACTGCATATTAAAATTTGACAGTTTATAATTTGACATTCATCTGGACCAAGTGAATATCAACTCAAACATTTAGACCAGCCTGTCTTTGTTCTAATATTATGATCGCGCATGCCGAGCTGACTGTGCTTTACACCGGTAATATAATTTCTGTGTTTGCGAACAGATATCTCTGAAATTGAATTCTTCAAACGCCATGACAACTAACTAGGGTGTTTGAAATATTTGCCGTTTTCTGATCTTTAACCGCCTTCAACAACAAAGGAAAAAGCCACCGATATTTGCCAAGTAATATTTACTATTTTCATGGTGTTTAAACTCCCTTAGTTACGAAAGTTTTTACCCTTGCGAATTATTTTTGATTACAAGTAGTGAACGCCTTGATGAATTTGCGCTTAATTTGCGCATGCGCCACAATAGCTGCTGTTGAACAAGTTACAGAACAAGAAGAGGTCAACGTAAAATTCTCTGCAATTGTACTTTATATTTCAGTTCGGTTCTTCCAAACTGCCTCTGGAAAATACATACAGCAGCATGCGCATCGTTCCAAGGTGAGGTGATAGTGTAACATTCGACCATGTACTTGTTACATTCGACCATGACCATGTATTCTGTACCATGCTACAGTATATAGCAGCAGCTCGTAAGCTGCGGATAAGAGTGTCGACGTATTGGTGTTGGGCCCGGGGTGGTTGGGAATATCGGATTTACATTAGAAACGATACCACACCACTCCCTCAACGTTTAGAAGCTCAGGCTGTTCCAAAGCTATATGAAATATCTAATGACAGAGAGTCTGTGGTAAATTATTGTGATTAGAACGTGAAACATTTTAACATTACGACATTTCTCTTATCGGTATTAGGCTTTTCCCTGTCAGCCTTACGTTTGTGTTTTGTTGACGTTCTACATAAAAGGTCTGTCAGCCTAAAATGCTTTTCGGCTACCCTATGCTCTGTCAACGGACTTCAGTGTACATGTTTTTCGAACTCACAGGGATTATTTTATTTACAGAGACAAAAGAATGGAGTCAAGTAAATGGTCATTTGATGGACATTCAATCGGTAATATTTATTTTATTAAGTGAAATGACATTGTGTTTGACATATATGTATGTATGTATGTATGTATGTATGTTTGGGTGTTACGAGAAAGCTTACATTACTATTGTTTACTCTTTTTACTGCAACGTCACTACAACTATTATCGTGATTTCTTATCAAAGTTCAGAAGTATTTAATTTGGCTCCTCTGCAAAGTGATCGACACTTACGACATTAAATTGTACCTCGTTATATTTTAGTGTTCGGAAGCTTTGCAACAGCAGTCACTGTGATAATTATTCTACAACCTATCACATTATCGTATGGTAAGTCATCATCCAGTTTAAGGGGGCGCTGCACCCAACAAAACGTATTTTGCTCGAAATAACTTTTTTGCAAATATTCATTCAATTTTCATTAATTTGTTAACCCAAGATTAAATTATTGGTTGGGTTCACCTTTTCTCTTATCAAGCAGTGGAAAGTAGCATGATAAAGAAATGTTAATTTATGCAAATGTATGCAAATCACCCCGATTTCCTGGCTTCTTTTTCCTCCCAATTTCGAGAGAATTTTACCCAACTCTGGCTGGGCCAAATTTTCTGAAATTTTCACATAATATTCTTTTAATGCTATGTAACAAAACGACTGTTTTTGGCAATAAAATTCTTATATGTTGAATAAGAAGCATTTTAAGTTTGCCAATGATGATTTTAATCAAATTTTTTTAGTGTCAGTCTTTCAACGCTTGCCATTTTAGAATGAGGATAGATAATGCAAAATGAAATAGTCGTTTTTCACTACATATGCTCTTCTTTCAAGTGAAATATTGCATTTCAGAAAATAGACTCAAGTTTTTTACTTAAATTAATTTTTATCATTAATATCATGTACACACAAGGAAGAATGCGCCTCGGGGATTCTGAATCAAATTGCAACATCTATTAGTCTACCACTTGTGAGGGCTTACTGTTAAGCTCATAGGGTAAAAGTTTTTAGTGGCGTATTTTTGTTATTTTTATGAAAATTAAAACTTTATCCCCCCTAGAGTTAACGCAAGGATGGGTACAATTTTTAATTTCAAGCGTCGGCATACATTGGACAATTTCATACTCTAGTACCACTCCTAATTTTTAATTCTGTTTTAGAAACAGAGTTCTTTAAAATTCGTATACAACAATTTCTGGAAAAGTTTAGATCTTTCCATTTCGAGGCGCTTACTTTTGTCATGTACGGAGGGCAAAGGTATATTGATAACGACAAACTACAGACCCGCAAGTGTGAAATTGTATTCTTTTGTTAACGATGAGTATAGACTACTAACATAGAATTCGTTTGAAAACTATAATAGGTGCTTTGTGCGATTTCAATCCTTCGGGCGACGATGAAGCCTACATTTACGAAGAGCAGCCGGTGGGTAAGTGTAGGTATTAAGATCATTTTTTGTTGCATTGCACGACTTCTAGAAGCCTCTCATTGGCTGAAACTATGTATGTAGTAAAAAGAAAATCGTAGCATTGGCCCGTTCGAAGACTTTGCTGTGTCGGAAAATGGCCGATAGGACACTTGACCCGTTTTTCCACTTGTCTTCAGTGACAAAAGTTAGTAAAATGTTAAATTAATCTGTCTCTAATTGGGAAGTTCATTGAATTGTCGAAAATCATGTGATTGACAAAATTAATTCAACTTTATGTAAATTTAGTGTTCAATACTCATTTGAGAAAATCGATAAATATTATATTGTTACGTGTAGAGAGAGACAGAGAGAGAGACAGTCGCGCAAACGGGGGCAATTAAATATCTATTCAAAAATTATGTATGGAATGAATGAGTGATTATTCATATTTTAGAGGTTATTTGTTCTTTTCAGTGAATGGCTACGTTCACAAATAAATAGGGGGGGGGGTGTGGAAGAATCGCAATGGAAATCTTATTTTTTTCAGATTTCCCCTAAATACTCTAAAAATTAATTCCACACATCTATATGATCACAAGTTTTCAATCCCCCTATTATATATACGCATATATTCATTATGGATGTACTAGTAGAAAAAATAAACATGTATTGCGCAGTTCTGCTGGTAGATGTTCGACCCTCCCTTTATGACGCACTATAAATATTCTGTAATGTTATAGAAATGTTGACAGCAGTTTATAGAGCCTATTGTCCCTTTTGAACGTTGTTTATTGATAACTGTCAAGTCTCCTGGTCTTGTCTGCGTTGCTGTCTGGCCTAGTCTTGCGTACAAGTATATTTAACCCTCATAAGCATCATTTGACTCAAACTATTCTACAACTACATCAGAGTCAGCGCTATCTCTTTCATTGTTTGTATGGAGTACTGAGTGTCAACTGCCCGTAGGGTGTACCAGGGCAATAGTTGTATTGACTTTATGCGTTCGTGGTCTACACCCTACAGTTAGTTGAATTGTCCTGTATTCAGCTTAAAGTTCCCAGCAAACCCTGTGTATGTGTAGTGTGCATTTGTATCATTAACAAATTACTTTCAGTCTGGACACTTATTCAATTATCACCAATAGTTTTAAAATTACAGGCTCTGTTGAAAAACTGAATATTGTGTCTGTCAGCATGCTTTAGGTAGACAGTAAGGCATTGTATTTGATAAATTGCAAATAAATACTGAAAAAATTATCAAAAGTTGTAGTTTACCCCCGTTACGATGCCTACTTGTTGTCCTTCTCATGAAAATCCAATGCCGGTATTTATACATTTTTAGATTGTAGAACCATTTGATGACGAAAAAACGTTATTCATTTTTTATTGAATTACCTACCAAACTACGGAATCTGAAAATGTAACAAATAATAGGGAACCAAAATATTTTCAAGTCCTTCCCTTATACGCAGAGTAAAACTTGCAAGTCCCCCTCTACTACCCCTAGAATTTTCCAATTCCCCCTGATTTCCCCCAACCCCCTCCCCCACCAGTTTTTCTGAATGCAGCCTCATCGCTCAAATTGCATTTGAAAATAGATACATAGACCTGCTGCCCTGATCTCAGAACCAACTTATGTTGAGCGTATTTGTACAGCGTCATGAAAGTACACATATTTATATATTATGTATATTGGTGTGCGCAGCAGAAAGGCAAACGATGAGTTTTCTCGCTTTAGTTTCAGTTTCGTCTTTTCAGTCACATCGAAACCAAACTTCAAACACACTCCCATCGATAATAGCGGCAAGTCATCTATTGATTGGGTGGCACGTGTAACAAATATGACAATTTTCTCCGTAGGCAGTCTGGTCTATACAGTTGATGTAGATGGCGACACAACGACTGAAATAACATTAACGCTCGACCTTTGCTGGTATTGGAACCCTCCTCAATGTAATGATCTTTTCGAAATCACAGACAAAAATATCACAATGGCAATGGTGTATGACTTGGAAGTACGTAGTTTTATTTGCAACTCGAAAAACAATTTATATGGAACAGTGTGAATCTGTTTGCATTCAAAGGTAGATGCGCTTAGAATGCCACAAATGGAAGACAGCCGTCAATACAGCACAGACACATCAAGTAATTATTAACTCTTAAAGCTTAGGTGTTTAGTTTTCACACGTCGTAGTTGTCTATCCTTATTGTATTGTTTCTATAGGCAAGCTGTGAAAGCAGCTTCTTGATGAAGATAAACTGTGCGACTATTGGTGTACCTCCAGGTGAAAAGGTAGGTATTCCGCAAGAACAAGCAACGAGTACAATGACAGAATCCCATACTGGAGAGTTCTGTTATTATTATTATTATTATTATTATTATTTTTACAAGTTTAGGGGCTATAAGTATTATATAGAAATCTAATAACAATTCATTGACGCTGTGGGAAGTCTGTAAAAAAGGTGTTGTTTATTTTAATTTTGTCAATAGAGGTGTCGTACGTATATTCTCTCCGCCCAGTTAGATAGGTGTTTCTTTTGACATCACTACCCTTATGAATATTCATATACTTGCAAAAACCAACAATCGTTGTCTCTGGCAGCGCATGCTCACAGCTGCTGAGCTGCACAGCGTAGCCTTTGATCGCAGGACCATCTTGGCAGTCGTGGGCGCCCACAAACAAGGCACAGCTACTCTGGAGAGTCTATGCCAGTGGAATGTTACATGTATCTTCAGCGTGGCATTTGTAGTTGTGGCGAAAACCATAAACCCTCTCCCTGTGCTGACGTTGTTGGGTTTTATTTTGTTCATGTGCATTTACTTTAAGGATGGAAATAGAGCAAAAGCATGAGTTTTTCCGCGAAATCTGTGCTGCAAATATAACTTCACGCATGCACACTCGTTTGCGCGTGAATGTGTCGTCTGTACACTACGTCTCGTGCTATAATCTTGTCGTTGAGCTTTGCATGTTGACAGAAACTGGAATTACTGCAGAGAATACTTTTCAGGAGATCACAAGTGAGTCCTTAAGGTAATAAGTAGGACATTTAGGAAATCCTTTCAGAAAGTTCACGCCGCCTGTGGCCATTTTGTGGAGTATAAGCTTATACGAACCTGGACTGGAGCGGGGACGGTATACGGTATTTCTACTGTAAATATTGCCAGATAATATGCGATGGAATTTTGCATTTCACGTCGTTCAATCATTCAGATGGAAATGCCGGCCTTCTGCAAACTTTGAAAAAATCAGGGTGACAGACTTTGGCTAACTCTTGTATAACAATGACGTAATTTA